>CM028354.1:5174613-5774613 GCA_016618105.1 Dendrobium huoshanense
GTGAGGATGACTCGATATCGTGTCCTTAGGCCTCCAAGCACATTACCTCAAAGAGGTGGGAGGATGGCTTTAAGGGCACGAGGACGAGGCCGTGCTTCATTAGATAGGAGAGCAGCACCTGTGTATATTGATTTGGAATCAGATTCTGATGGTGAACTAGAAAATCAAGGTACTGCCCTCTCTCTCGATTATCAAAACATAAATGCTCCTCCAAAATTTGATCTCACCTTAGACCAGGACAGTGACCCTGAGGTAGATATTTCAAAAGTTAAAAGTGACGTGCCTGAATTAACAATGTATAAAAAGCTCACTACAAGGATTGAGGCCCTTTCTCTGACCCCACTGTCGGCAGGCAGGGTTGTAGGGTTGGAAGTCAAAGTGGCCCCCAACTTGGATGGTGAAGTTAAGAAAGTCCAGAAATTCTTTCCTGGCTCCTCCTCCGTAAGGGACGAGGTGATGTAACCCTTGAGGAGGCAGATTTTAATGAATTAATGGAATTACCTTTCGGCTACTTCCCTGTTTGTGTAAAAAATACTTTTTCTAAAGGTTCTATACCATACCGATGGACTAAGGGTCAAGCTAGATACCACGAGAATGTTTGGCGAACAAAATAAATAAAATCCAACAAGTGGTATTGGCTTTGGAACAGTTAGTTCATTCGATGATGATGAGTATTGCCTAATGATAACTTACCATCTCGATTCTCCAAATGTCCCTACAGATCCTCCTTGTCCTCTAGATGGACTCTGTTTGGAGACTTTAGACGATCCCGATGATCTTCAAGTTCGGGATGCACCCCCTGAATTTGAAGAGGAAATTAAGTCGACAGTCGATGAGTTGAGAGAAATTAACCTGGGAAACGATGATGACCCCCGTCCGATTTTCATAAGTACTTTGTTGAGCGAGGGTGAAACCCAAGACTTAATCCAGTTGTTATTCGAGTTCAGGGATTGCTTTGCCTGGACATACGACGAAATGCCAGGTTTGCCTGCTGAGGTAGCAGTTCACAAACTTGGAGTTCGGCATGATGCCATTCCTGTTAAACAAGCTCCTCGACGCATGCGCTTAGAGATTGAGCAACAAGTCGTTTCTGAAGTTAAGAAATTGGCAGAAGCCGGATTCATTCGAGAGGAGCAATATCCCTCTTGGGTGGCCAGCGTCGTGCCAGTTCGAAAGAAAAATGGTCAAATTCGGATTTGTGTCGATTATAGGGATCTGAATAAGGCATGTCCTAAAGATGAGTTCCCTTTACCAATACCAGAACTCATGGTGGACATTGCCTCCTCACATGCTATTTTCTCATTCATGGACGGCTCGTCGGGTTATAACCAAATCAAGATGGCCCCTGAAGATGAGAGAAATACGGCATTCAGAACCCCTATTGGAATCTTTTGTTATAAGGTAATGCCATTCGGCTTAAAGAATGCCAGAGCAACCTACCAACGGGCCATGACCCGTATCTTCGACGACTTAATTCATAATCAAGTTGAATGTTATATTGATGATTTAGTTGTCAAGAGCAAGGTTAAAGAGGCTCACCTGTATGACTTAAGAGTTGTTTTCGAACGGTTGCGCCGCTACGATTTGAAAATGAACCCCTTGAAGTGTGCCTTCAGCGTCGCCTCGGGAAAATTCTTAGGATTCGTAGTGAGGCACCGCGGAATCGAGATAGATCCTGCTAAAATTGAAGCCATCTTAGATATGCCACCCCCTAAGAGCCTTACCCAGTTAAGGTCTCTACAAGGTAGATTGGCATATATAAGGAGGTTTATTTCTAATCTTTCCGGGAGATGTCAACCCTTTTCTGTCCTTGCGAAAAAGGATACTAAATTCGTATGGGGCGAGAAGTGTCAAAATGCTCTTGACGATATCAAACAATACCTTTCTAATCCGCCAGTCTTGGCAGCTCCGATTCCGGGAAAGCCGTTAATCCTCTACACCGCAGCTCTAGATGAGTCTTTAGGTGCCCTGTTGGCTCAAGTTAACGACGAAGGAAAAGAGAATGCCCTCTACTAACTTAGTCGAAGGCTCCTTCCTACTGAAATTCGATACCCGTCAATTGAGAAGCATTGTCTTGCTTTGGTTTTTGCAGCTCAGAAACTGAGGCATTACATGCTCTCCCACTCAATCAGTCTGATTTCAAGAGTTAATCATTTGCAATATCTTATGACCCGACCTACGTTGTCAGGACGTTTAGCTCGCTGGTCTATGATATTGTTGCAATTTGAGATTACTTTCACTCCCCTTCGTGCTGTGAAGGGGCAGGCTGTCGCCGATTTTCTGGCAGCACACCCGCTGCCGGCAGATTCTCCTCTGAATGATGACCTACCCGACGAACAAATAATGAGTTTGGGGGAATCTGGCGAGGCCATCTGGGAATTATATTTTGATGGGGCAGCATCCTCTCGCAGGATTGCGACCCAACAATCTGTAATTCCTGGAAAGGCTGGAGTCGGTCTAATTTTCATTACACTAGAAAAAGGAATGATGCATTTTTCCTACCACTTATCGGAGCCTTGCACAAACAACGAAGCTGAATACGAAGCTCTGATAACTGGTTTGGAACTTGCAATTCTAATGGAGATTAAAGAGATTAAGATCTTTGGAGATTCCCAACTAGTTATTAACCAAGTCGCCGGAACTTATAAAGTCTTGAATCCGAATCTCCTAAGATATCACCAGTACACACTTCACTTGTTGGAACAAATCCCCATTGCTACTTTGTATAGGGTTCCCCGTGGAAGCAATTCCATGGCGGATGCCTTAGCAAAACTTGCAAAAGAATTTGCATGTCCTGAGGAGGGTTCCATCCCTATAGAGATACAGGGTCTTAAGACCCTCTCCCTTATAGATTTGGAACACATTAGTAAGACTCCCCTTCAGATCCTTTCTGCCTCTTCGACAACCGACGAAGAAGGCGATTGGAGACGACCCTTAATTGATTATCTTAAAGAAGGGAAGCTTCCCCAGGATAAATCACTCTCCAACCAGATTAAGAAACGTGCCCTATCATATGCACTAGTTAACGATCTGTTGTACCGTCGGTCCTTCGATCACATGTGGCTGCGCTGTTTGAACAAGCGAGAAGCCCAGAAAATTGTTAATGAAGTTCATTCAGGACTGTGCGGTGCACATCAATCGGGTCCAAAAATGAAATTAAAGATTAAAAGACTTGGATACTATTGGCCTACAATGATTGACGATTGCATGAATACTGCAAAGCACTGTCATCAATGTCAGGTCCATGGTGTGGTTTTACATCAGCCGCCTAATGTGTTACACCCTACGATAGCCTCGTGGCCCTTTGAGAGTTGGGGCACGGATATCATTGGGCCTATTGACCCTCCCTCCGCGAGAGGTCATCGTTTCATATTAGCAGCGACTGATTACTTTTCAAAGTGGGCGGAAGCAATTCCCCTACAAAATGTAACATCACACCATGTATTAAAATTCTTTCGTGACCATATTGTATATCGATTCGGCGTACCTCGTAGAATCATATCCGATAATGGGTCCGCATTCAAGTCTACGAAAATCAATAATTTTGTAAGGCGCCATAACATTGATTGGAGATATTCGACGATCTATTACCCTCGGGCGAATGGATTGGCCGAGGCCTTCAACAAAACTTTGGTGCAAATTGTTAAAAACACCCTTGATGATAACAAACGGCAGTGGGATGAGCGGTTGGTGGAAGCTTTGTGGGCTTATCGTACCACTTATAGAACCCCGACCCAATCCACCCCGTTTGCACTAGTGTATGGATCCGAGGCCGTTCTACCTTTGGAAATACAAATCCCTTCACTCAGAATTGCAGTTCAAAATCAAATTACTAATGAACAAAATGCAAAACTACGATTAGAAGAACTCGAAGGCCTTGAAGAGTGACGTCTCCAAGCTCAACAAAGTTTAGAGTTATATAAATCCCTTATGATTCAAGCCCATGACAAGTTAGTGCGACCTAGGACCTTCCAAGCGGGAGACTTGATATTGGTCCTTCGGAGGCCTATCTTGGCCCATCGGAAGCTGGGAGGCAAATTTGAACCTACATGGGAAGGACCCTTCGTTGTAGAGACTGTCTACGAAGGAGGCTCGTATCAGTTAGTAGATTGTAAAGGGAACCACCCAATGCTACCTGTCAATGGGCGTTTCCTTAAGAAATACTATGCTTGATGTAGCTCATTTTATCAATTAATAAAACTTCCTTTTCTTGATTTGCAACTTGATTCTACCTTTTTTAAGGTCTCTTTTTTTTTAACGCTCTTCGCCTTCTCCTTAAGGTTAGGTCCTTCCTTCCCTTAGGATTAGACCCGCTAGTAGTGGAGTACGCCCTCCGTGGCACCACCCTGGCATTTGTCCCGGAGATTAGTGGTGGAGTACGCCCTCCGTGGCACCATCCTGATTCCCATTCGCTAGTGGTGGAGTACGCCCCTCGTGGCACCACCCTAGTTTGCCAGTTAATCTGCCTATTTGGAGTAAGTCTTCTATCAGCATCCTATAGGCCTAAGGTTGGGTGATGCCCTTCCTTAGACCCAAGGTTAGGTATTCCCTACCTTGGTTTCCAGTTGATCCGTCTACTAGGAGTAAGTCTTCTATCAGCATCCTGTAGACCTAAGGTTGGGTGATGCCCTTCCTTAGACCCAAAGCTAGGTATTCCCTACTTTGGTTTCCAGTTAATCTGCCTATTTGGAGTAAGTCTTCTATCAGCATCCTATAGGCCTAAGGTTGGCTGATGCCCTTCCTTAGACCCAAGGTTAGGTATTCCCTACCTTGGTTTCCAGTTGATCCGTCTACTAGGAGTAAGTCTTCTATCAGCATCCTGTAGACCTAAGGTTGGGTGATGCCCTTCCTTAGACCCAAAGCTAGGTATTCCCTACTTTGGTTTCCAGTTAATCTGCCTATTTGGAGTAAGTCTTCTATCAGCATCCTATAGGCCTAAGGTTGGGTGATGCCCTTCCTTAGACCCAAGGTTAGGTATTCCCTACCTTGGTTTCCAGTTGATCCGTCTACTAGGAGTAAGTCTTCTATCAGCATCCTGTAGACCTAAGGTTGGGTGATGCCCTTCGTTAGACCCAAGGTTAGGTATTCCCTACCTTGGTTTCCAGTTGATCCGTCTACTAGGAGTAAGTCTTCTATCAGCATCCTATAGACCTAAGGTTGGGTGATGCCCTTCCTTAGACCCAAAGCTAGGTATTCCCTACTTTGGTTTCCAGTTAATCTGCCTAATTGGAGTAAGTCTTCTATCAGCATCCTATAGGCCTAAGGTTGGGTGATGCCCTTCCTTAGACCCAAAGCTAGGTATTCCCTACTTTGGTTTCCAGTTAATCTGCCTGTTTGGAGTAAGTCTTCTATCAGCATCCTATAGGCCTAAGGTTGGGTGATGCCCTTCCTTAGACCCAAGGTTAGGTATTCCCTACCTTGGTTTCCAGTTGATCCGTCTACTAGGAGTAAGTCTTCTATCATCATCCTGTAGACCTAAGGTTGGGTGATGCCCTTCCTTAGACCCAAAGCTAGGTATTCCCTACTTTGGTTTCCAATTAATCTGCCTATTTGGAGTAAGTCTTCTATCAGCATCCTATAGGCCTAAGGTTGGGTGATGCCCTTCCTTAGACCCAAGGTTTGGTATTCCCTACCTTGGTTTCCAGTTGATCCATCTACTAGGAGTAAGTCTTCTATCAGCATCCTGTAGACCTAAGGTTGGGTGATGCCCTTCCTTAGACCTAAAGCTAGGTATTCCCTACTTTGGTTTCCAGTTAATCTGCCTATTTGGAGTAAGTCTTCCATTAGCATCCTATAGGCCTAAGGTTGGGTGATGCCCTTCCTTAGACCCAAGGTTAGGTATTCCCTACCTTGGTTTCCAGTTGATCCATCTACTAGGAATAAGTCTTCTATCAGCATCCTGTAGACCTAAGGTTGGGTGATGCCCTTCCTTAGACCCAAGGTTAGGTATTCCCTACCTTGGTTTCACCAGTTTTCCTTATCTAATATGTGTAAGCCTTCCATTAGCATCCTATAGGCCTGAGGTTGCGAGATGATCCCCCTTTCATTCTCAAAGTTCTACTTCCATTCGGTCAACGCCAATGTGTACAGCAGAAGTTCTTTCTACCACACACATTGGGGGTCCATTTGTTGACCTCATTTTTGTATGAGGTCACTAAGACCCCTCCAGAATCCAGATTTAATCCTAGACCCTAGGATCCACTCTAGACCTTAGGATCCTTCTAGATCCAAGACCTTAGAGTCTACTCTAGAGCCTAGGATTCCCTTAAATCCTAGATCTTAGAATTCTTCTAGATCTTAGGGTCACTCCAACTTCAAATCAATCTCCACCCTTGATCAACCTCAACCTCAAATCAATTCCTATATTTGATCCACTCCAATTTCAATTTGATTCCTACCTGTGATCAATTTAAATCTCAAACTCCATCCAATTCAAATTCAAATTAATTCAAATTTCAAACATATCCAAACTTTGACTCAATCCACTTGAGAATCCAAATTTTAACCTAGACTTTGATCCAAGCTTCAATCTAGCTTTGACCTCATCCATTCATTAACAATCACCACATGATTGTAAATGATTTGGATACTTCAATACTAATCCTTCAAACTTAAAATCTATTCCAAATCCAGAAATCCAGACTCAAATCCTAAGTCTCAAGGTCTTGTCCTAAAGACCCTTTTTAGAGATCTTTCAAACATTTCAAAACCCACTCAAATGGTCTCTGATTCAAGATCTATCACTTGTAAAGTGATAAGACATGTCTCTAGAGGTTGCCCTCCAACTTTTAGCTCATTTTGAGGTCTCTAACCCCAGAATCTGAATTAAAATCCAAAGGCTGTAAAACCTTCAAATATTTACAGCATATGCCACTGAACCTAACCCCTTTGAGATCTTGACCTTGGAACCCTTATCCAAGCCTCCAATCACTTCCAGACTCTTGATTTTAACCCATTGAGCAGTAAACTACATTTTTCAGAACCATTTTTTACTCTAGTTGACCAATGGGCCAAAATTGACTAAAATACCCTTTTGAGATTTCAAATGGCTATTTCAATTCAAATCAATTCCAAACTCTTTGAAGCCACTTCCAATGAATTTCAAATATCAAACCCAACTTGTTGAACTCAAACCCAGACCTTGGGTCAACCTGGTTGACCAAGTCAACCAAGTTTGACCCATGGACCCATACACTCTCCTCTTTCAATTTTTCAAATCTAGTCCATTCCAAGTCCTTTGAATGTATGGGATGAACCCTTGGGTACCCAAGAGACCCCTCTTGGTCACCCAAGCCTTGGGCTCACTTGGGTTAGCCTTATGGCTTGACCCAAGTGACCCAAGAGAGACCTCCCTTGAGCCATCTTTTGATCTTAATCAAATTGAATCCAAATCAAGGTGCCATTGGGTTCCCATTGACCCAATACACCTTCCTTGACCAGCCCAATCCTTGGGCTCACTTGAGTCAAGAGTTAGGCTAACCCAAAGTGCCCAAAAGCACTTGGGATTGGGCCAACTCTCAACCTAAACCCAATTGAACCTGGCCAACACCTCCCATAGGTGGCCCTAGGTCCAATACACCCCCTCCAGCCAGCCCATGTCTTGGGCTAGCTTGGGTCAATAGTTAGGCTAACCCAAAGTAGCCAAAAACACTTAGACCCGAGCCATTTTCCAGCTCAGATCAAATTGGACCCAATTGCCACTTGCATTGGGTGCACCAGACCCAGACCCACTTCCCACCTCAAGCCCAGGGTCTGGCCTGACCTGGGTTGAGCCCAAATCGACCCGAACCGAGCAGATTTGGATCAACCCGAGCCAACCTTTGACACAAGCCAAATTGGACCCAATTGCCACTTGCATTGGGTGCACCAGACCCAGACCTACCTCCCATTTCTAGTCTCGGGTCTGGCCTGACCTGGATCGAGCTCAATTCGACTCAAACCAAGCAGGTTTGAGACAAACCGAGCCACCGGATCTATCCCGGCTTCCCCAGACCAATTTGACTCCACTCCCAGCTCCAGTGTGTCCCCATCGGCCTTCCCTGGTCAACCCGACCCAGACTGTGGCCGGCGGCGGTCGGAACTAATGGAGAGCAAGTTCCGGTAGTCCCCCCAGGCCGATCCTGACCGAAAGCCTTCCAAAGGCTGTGGCTCGCCGGCTTGAGGCTCACGAGCTCTCTGGAACGGTGCCCCTTTCCACTTGGCATCAGTCCGAGAGCTCCTCCGATTCAATCCTGGCCGTCCGAGCTCGCGGGAGGAGGCTGAATAGGCTGGTGCTCCCCAGAGCTCAAGGTTCGATCCCAGCATTTCGAAACGATTCCCCAGAGTTCCCTCAACCTCCCAGCGTCTCCCCTCGAGCTCCCAGACCTCTCCTTTCATTACTTCGAGCGAACTCCGGTGAAAGGCTTCGACGTCCCGCTTAAAGTCCTACCTCCGGCCGTCCTCCAGTCGCGGTCCCTGAAGGAAACCTGCTCGCCTTCATCCCCTGAAGCTTCCAGATAGAGAAGCTCATTCGTTGAGACTTTCTCTGTGGTAATTCCTTCACCCCGAGCTCCCTAGCTAGGTTGTCCGGTCAAGTGTGAAGGAAACCTTCACCCCAACGGATTTCCACCGTTGGATTGAAGGTTTCCACCCCCCTGATCCTCCCTGTGAAATTTTGTCGAAGTTCACCGGCGGGATCAATCGGATCACGCCGGAAAAGGTTCACGGCCTCGGATAAGAGCGGAGGTTGAAGACGAAATCTCAGTCGTTGATTCCGATCAACGGCTCGGATTAGATCCCGCTGTTTCAGAGCGCGTCTTATCCCAACCGTCCGATCCGCCATCCGACGGCTGTGGTTAATCCGACCGTTAATAGTTGGCGCCAATGATTGCCCAGCCAATCAGCGCGCGGCGCGTGTAAAGCGAGCGCTGACTGTATAATGGACGAATTAATAATTCTAGAAATTTAAGGGAACTTTGGAAATTCATATCTCCTTGCACACTTGTCCAAATTAGGTGTTCTTAGGCTCATTGGAAAGGTCTCAGGGAGACCTACAAAAGCCCTATGGTTCCATGCCCTGGTTAGGTCAGTGCTAGGTTTAATTTGAGTTTGAGCATTTTATTAATTTCCTTAATTATTCTTTAAATACAAGTCCACCAGGCATGGAATTTTAAGAGATTGAATTTGAACATGTTTTTGACATGTCCAAATTTTATCCCCCCCCCCCCCTTTTAAGATGTTCATGGGCATTTTCCCCAAATTTCAAATTTAAGGGTCATGGTTTGACCCTTAAATTCAAAATGGGGTATAGACCTATCCAATGGGATTTAGGGTGTGATTTTTTGTGTGCTGATGATGTGTAGGATAAGGAGTGTAGAGCCACTGATTTTGCCCCAATCCAAGCTTAGGATACACCCCTATAGTGGTTTGAAGGTGACTTAGAGTTCACCTTAGGTGGTTTGGTTAACCACCTTAGAGTACTCCATTTGAGCTCAAATTTGGTGAGTTTAGTCCTCAGGATCAGGTGATCCTTTGGACCAAATTTCATCAAATTTAGAGTCCATTTGGTTTCCCAAGTAGGAACCATAATAACCCCCCTTAGAAATAACCCTTTAGCCTTAATAAAATTCTAATAATTCTAATTTAATTCTTAAAATTCCCTAAAATACCCCCAATTAACTTAAATTTATCTCTTAATCAATGAAAATTGAAATCACTTTAATTTGACATTAAAATCCACTTTAATTTAATTTTAATTAAAATCAATGTTTAACCAATTTTAATTAATTAAAAATTATTTAAAATCCCAAAAAATCTTTAAACACTTTCTGATCTCTCCTTAGATCATTTCTGATCTTTGGAGTTGATTTCAAGAATTTTGGGACTCATTTGGGATCAAATCATTAAAAGGGCCCTTAATTGAAACAATTTAATTATTTCAATAAATACTAAAACTTCCTAAAATCATAACTTTTGATAGAAAACTCCAAATTGAATGTTCCAATTGTCTAACAACTCATAATAAGGTCTAGTATTTGCTAAAAATCTGAAACCCTTAAGATTAACTCTAATTTTGAAAGTCAATTTTCAACCCCTTAATTAAATCATTAAAATATTCTAAAATATTCTTAAAACCGAAAATTATTCTAAAACTCAGAAAATATTAGTTTAATGCTTAAAACACTTAAAAAATCCTTTAAAACACAACAACCATCCTAAAGATGAAGTTTATTGGCTGGACTACTCCGGGCTGCGGGGCTAAGTGTCCTAAGGAGGCTGGTTCCTCGAGCCTAGTGGCACAACGCC
This sequence comes from Dendrobium huoshanense, assembly GCA_016618105.1. Lineage (NCBI taxonomy): Eukaryota > Viridiplantae > Streptophyta > Magnoliopsida > Asparagales > Orchidaceae > Dendrobium > Dendrobium huoshanense. The sequence continues at coordinate 5,184,898 of CM028354.1, forward strand.
ACGAATGGATTCTAAGGGGTGTTAAATCTTAAAATAGATTAATTTTTAATTATTTAACATTTTAAAATCTCTAATTCAATTACATTAATTTGGTTTATCGGCTGGACTACTCCGGGCTGCGGGGCTAAGTGTCCTAAGGAGGCTGGTTCATCGAGCCTGGTGGCACAACGCCACGAATCAATTAATGGTAAACTTAAATTAATCAAGCTTTTAAAATCAGTAACCAACTCATTTTTATATTAATCCACTCTTTTAATTCCAACCAATTTAAATAACTTAATCAACCCCGATTGCTACTGGGTAACCCAGGCCTACGAGGCTATTAGCTTAGCCCCAAGGAAGGTGAAATAAACTTCACGGCCTCGGTGTGAAACAAAGGTAGTAATCAATTAACTTTTAAAATATGTCTAATTAAAATTCTTAATTCATTAATATTTAAATTTTAATTTAAATCCCCTTCTAAGCCTTAACAAACCTAGACTTTTAGACAACTTAAACTAATAACCTACTTTAGGATCTATCCCAGCCACACGACCTTTCTCACACACTTTAGATGATGTGCTAGGACAACCAAATCTAGATCTAGGTTAGGACGGTGTTTACTTTACTGCTGTGTGCCGGATTTTTCATAGTTTTCACTGCATGTTGTGGATGAAATTGCTTTGCTGTGTCTGCTTACTTTTTCTGTACTCTGTGGATGAATTGATGTGTTTGGCGACTAGATTACCCTTAGGTTAGGTACGATCTGGATGTTGACACAGTTTTCTGCAGGTGGCCACGCTCATGCAGGGTAATATAAAAAGGGGGCAAATCAAAAAAATGCATAAATATTATAAACTCTTTGCACAGGTGCTTCAGCTGCTAAAGCCCCCCCCCCAATCATAAAAAGAGCGTGGCCAGTGTGTTTACTCTTTTTTTATGCTCATATACAACTGCTTGGGAATAACTAATTTTTATATATTAATTGCTTAGGATAACCCTGCAGGTGAGTCTAGATTTTTATTTTGATATAAATGTAATTTGTGTAAGTGTCAAGTGTTGTGAAAGTTGATTTTGAGTTGGGATACATAGATCCAAAGCTTGGATTCCAAAGAGGAAAGGATACCCCTTTAGGGAACACTCCTTTTCCATTTGGAAATCCAAATTTGGATCATACCTCTTCCTTACACAAAGAGGAAAAAGTAGCCTCCCCCTTAGAGGGAAGTGCCCTCTTCTCCATTTGGGTAATCCACTACGAAGATTCCAAGAAGATTGAAGAAAAGGAGTCCAAAGAAGAATGAGATTGAAGATAAGAAGATTTGAAGATTGAGAGTATCCCACTCAAAATAACTTGCGTCATTACTAGGTTTGGAATCCGGGTTGTTGTCAGTGGTGCCCGGCCACTTTACTTTCTGTAATATTCTGGTTTGTAATAAGCAAGGCAATTCTGCCTATGGACATTTATTAATTAATTTATATTTGATGTGATGATTTGATTGCCTTTAGGATTACTTATTTTTACTAGTTTTTTTTGGCGATTGCATGCCGCTTTTTGTTTTCGCCTGGATACGTGAGACTCGTGAGGGTGTGAAAGTTTTCTACTCATAACCTTAAAAGTCCAAAATTTTAGTGAGTCTAAATAACATAGAAAGATAACGAATCTAGGGAATTAGCCAGGGATCGACCCCGGGGTCGCATGCATATTTCTGCATTACTCTTTCCTTGCTTTAGACCCTTCCCCGCCTGCGGGTAGAGTCCGGATAGTCTGACCTATGAGGACGAGGTGCCGGACCTGGGGAAGTCTAGTCTTCTAAAAAATTATTTTATAAGCCTGTTTTTAAAATTTCAAGCATATTTGATTTGAGGTTGTTAACCAGCATGCATCGCATTAGATACAAATTAAAGAGTCAAAATTTTAATTTCATAGTCCTTAGCATTTTAGAACCTAACATAAGTCAAAGGGGCCAATTAGGAGAATCTCTAGATGTCGGTCCCGCTTCTCCAAAACTTTAATTATAACGTCCCTACCATTCTTTCATAAAAGACCGGATTCATCTCTTTTAAATCGATTAGGTGGTTAGCTGGCTCCCCAATCCAGGCCGGGGTAAGTCCAGATCTTGCACTGCATTAGTTAGGATCGGACGACTGTGGTCCAGTGTCCAAAATAGATTTAGGATCCGGGGCAGATCTTTGATTATAAGACCCCAAACTTCAGGAATCTAATCCCAAATTTCTAATAAAATGCTCAACTCTAATTAAATATCATTTCAAATCCAAAACATAAAGCCCAACACTTAGATTAAGTTGGGACACTTCCGGATGGTTCTGGAATCTCAAAGTGTCCCCTACTTCTTCTCCTTTAACTCCGTTAATAACTGTTCAATTTTGATCCATTCCCTTTTGATTTTCCAATAACTCTATTCATATTTTGATATCACTCCTAGAAACTCTAACAAAATTCTGCCACCATTTTAATCGGGAGTTTTCGTAAGAGATTTTTGTCTCCCTACGATGTAATTAACTACGAGGGCTTGCGCTCGTAGGAAATTTGGAACCACATACACCTGATTTTAAAAAAAAAATTTAATTTCCAAAATTTTATTAGACTTCCTTGGGAAAAATTAAGTAATGATCGTCATAGTTGCATTAGAAGGATTATCGTAGAATGGTCTCATTTCCCTTTGGGGAGATACACCCTTCTTTGATAAGGCTTTGGATGTAAATGCGACGATCATGTTTCTTGAATGTTGTAATTGGGTACTTAGTTGAACTATACTTTGTCCCCTCGGGGCCATATAAAGTTCTCCTTAGAACCCGATCATAACATTCAAGATAAGTTTACATAATTCTAAGTCTGAACGCCGTTATGAAATTTTATGTTCGTCCTTCGGGGTGATATAATTTTTCTAACGGGACGATTCGATTTTAGAATTAGAATTAAATCTCAATTTTAAAGCTCCCAAAGAAAACTAATATTTTTCAAAACCTGTTTTCAAAATTCCACCAACAAAGACCCCAAGAGATATGAGGCTCCACATCCCAGTTAACCTTGCACAGCCTCTGCTAAACTTTGACAAATATTAAAAGAACAATTAGTAGGATGCTTCGCCACACAGTATTTGGAAAACTTAAATTTAGCCCACAAAGACAACTAAGCATTAAAATTAAACCATAATTTGAAGGAAAAAGTATGGGCCAAATCAGCCATGCTTTTAAATCCCAGGCCCCTTCCTTTAGAACCCCATAACACTCTTACCAGGAAGCCAAAGCAATTTTAGTGTTACTATTAGAACCTTTCCAAAAAAAAATATTAAGGATTTTATCATTTCTATTACACGCCATTTTAGTGGGAAGCAATGTTTTAAAAGAATAGATAGGGAGAGAGCAAAGAACACTTCTAATGAGAGTATGTCTACCCCAAAAGCTCAAAAAATTAGAATCCCAAGAAAAAAGTTTATTCTACACTGAGATAATTAAATCATCAAACCAAAAATATTTCTTTATAACTTTAGAAGAGGAATACCAAGATACTTGAAAGGTAACTGGCTATGCATAAAACCAGTAAGGTCTTTAATAGCTATGATACGAGCATTAAGGACCTTGTTAGAAACAATGAAGCTATATTTCTAATTGTTCAAAGAGAGGCCACTAACAGTTTGAAAAGTGTAAAAGAAATCAAAAAGCTTATTAACCTTATTAAAATAAGCATTCATGAAGATGATAATGTCATCAACAAAACATAAGTGAGATATAGGAAAACCCCCCTAGTCTTGAAATAGAAAGTGGGGTGATTTTCAAAAAGGTTAGCAAGGCATCTAGAAAGATAATTAACCACAATAATGAAAAGAACCCGAGACATAGGATCTCCCTGCCTTAATTTATGAGAAGATTTAAAAAAACTAGAGCTCTTTCCATTGATAATGATAGAGAAAAAATAACCTTCAATATAATTTATAATTAGGTTAATGAAAACCAAGTCAAAACTAAAAATAACTACAAGATGTTATAAATGAATTGCTAACTAATGTTATCATAAGCATTAGAGATGTCAACCTTGAGGATAATATTACCATCCCGCACTTTGACATCCAAATCATGACAAAATTCTTGGGCTAACAAAATATTATCAGAGATTGCACGACCTATAACAAAGCTTATTTATAAAGGAGAAATAATCTTAGGAAGAACAATAATTAAACAATTCATAAAAATTTTTTAAAATTAGCTTACTAAAGAAAGGGCAAGACTAATAGGTCTAAAGTCATTCCAGTTGCTAGCATTATTAATCTTAGGGATGAAGATAATAGAAGTAGAAGAAAAACATTTAGGCATAGCATGACCAGCAAAAAACTCCAAAAATGCAGCATAGAGATCATCCTTAATAATATTCCAAGCTTTTTGAAAAAAATTGATAGTGAACCCATCCGGACCAGAAACCGAGTCACCATTCATATCAAAGACAATATCTTTTAAATCATCTAAAGATAGAGATTTAAAAAGAAAATCATTATCCTCATGCGAGATGAGATTAGGGATAATAATAGGGTTGTCAATATTACGGGGGATAAAGACCTTGCTAATCCAATCCTGAAAGTGTTAAACATCAAACATGGCAATCTTTTCAGCATTCTCAATAACAGAACCATCCTCACAATTGATTTTATTAATGGAATTCTTAGCACATTTCCTTTTAACCAAAGCATAAAAATATTTTGTGTTATTATCACCTTCCACCAGATGTTTAGCAACAGCTTTTTGTTTCTAAAAGGTTTTCTCTTGAGCATGTAATTTAAAGAGACAATCCTTAGACTCTCTAAGTAAAGCAAAATTAGCATTAGAAGGAGAGATTTGACAATCAAGCTCAGCATTGTTAACAGCATCTTCAGCACTTAAGATATTTGTAAAGATATTTTTAAAAACATTGTGATTCCACAAATTTAAAAGCTATTTAAATCTTTTCAATTTAAACCAAAGTCTTTTCATGCCAATGACAGAGTTATCAGGATGTCAATGGGAATTCCAATTGTCCTGAACAACACTCAGAAAAGAGTCATATTGTAACCATATATTTTGGAAATGAAATTGAGGAAAAGAGTACACATGTCTAGTATTAAGATTAAGGAGCAAAGGAGAATGGTCAGAAAGAGCATGACTAAAATGCTCAATAGAAATAGAACTAAAAGAGTTAAGCCAGTTATCATTAAATAAAATACAAACCAACCTTTGCCATAATTGCCCCTGGTTCCAAGTAAATTTGTTATCGAAAAAGCCAATCTTAATGAGATTACAATCCATAATCATATTATTAAAATCCTCCATAGAACACAAAATAGGAGAAGACCCCCATATTCTCTCTCAAGGATTAGAATGGGTGTTAAAATCACCACTAACTGACCATGGCAATTAACAAATGCTATGAAAGTCAAATAACTGATCCCAATGAATTTTTCTAATTCCATGAGAAGAAGCAGCATAAAAAAAAGAAGCACAATAATTTAGATTTAAAACTTCAATGTTATAATGCAAACTTGAGTAAAGTTTCCAAGGATATCAATATGAACTGGATCTTTCCAAAATAACTAAATCTTATTAGCATAACTCATAGTGGCATGCTTAAAACCTAAAAATCTAGCAGTGCTAAGTAATTTAGAAACCTTAACAAGTGGTTCAAGTAAAACCATAATAAAAATATCATGGATATAACATAAATTCTTCACTTGCATATGAGAAGAAGAACACCCAATACTCCTAACATTCCAAATAATAGACTTAAACATAGAAAATAATGCTAATGACTAGTTTGTGAATGGGTATTTCTAGCCAATTGTAAAAAAGGTTCTTGCTCTTTCTGTCACACTTATTTTAAGCTTTAATTGTATCATTGCCATCTTTAGAAAAGCACTTGGCAAAAAATTCCAACTCATCAATATCAATAAAAGCATCACTATGATAATGAGAGGTAGAGGGAGACTTGCAATCAATAATCAAATCCTTTTCCATTCCCTTTTGAGGAAGCTCACCTTCCTCCAACAAATTTTCATCCTTGTTAGCATTACTATAAAAATGAAATTCAACATTATCTTTCTTGACCAAACCTTCTCATTAGTCCTCAAGTTATTGTCTCTACTATTCCATTCATTTTCAGATGCATTTCCCTGATCAAGAGCAATACATTGATAAGCATTAATATTAGATGATTTATTAGTATTTAACAAATAGTCCATAACTGGAAATTAAGAGATAACATTATTTAGATGATAAGAAATAATTTGCCCTTGATCCTTCAAGTTGTCACAATCATTGGGACAACTAGCAATGTTACTAAAAGCATTAACCTTCTCATAGTGACGAGCATCCATAATGGGAAGGTCTGAAGAGATATGCACAAGGAGAGGGTTAATATGCACAAGTAAAGGTTCATCACTCAAATTGGAAGAATTTCCTTAAATCTCAATAGAAGGCAAATTTACATTCTCAAGAAGAGGCACATCATTTTGTTGAGATGGTTTGTAGATAGCATTATCTTCATGAAGTTGGTGATGTAACCTAAAACATTCATTAATATCATGACCATGCATTTTACAGTGTGAGCAAAAAATAGGAAGATTTTCAAATTCCACTATTTGGAAATAGCCATTAAGCTCAGAACCTATCCAAACTTCATTCAGGTGTTTCTTAAAAACATCAAGTTTCACAAGAACATGAGCCATAGAGGGCCGAGAGATATAAGCAATGGCTTGATCCATCTGTAAAGGTCTCCACAAAATAGACGCAAGCCCAAATAAAATTTGTGAATTAAAGAAATTAAGTCTTAAAGTTGGGAAAGAAATCCACACAATAGTAATAGGAGATTCTTCCCTTACATCAAAGTTTGGCATCTATTTGAGAAGTCGCATTTGACAAGCTTGAATATAATAGGACCCTCTTACAAATATACGACTATAATCAAGATGTTCATCAATTGGACCGTAACAAGATGAGGATCCAACAAACCCACATGAAGGGCACTCGATAGTTTCAACCTAACAAAGAACTTTCGAATGACATATAGGTTTGGCGTACATAAAAGGAATGTACCAACAAGGGTAAGCCCAAATGGGGCAGCCAACTAAAAGATCACTAACTCATCAAACATTAAGGCTAGACAACCCTTGAAAGAAGTTTGCACAAAGTTGAGCTTAGGAACAAAAGAGGAATAACTAGAGACAACATCCTTAAAGGACCAGGAACAACCATTAGGGATCAAAAATATCGAGGGGATAAATGACGAAGAAGTCATCATCTTTCAAAGAAATAAAATAAAATAAAAAACCTCAAACGAAAGCTATGAAAAGATCGAATGAAAGCCAAGTATTACAATCATTAAAATATAATCAAAATAAAATAATCAGTGGAAAGAAATCAAAGCTCCAAAAAGTAAACCCTAAATTGCCCAGGAATCACCAAGGGAGAGAAGAGCGCGACGGTTAGAATATTTTTTGGAATGATGACCTGTATAAGGCATTCTTTAGTTTGATTGCATGAACTGGGAATTCTGAATTATTAAAAGCTTGGGGTTTCTCAACATAAGCATCCTCTTGAATCACCCAATTTATGAAGGCATAGGGTGTCTTACCCTTAAGGAGTACATAGGGTGTCTTATTAAACCTGGATTTAAAACCCGCCATGTTAAAACATAACAAGCAGTATTCACTACTTCTACCGAGAAATACCTAGGGTGTAAATACTCAACTAGCATTTACCTAGCAACTTTCACCAAGGTTTTATCTTTCCTTTCAGCTATTCTATTTTGCTAGGGGGTGTAGGGGTAGAGAAGTTATGTTCTATTCCTATCTCTTGATATAAGGATTCAAACTTATCATTTTCAAACTCTCCACCATGATTACTATGAATTACTAAGATTTTACATCCTAATTTCCTTTGAATCCATGTGGAGAAAATTTTAAATTCCTTGAATAACTTACTCTTATGTGTTAGGAATCTAACCCATGTAAATCTATAGTAGTTATCTACTATTACAAACCCAAATGTCTTTCATCCTAAGCTAGTTGTGCTAACTAGTCCAAATAGGTCCATATGAATTATTTCTATTGGCTTAGAGGTGTTAAGTCTTTTTTTAAGGAAATTAAGACTAAACTTATTTTCTTAGTTGGTAGGAATCACATAGGTGACTGTTAGTGAATTCTAACTTAGGTATGCCTGAAATTAGGTTTTTCTAAGTGATATTCCTAAGAGTCGTCATGCTTGCATGATATAGTCTCCTATGTCATGGCCAAGATTCATTAATTATAGTTTTTAAGCTCAAGTAATTTAAATATTCAATGTAATTCAAGTCTAATAAGTAAAACTTGTTCATTCATTTTCCTTCTAGCACAAGTTTTTCATTTAAACTAATCATGCATATTTAAAAAAAAATTATATCAAAGCCTTTATCACACAATTGACTAATTATTAATAGATTATACTTTAAACCATCAACTAGTAAAACATTTTCAATTATAAAGTTTTTAGAGTTGTCAATTACATATGAGCCCACCACTTTCCTAGTGGTGTTGTCCCCTAATGTCACTTTACTTACTAACTTAGCTTCTAGTGTGCTGAACTATTTTATATCACCTGTCATATAACTTCAGCATTCACTGTCCATGTACCACATGCTCTCACTAGATATTTTGTGAGAGTAGCCCTACATAATTATTTAAAGGTTAGATTTGGGAACCCAAGTGAATTTTGATTCCACCTTATGCTTGAATAAATAAGAGGAATGCATGTTATACTGTGATAAATGCAATCTAGGTCTCCATACTAGATGTATCCTATAGTGGATTTTGCATGTGCGAGTTATATGAACTAACATGCCACAAAAGAATACCTAACACCGGGATATGGATATACTAACCTATGTGGTTCATGGTGCCTTCTTGTTGGTTTAGGTGACGTATGTTGTGTTGAGGGCTTATAAAATTATTCTAAGGTAGGTAGTGGTTTGCGATTCTCAAGTACATATAGTTTTATTTCTAAAACTTTATTTGCACTTTCAAGTAAGGAATTTTTAATTTTTAATGCATGCTCCCGACCAACAATTTCAGTTGCACATGTATCTAATACCGTGTATGCTTTCTTTTATTTAATATGTGATGATTACAAGGAATCATGTGAATAAGATAGGTCGATATTCTTCTTATTTAATAAATCAAATTCATCTATTAAATCATATGATCACTATCTAAAGTTGAGTTCTTGGTAATTAAACTAGATGCTCCTTTTGTAAATTAAAGAATTCAATATTAAGACTAGTATGCATCTTCTTTAACTTCCTATACGAGTCATAATTTTATTCAAAAATAACTTGTAATTCTTCATAAGAGAGATGACATAACCCATCCTGATATGATTGATCAAGATTATCATTAGCCATAAGACACAAGTTTGTTACCTCCTCCTCTATTTTTACTTCTGATGATTCAGGAGTAGAGTCAACCCAAAAATCTTTATGTATCTTTTACTTTCCCCTCTTAAATGTTGGGTTCTCTTCACACTTCTCCTAGATTAGGTGAGTCTTCAAGTTAGCACATTCAAGTTGCAGGTGTCCTAGCTTACTACACTAAAAGCAATTTGAGTCAAAAGAAGCTTTAATATTTTTATTTCTTTTACCTTTACTCCAATTGTATTGATGACGCCTTTATTTTATTTTTTAAAAACTCTTGAACTGTCATATAATTAAAATGATGTCATCATGCTCCTACACTACAGAATTATCATTAAATAAATTATTTTTATTTAGTGCTACCTTTCTCTCCTTCTTCTTATCTCCTATATCACTTTTCCTTTAACTCACTCCATGCTCTAAGCAATGAGAGACCCAAGCAAATTGTCAATGGAATAAATGATCAAGTCTTTAGATTCAATAATTATAGTTATCTTGGCATCATAAGAGCTAAGTAAATAGTATATAATCTTATTAACATTTCCAGAGTTTAATAGTTCTCTGCCTATTACATGTAAGGATGTCACTGGGAAAACCTGGTGTACATTTCAGATACAGCCTCGCTATGTTTCATACAAAAGAGTTCATAGTCATGCAATAGAATATTTAGCATAAACTACTTAATATCATTAGTTCTCTCATAAATGATGCATAACCTATCTCAAATCTCCTTCCCCATAGTGTATGTAGAAACTCACATATACTCTTTGGGTTTTAAAGTATAAAAAAATAATTCAAACATTTAGCATTTAATTGTGTCAATTCCATATTCTCATAACTCCATTCAATAAAATGAATATCAATTTTGACACCATTACCTATATGTGATGGAAGTGAATAGAAAATTTAAATCATGTGCCTAATTCTATAGTGAATGGATTATAAAAAAGTAGTCAATCATTTTTCTAGAAAATTAAAAGGAATATTTTCAAACAATGGTAGATGGGTTATAGAATAAGCCTCTATAGTGTTATGATTACAAAAATGAATAATTAATCATTTTTTAAAAGTTTTCTAAAACCTTGTTTTTGAAACCCGCTCTGATACCACTTGAAAGTTTGTGAAGTTTGTTAAACCTTAAGAAACAAGCCTGAGGATCACCAAGAGGGGAGTAAATTGGCAATTAAAAAAATCAACTTCAAAATAATGATGAAAATATTTTTAAAAAGTTTTCAAAAAAAGAATATACCAAATTATAATTGATTGCAGAAGTGAACTATTTTATCAAAAATATGAATTTAACTATGATGATATTTTTATTTATGAAATGAAGCAATAATCACTAATTTTCTCAAGCAGTCATACTAGAAACAAAATGTAGGAAAAATAAAAGTGCAAAATGGAAAAAAATCACATCAGAGCTTTTTATTGTGTTTTGGTCAAACTTGACCTACGTTCACTCACTAGAGTCTTCCACTCTGAGTATTGAACTAATCACTAAGTGGCTCTCTTTTTGCTCCCATAATAAGGCTGAGAAGCCCTTACAGACTCACTTTTATCAAACCTGATGCAGCAGAGTGTTGGATGCTATATCACCCTCCAGAGACTATAAAAGACTGTAATATACCATGAATTATTTTTCTCCTTCTTGGAGCAGACAGAGAACCTTTGCTCCTTTTTTCCCTCCTAGAGAAGGAAGTATACCTCAGCTCCTTTTACTCCCTCTTGGAGAAGGCAGAGTACCTGGAGGACTTGACCTAGGAGCCTCTCTCCTAAGAGATCCTTTAGGACTCACCAAGTCCATAGGAGGAGCAAGGGTGTAACTAGCCTATAGTAACCATGTGATCCCCTCACTCTCCTTCTCCCTCACACTCAACCTCACCTTCTCCATTCTCTCAAACCATGGATTTATCAAAAGATTCTCTTTTAGAGTACCTTCAAGAGTCACAAAATACTTTCTTTATTTTAAAGAAAATCATAAAAACTTGGTTAAGTATTGGGCTTCAAGAAACCCTAAAAATTCAAGTTAGTCATCAATATTCATACAATATAATTTGAGTTTGTATAGTATCATCAATTCAAAAACTAACCTAACCAGTATAATGTAAATAGCTATTTAGATGAATTATTCAACTTTTTAAACACATCGTATAGTACGATCCATAGATCGTCCAGTACAATCTTTTAGCTTTTCATTCTTATTCATACAAGATGATTCACATGATTAGTTAAAAATTGTCTTGGTAAGTCATCCTGTACTATCCTCAATGTATTTTATGGTTAGTTTATTTGAAGAGGTTGTCCAGCATGATATGAATATCATATAGTATGATTAATTCAAAAATCATGGTTATGTTTGGTACTATCTTTTGGATGACCAAATTTCAACTCTTGAAATTATATGGTATAATCAATATCATACATTATGATCTGTTATCATTAATTAAACTATGATTTCATTGACTAATTATTGGTATTAATTTAAGTAAGATTACAAATATTAGTATATTACAAATAAGATTGTACAATTTGATTAGTTTAAAAATAAAATTTTAAATAACTTACTTAATATATCTAGCAGCTAGGGTTTTCAAATCATAATGAATTGTATAATATGTTTCAAATCGTACAGTGTGATTAGTTCTTAAAAATTAATTGTTTAATTATCCATTAAGCCCATTCTTTCAATATTGATCATACAGTATAATTATAAATCATACAATATAATTAGTATAAAAGTTTTAGCTTTTAAAATTTTATCTCAACCCCCCCCCCCCCCCCCCCCTCCAAAGTATGTGCACATGGTCACCTAATTGCACATACTCTCTTATGAGGCCAGACTCAAGAAGTATAAAATAAAGAAAAATTAAACTATAGACATTATTTAATTGACATTTTTATTCTATCCACTCTTTAGCTTTTAGTAGTCTAGAGCGTGTTTGTCTTACCTACACTATTATGCTTAAAGACAAAAAAACTATCTAAAATATTCAATGAGAAAAATAACAATTCAATCAATAATGTTTGTCATCATAAAAATTATAGACTAGGGATCCTAGAATGTAATAGTAAATTGTTATGATTAGGACCCTCTGAACTAGGTGGTTTGTCGCTAAATGGCACACAAACTAATGTTCATGGCTAAAGCATGTATATTCCCTAATGGCTTTAAAACATTAAGCAATGATTCAATAGGATAACTGATAGGGAGAAAAGCTCTAAGTTAGCTAAGTGGATTTAAACTTGTCCCACTAAATAAGTATCCATGTTAGGTCTTCAAGATAACCTTCGACGAAGCAACCCAAGGCTGCCGACAAGGATCCTCCTATCAGGTTGGGTCAACTACCTCCTCTAACTTAGTAGACCAGGGATAATAAAGCCCCGGGATGAAAGAACTATTGGATCTTGATCGGGTCCATCATCCATTCTCCCACCATATACTTTAAGTGCAAGATGGTGCAATTCAAATTTTAAATATCAAATTTTCCAAGGCCTCAAGCCTATGCTGCTGCTATATGTCAGATATTATGTAGCTATTTAATGACTATCCTTAATCATAATTTCTCTCTTTTTATTTAGAGGTGTAATTAATAATAGAAGCTTGTGCCTCTAGGAAACTAGAACTCATGTAATAAAGTCCTCATAAAATGAGTGTAAAATCTCTAGGTAGTGTCTTATCTACTAACCCAAGCTGCCATCTGAAAAGTTTCCTAAACAATTAATCTATTAAAATTCCACCGAGAGTGGGGAGGCCGGGGAGAAAACTTTTGAAGCCCACATATCAGTATAAGTATGTCATATGATGATTTGTAAAAATAATTCTTTAAGGTATTAGATGAAAATATTAGAGGATATACAACTATCTCACATATAACTCAAATTTATCCATATGATCATGGTTCTTATTCTTATCACAATGGAAAATTTAATAAATTAAATTATAATAGATCTTAAGAGGGTTATACTTATAAAGGTAATGTTTATTCCAACCCAAAACCATCTCAATATGATTATATACCATATTACATTCCAATTTATCAAACTCAAAAATTTAGACACATGCATCAATTCAAAAAATTAAGGCATTTTTGTCAACACCAATTCAAAACCCTAATCTTATCAAAGAATGGGCCTATGAAGATTAATATTGTTAAAAAAAACACACTCCAAAGTTAAACGTCTCTCTACGCACTAAAGTGATTCTTTGACGATTCTAGGATTTCTTCCTTATGAGGTGAATTTTGGCCTTCTGGCAGGGATTTTCCTACTTTTTCGACTGTTCTCAGTTCTTTTTTCATTCCTCACATTTTTGTTCATTGATTTTGAGTTTTTCTTTGGTTTATTGTGCTGGGTGATGATGACTTAGTCGCCACCGAACCTGATTTCTTCCTCTCTTTTTGAGGGGAAATCATGATCTTTCAAAGATTTAGTGGTGGATCTTCATCTTCTTCACAAAAATTTAATTTTTTTATTCATCTTTCAAGGGCTATGTTCTTCTTTTTGAGGACTCGGTTGTTGAGCAGTTAGCCGCTCCTTATGCATTAACTTTGGTTTGTAAATTTGGGTTGAGGAGACCGAATCTTGATGTTATACATAAGTTTTTTTCTTAACCTAAAGCTCTCTATATTGTTTCACATTGGTTTACTTTATTGAAGATTTGTTGATATCCAACTTTCAAATGATCTTGAATATAGCCTCATATTTGCTAGAAGGTCGTATTATATGCAAGCATGTCAAATGCATTTATTGAAATAGACTCTATATTTTGACGTTAGGGAGGAATCCCTTATTGCTCCAGTTTGGATTTCTTTTTCTAGTTTGAGACTGCACTTTTTTAACCATCAAATTCTTTTTAATATGGCCTCCATCTTCAGGCCTCCCTTACAAATTGACCAAGCTACATCTTTGTTGTTAAGGCCGTTAGTTTCTAGGGTGTTCATTGAGTTGGATGTCTCTAAGAAACATTCTAGTGAAATATGGATTAGATTCGAAGTCACGTATTAATTCAAAAAAATTGAATTTGAGAATTTACTGATATTTTTCTCTCTTTGAAAAAAATGCATGGGAATGCTATGAACAATTATTTTGAAAACACCCTCACCTCTGTACAGCTAAAAACGTTTTGAAACAAATGAATGGTGTGGTTGATCAAGAAGTGTCTAACCCGATCCCTTTGGTGGGTAATACTTCTAAACCTTCACAACATATTGAGGACCCGTTAGTGGTTATTGAGGAAGAACCTAGTCCAGATATTCACAACGTTGCTACCAATGCTGACATTTTTACTCATGATCAGGGAGTTTCTATTAACACTTTAAATATTCCTCTTATTGATTATGAATAGAATGTGACTCATAAGTCACTTACTATTGAAGCTCAAAAGGATGCTAATGATGGAACTTCTCTCTCTTGCATTATTAATCACAATGTGACTTATTCCAATAATATTATACTTTTTCATGTGCCTTCTAATCCATTAAATGAACATGACTGTGCTTTGGGAGATATTTTTGATATTCAATTGGCCTCTAAAGAAGGTGAAAGGAATGACATGCCATTAGAGGAAGGTGAATTTTTTTCTATGGATCATTATTCTCCTTTGTTTAAATGCATTAAGGATGCTATTAGGAGGACTACTGATAATTTGGAGGATGATGGCATGTTTATGGAGGATGAATTTCCTATTAATCTAATGGATCAGCATAATGATAGTAAGACTCCTTCTACTTCTAATTATAATAGTGATGTTTTTACTGATACTGAGGATATGCATATTGCTGCTAAATGTTTTTCCAGGGATGATAATGATACTAGTTTTATTAAAGTTTATAGTAAAAGAGGGAGAAAGCCAAAGCATATTTCTTTGCAACCTCCTAGAAACACTCACTCGAATACTTCTCGTTAATCTTTTCTTTTTGTTTAGTATGATTATTTAGAATGTGAGGGGCATTGGTTGCTCGTATTCTAGAATTCATGTTAAGAATTTATGTCGTGTGCATAATATTTCAATTCTTGTTCTGCTTGAGCCTCTTATTTCCTCCTCTAAGTTGTTAAGCTCCTATAATTTTTTGGGTTTCAACCATGCTATCTCGAATGTGGCCAACAAAATTTGGGTCTTTTGGAAAAATCTGGTTAAAATTAATGTTATTGGTGAATTTACTTAAGTTTTCCATTGTAAAGTTGAGGCTTTTAATTTCCATTATTGTGCTTCTTTTATATATGCTTCCTCTTCCCTGTACATTAGAAAAATGCTTTCGAATTTACTCATTAATTTTCATAGTCTTTGTAATTTGCCTTGGTTTATTAGTGGAGATTTTAATGCCATCACTAATCCTTCTCAAAGGATTGGTGGTTTTACTCGTTATTGCTCTATAGAAGAATTTAATAATATGATTTTGGCTTGGAATTTGATTTATATTGGTTTATTGGGTAATAACTTTACTTGGAATAGGGGTCACTTATGGCAAAGGCTTGACTATGTGCTCTTCAATAATTCTTGGCTTAACTCCATTAACTCCACCAATGTGCAACATCTTAGTAGAACCATTTTTGATCATTCTCCTCTACTTATTACCATTAATTATAGACAATTTAATGCTCCTTCTTAATTCAAATTCCAAAACATGTGGTTGCTTCATAACTCTTTTTTTGAGGTTGTTCAAAATAATTGGCAAGCGCCTTTACATCCGGATAATTCTAGTTTTGGTATGAGGAGACTTTGGCTTAAGCTTAAAAGGTTAAAAAAGGTTCTTAATTGGTGGAGTCATCATGTTTTTAGAAGTTTTTTTCTAACACTCTTCAAAATGAACAACTTGTGAATTCCACTAAGATCTTGTGTCAAAATGACCCTACTGATGCTAATTTTACTCTTTTAAAGAAGTCTAAAGTTGATCTTTTTAATTTCCAAGCTTAAAAAGAGGTCTTTTGGAAATAAAAAGTTGCTTCTAAACACTTGGTTGAAGGTAATAATAATAATAAGTATTTTCATGCTTTAGCTAAGAGAAAAAGGGCTAAAAATAGTACCAAAAAAATCCCAATGGAGGATGGCACTTTTACTGACAACACTATGGAGACTGCTAGTTTAGCAGTCCATCACTTTCATAACCATTTAAATAAATTTTTCAATCCTACCCAAGTTATGTATCACTCTTTTATTCCCAACCTTATATCGCTTGAGAATAATATTTCTCTATCTATGCCTCTGGATGAGGTTAAAGAGATTATTTTTGGGTATGAATAGTGATTCTATGGCGGGGCCTGATGGCTTTAGCACTCTTTTCTTTCAAAAAGCTTGGCATATTATTTATAATGATATCTATGCTATGATTGTGGATTTCTTTGCTGGTAACCCTATTCCTAAGTTTTTCACTTGTACTTCGTTAGTGCTTTTTCCTAAAAAAAACTCTATTAACATGTGGAATGATTTTTATCTTATCAGTCTTTGTACCTACTTTAACAAATTGATTTCTAAAATTATTATGAATCATTTTACTATGTTATTACCTAAAATTATGTCCCCTTCTTAGATGGGTTTTGTGAAAGGTAGAGCCATCACGGAGAATATTTTGTTGTCTTAAGAATTCGTTCAAGAGTTGGATGTTCGGGTGAGAGGGGGAAATTTTATTTTAAAACTAAATATTGCCAAGGCTTATGAAAAATTTTATTGGAATTTTATTTATCTTTCCCTTGAGCTTTTTGGTTTGAATTATGTGTTTATTAAACTTATTAAGAATTGTATTGAAGATGTTTATTTCTCTATAATTGTCAATGGTTCTAATCATGGTTTTTTCAAGTCTTCTCATGGCTTGAGGAAAGGTGATCCAATCTCTCCCGCCCTTTTTAATATTGCTGCTGAATTCCTTTCTAGGGGTCTTTCCAATTTTTTTGAGAATAATCTTTGTCTTTATTTTAGAAATTTGGGAGGTTTCCATATTTCTCATTTAGGTTTTGCGGATGATTTTATTATTTTTAATGATGCGATTATTAACAGAGTTCAAAAAATTATAGAGTTCTTTTATCAATTTGAGATGGTGAGTGGTCTATCTTTTAGCAAAAATAAAAGTATCTTTATTGGATGTAAGAGGATTTCCAATGATCGTGTTTTAGCTATGAAAGATGTTACTTGTTTTACCCATTCTCACTTGCTCATCAAGTATCTTGGTGTTCCTCTTTTTAAAGGTAGGAGGAAAACTTTTTTATATGATGATCTTATTGCTTCTATTAAGAATTAGCTTTTATCTTGGGATTCCAAATTTCTTAGCTTTGGCGGTAGAGTTACTCTGATCAAAAGTTTTCTTTATTCTTTACCAATTTATAGTTTTCAAACCATTTTTCCGACTCATGCTGTTTGTAATAGGGTTCATAAGCTTATTAATAAATTCTTTTGAAAATGCACTTCTTCTAGTTCTAAAATTATTTGGACCGCTTGGGAGAAGGGTTGTAGTGTTTTGGCTGAAGGTGGTCTTTGCTGCAAAAATTTAAATGATCTTGCTATGGCTTTTCCTTTAAACTTTGGTATAACATACACACTAAAGAAATCCTTTGGGAAAATTTTATGATATCTAAGCATATTATTGGTAAACACCTGACTAATATTTTTCCTAAGCTAGGTGATTCTAAAGTTTGGAGAAGGCTGTGCAAGGTCAAATGGGAGGTGGAGACATTTATTTCTTGAGGGCTTGATGAAGGTAATTTCTTTTTCTAGCAAGATAAATTGTTAGGTAAAGACTCTAATGATTCCAACCTAAATTCTACCTCTACTGCTTCGGTTAATGTTAAATCTTTCATCAATAGTAATTGTTGGGAGTATGATATGCTTTCTAATATCATTCTTGATTACATCCTTTACCGTATTTTAAATTTTCCTATCAATACTAGCTCTAAAGATATTATTTTATGTGATTTATCCAAAGATGGCCGGTTTTACTTAAAGAATGCTTGGCATGCTTTTAGAGATAAAGGAAATATTGATAATATTTTCACTAATATTTGGCATAAGAGCATTCCTTCTACTGCTTCTATTTTTGTTTGGACAGACTTGCATAGATTTATTCCTACGGAGGATAATCTCATCAAAAAATGCTTTATTTTCGCTTCCAAGTGTCAATGTTGTTATTATATGGAGAATATGCATTATATTTATCAATCTAGTCTAGTGGTTGTTAGAACTTGGGTTTATTTGATTATTTATTTTAGTTAAATTGCTTTAACTCCCACTTTTCCCTTAAATCCTTACTTAATTTTTGTTTTATTAATTCTAAAGACCACATTCGTAATGTTATTCCATCCCTCATTCTGTGGTTTCTTTGGTTGGAAAGAAATAACTCCCTTTTTTAATGATGTGAGGATGAACCATCATAATGTTAATCATAACGTAAAGGATAAGGTTTTAGCTCTTATGGCTGTCAATTTGCATTCTAATAAGAATTTTAAAAATTGTTACGTTGTTTGTAACGCCTTAGGTTTTAACTTGGAGGGTGCTCCTCTTGCTGTTAATATCATCCATTGGAACAAGCCCCCTATTAATTTCCTTAAATTAAATGTTGATGGTGTTATTTCTGATACATCTGTTTGTTGTGGTGGTGTTATTTGGGATAGTAATAGTTATCTTATTCTTGCTTTTATGGGTCCACTTCACAATGGTGACTATTTTACTGTTATAACTATGACCATTTTCTATGGTATTCAATTGTGCATCCCTCTTAACTTAACTAACCTATATATTGAAGTTAATTCTAGTTTTAATAATCTTCCTCTTCAAGCTGATGTGGAATTGTGTTGTACCATGAATATCTTCTATCAAGTTAGAGAAATTAAAAAGTTGTTTCTATTTTTGAACTTCTCGTTTCACCATATTAGCAAGGAAGGTAATGCTTGTGCTTCTTGGTTAGCTATGTGGGGTTATAGTCTCAACTATTTCTCTGATTTTATTTGGTCCAATATTCAATTCCCCTTTGTGGGCTGCTCAATGTTTATGCATGTGATTTTACTTATGTTACTTCTTAGCTGGCTTGTTTCTTAGGTGCTGCTCTGGTCGATTCACTTTTCTTGGTTTTTATTTTACTTAGTACTTTTGTCTATTTAGGAGTCTTGGTTTCACCTGATGAATTACTGTGGTGTTGTTTATTATTTTTCTTGGAGCATTTATTATGATTGCTGGTCTATCTGTGTTGTGGAGGAGGTGCTCCATCATTATTTTGGTTCCTGCCAGTTTCTCTGTGTTTCTTACTAGTGGTGTTTTGTCCCTATGGTTAGCTAGTTAAACATTGGGATGGTTATTCTTTAGTGTTGGGTGATAATTTTTCCAATCTTTTGGGTTATGTGTGTCTTGTTATTTGTAAATGGGACTCGATTTTATGTTTTCTTATTATCTTCTATAGGCGTCAAGTGTGTTATCTTGTTTAGCTATTTTTTTTTGTGAATTTTGACTTGAGCTATTATTTCACTAGTTATAATGCTAATTGTTTGTCTCATTATTGCTCTCCTACCTTCATTTTTTGGGGTGTTTGGGATAACTATGGGGAAATGGTTGGGCTTTCATCTTATGATGTTGTGGCTATTTTTTGGGTTATTGTCTACAGGTGGTTATGTTTATGTATGTTGTTTCTCTATTGTGGGTGGCCTGGTATGGTTATTATGTATAACCCGTGCTGTCTATTTCAGTTAAGGGGGTGTTGGGGGCAATCATGTGGTTGTGGCTGGCTTTTCTTGGTGGGTTGTTGGTAGTTGTATATCTCTGGGAAGTTGTGTCACCTACCGTTTCTTTGCTTTTTGGTGGCCTGACATGGGTATTTGTTTTGGGATTCTGATTAAACCGTGATATTTTTTTGATGTTCCTCTATTTTTCTAGATTGGTTTATTCAATGTGGATTTTGGTGACCCTGAAGGTAGGATTGAGTTGCATGTCGATCTAATGAGGCTTATTATATTAATTGTATTTTGAGCTCTTTAAGTCATAATTCAAAGATTGTCTTTACTTGGCGCAGATTTTATTTCACCCCCTATTTTGCTAGCTATTTTTTATACTATTGTGATTATTTAACCCATCTTTTGTGGTGGTGTAGCTTTTGTTTTTGCAATAGCTTTTCTTTGCAGGTGGAGCTGCTTTTGTTTCACATCAAATTTTTGGTATAAAGATTGGGCCCTACTTCTTTATTATTATCTTTCTTTTTTTGATGCTTGTCTACAACATCATTTGAATGTTACTAGGTACCCTTGTAATTTTGATTAGTGGAGACAATTGGCTCTTAGATTTTCTTTTGATTTGTTTTGTAGCTCGTAAGAGCATTAGTGAGCCGATGGTTTCCTATAAGGACTTTGTAATTATTTTTTAAATATTAATGTGCAGTCCCCTTTCTAGGTTTTAATTAAAAAAATGAAGATTAATATTGTGATGACCAAAATCTTTATATGAACTAGTGTATGAGATCATGAATCAAGCATCATTCTATGTATAATCTTAATATTTTGCACAAGTCAATTATTGAGCATAAATCAAAGATCACCCGAGCCTATTGATGAGATCGAAATATCTTATAATTTTGAGACAAAGAAATAAGTTGTTTCCCTTATTCTCTTATTCTTGTATTGTTGACATGATTTTTCACCAATAATGCAAGTTGGTACATATGTTCCAAAAAGTATTACATGATTCCACACTAAAAATATAGCTTGAGTTCATTTTACTATTTATTGTCATTTCCATATGACTATAGGGGATCTCGTGATAATATTTTAAGAAAAGGGGATAAAACATGGAAACATCTAGATCCTAAACTTTTAAATTCTACTTCTAATGTTTAGATTGCACATGGTAATGTAAAAGATGTTCATAAAACAACTTCATCACCTCCTCCACCATGAAAATAAAACTTAAAAAATTGGGCTTCTACAAAAGTTATTGAGAACTAATATAAAATATGAGAAATTTAGCATACATCTCTTTGTTTAAGTACCCTCATTACACGAGCTTTAAGAGAATCTTGAGCAGGACCTAGTCTGGTTTTCTTTATTTTCTCTTTGTATCTATCCAGGTCAGAGTCAAGCTTATTTATCCTTTCATAAACTACATCACCTCTTTTTTTTATCTGATAATAATTACATTTGAAGACTTGGTAATAGTTCTTTTAAAAGGTGACATATGTTTGACAATGAAAGAAGAAAGTAGGAACACTATATTACATAGAGTAATTTATTGAATTCCATATATTTATAGTTAAAAAAAAAACATTTCATCTGAGCAATGAGGGTACAGTTGATGAAAAGATAAATAAGCTTGAGTCTGAGCTGGCTAGATACAAAGAGCAAATAAAAAAAATCAGACCATGTCCTACTCAAGAAGCTCTTAAAGCTTGTGCAATGAGGGTACTTAAACAAATATGGATGTATGCTAACTTTCTCTTATTTTAATATCTTTACAATTACATAGCTAATAGCTCAGCTGATTGCATGTATAAGTTTTTACAATTTTTCTTGGTAAGGACTGCAAACCTCAATTGTTAGTGAATCTTGTGTTGTTATTAACAATTAATTTTATTCTAGAAGCTTAATTGAGTTTAAGTTTCTTAATACATGAATTACTTTATTACATAACTAATTTTTTTGTGTTAGTGATGTCCTCTTTGTATGATATATGTTTGTTATTTTTCTAGATATTTTACACTACTTAGCAAATTATTTCTTGCACTAAGGACTTTCCTCTTATTCAAATGCATGCTAAATTATTGAGCTAGTTCTTTTTATCGGTGTTTAATATTAGCACAGGATATAATGTTTGTTAGTTTAGTTTGGGAGTGTTTTACAGGTTTTTCCTCTTTTTTTTTTTTGATTGGCAGGTTAAGGCTAATATACAAATTTTTCTTTGGTTTTTCTTGGACATTTATTCTCTAATTTGTTGTTTCCTTCCTTTTATTTGTGCATAGAAATACATAGACTCATTTGCAAAGCACATCTTAGAGTGTACATTGACTTATGTATGTGTATAGGTGATCATGCATATGCATGTTAGGGAGGGAGGGAATATTCTAATTGTAATTTATAATTCAATAATTTCAAATGACAATCATTCAACACCCATATTTAGAGGAATATGGATACAAGACAAGATCAAACTAACATAAATTCCAAAATAGATAAATCATAATAATCATACTTGCTAATTTAAAATAAATATTAAATATGTTGGGTCCATTTTTCATAGTGATGGTGAAATAGATGGAAATATTATTAGTAGAATTCAAGTTTGATGTTTTAAGTGGAGGAATTCTTTGGGTTTGTTGTGTGATAGAAAAGTACCACTCAAACTAAAGGGAAATTTTTATAAGATGGTAGTGAGGTCTGCAATGTTTTAAGGTGCAAAATCTTGGCAAATCAAAAGAATAATATTAAGTTAATTATTGTTGAGATGAGGATGCTCAGGTGAATGAGTGAACTTACTCTTAGAGACAAGATACGAATTGAGCATATCCATGATACGGTTTGTGTAGCTCCAATGACAGATAAGATTAAAGATAGCCACCCTAGATGTTTTGGTTATGTAAAATGGCAGCCTTCCGATGATCCTGTTAGGAGAGTAAATGTATTAGAATTGGCCCATATTAAAAAGATAGAGGTAGACCTAAAAGACATAGTTAGGAAATATTAGAAATAATCTTTCTTCATTAGATTTAAATGAAAATTTGACTCTTAAGATAACACAATAGAGAAAAGGATTCATGTAGATGACCCCATGTAGTGGGATAATGGCTTGATGTTGTTATTAAATAATTAAGCTCAATCTCAAGCTAGGGGTAACTTGAGCTTGGCCTGACTTGTTTACATCTCTAGTGGAGTTAGCTTGCAGTGTATTTTGGAATTCAATTAAAAGCATGCTAGTATAGAATACATTAAAAATGAAAAAATAATTAACCTAAAATTTAATATGCATTCCTTTTTTTCATCAAACCAAAAACAAAAACTTTATAGATATCCAACATTTGGAATATTTTGCATTTATTTTTCAACAAACTAAACCCATCTTTTTACACAACTTCTATTCATGTAACCTTTTGTCTATCCTTGATATTAATTTTACATCCCTATTTTTACCATTTTCTCTTCATGTCCAAATTACCTACATTTTAGTTGACATAATCTCCTCTAACTGAAATTAAAACCTGAAACTGTTTACTCACTTGTTTGACCCTTGCCTTTAATACATCTATAAAATAAAATTATGGTATTTATGAGTGGGTAGTTGATTGCATTCTAAAGTGTAACAACTTGTAATCTGAAATTGTACATTCCTCTAGATAATCCATTATTCTAAAGATTTTAATTTGAAGGTATGTTATCTCAAATAGATCATTTTAGTCACAACAAACTTATTTGTGAAGGTCTCTTTTCAAACTTATCATTTTTCTATACTTTCATTCTATAGAACTTCTTCAATAAGTACTTTGTAACTTTGTTTAAAATTATGCAATAAAAGGCCTTCCTCAAGACCCTCCATAGCACAATTCAAAAAAAAAAAAAAAAATATCATAAGGCATACGCCTTACTATGTTTGAGGAGTTGTATGCCTTAGTAGGTTTGAGGTTCGCCTCAAAAATTAGGGTTTAGATTATTTAAATATTTAATCTATAAATTTAATATACATAATAAATTATATTTTATTATTTCTCATCATCTAAACCTAAAGAAAACAAAATTAAGAACTAGAATAGCACATGGGTCCTCAACTCTCAGTCAAATTTTGCACTGGCACTTGACGTCGCTTGCACTTGAAATTACAATTAAGGATGAGAGAGAAAAGTAAGTAACTTACAATATTGAGATTCTAATGAAGATTCACAAAGTGTTGAAAACATGGGAAACTTTTGAATTCATAAATTATACTATTAAGGACTTAGACAAGTTATTATGTTAAATTGAGAGTGTGAGAGATTTATTGTTATGATCTTACTTTGACTTTTTGTGACCTTATTTCATATCTAAATTTAATGTTAATGTGTTATTTGTTATTCCATATTTTTTAATTAATTTAATAGTTTAATTATGATGTTCATGCCTCAAACTGACTAGTGACTTACACTATCTTATGGACAAAAATGTTGCGATACTTGATTGCTCAATTTCAACCTTGCTTTGTAATACAAGTAACCTTGCTTTGTATTTACACTTGGTCTTGTATATGTGTTGGGCGGCTTGTAATGTCAAACAACTTTTGCTTGTTAATCAAAAAGTCAAAGCATGACATGACCTTGATTCCCCTTGATGTCTTATTATTAAACAATCTTGCTTTGCTCTACAAACAATAACAAAATCTAACTTCTTCCTTGGTGGAATATGCAATTACCCCGGACGCTATTGGACATACTATTTCTATTGTGAAAGCATGATAGTTAAATCAAACTTGTATGTTTTCTTTATATTTATAGTGTTGAATTTAGAGAATTGGAGAGGAAAAAGACTTAATTTTATCATGCAAAACTATCCCTATTTATAGAATTATACAAGATATCTTAATAAAGAAAATAATAATTATAAAATAATACATAATTTTCTAATATAATCCTTCCTAAATTTGCCACCCAAATATGGAAGGAGATTATCATGATCCATGGATCCCCATACTAGCCAAAGGATCAAAATCTCGAACCTCAAACTTGACCCATGTGGTAAACGAGTTGACTCAAGCATAAAATTTTTCTACGTCAGGTCCATGTCAGGTTTTCAGTTCGATCAAGTTTTTACACCCCTAAATTATCCCTCGTATACGATAGAGGATTACATTAAACTTTAAATATTTATTATTGATTTATTAAGGGATAAAAAAGAGACCCATTAATCCAATACACGTACTCTCCAAATGAAGTCAAGCATGAAATATAGGGTCAATTAATTTATTATTTTTTTGTTAAGAGTTACGAATTTTACACAATTATACCTTCTATAAAAGGAGGCTCGCATAGTGCATGAAACTCTTGATTGGTTATTAAATCTTATTAAAATCTCCTAATCAAGTATGTGATTGCCTTTCTAAAAGGATTCATGCATCATATAAAGAGAATATTGGGTGATTTAATGTCCATTGAAGGCTTTGAATTTAATGCTAAAATGCCCTCCAA
Organism: Dendrobium huoshanense; assembly: GCA_016618105.1. Classification (NCBI taxonomy): domain Eukaryota; kingdom Viridiplantae; phylum Streptophyta; class Magnoliopsida; order Asparagales; family Orchidaceae; genus Dendrobium; species Dendrobium huoshanense. The sequence continues at coordinate 5,210,410 of CM028354.1, forward strand.
ATGGAATTAAACTTTATCATAAAAGCCTTACTATTTAATTAATATTAAATTATCAAATTTATTTGATTAAAAAAATTAATCAAATAAATTATTAAAATAATTTTATTTCTATGTTTTAAATTTTGTTGAATTTTTCTGATTTTACCAAATTATTTAGAATTTTTAATGAACATTTGATATTTTAATTAATTATTACTTAGTTATTAATAATTATTATTAAATTTTATTCATGATATTTATTTAAGTTCAAATTATTAATCTCTAACATTATTTTATTTTTATTTTAATTAATCATGTATATCTAAGTTATATTTATTATATTTTATATATTTATTTATCTATATATAAAATGGGTTATTTAATGAATTATTGAATTGTCCATTAACCTAGCAATTTTCTAAGTATTTTAGTCCTTATCCTTAATTATTATCCTTAAATGTCACTAATGATCAAATGATTTGTAATTGAAGTATCTACCTCTTGTACATACACATACAATCATACTACAACAATCAAGTGAACTAAATCTAAAAAAAAATAGAGGTAATGAATTTCCAAATATTTGGGTTCAATAATGACCTAATGGCTTACAAATTCAATAACCAATGAAACATAATTTGAATTTTCTTAGAAAATTAAGGAATATAAGTAACATTCACTAATTTATCTCACCCAAAATTTGACTCAAGATATTATTTACATAAAGTGCATTTGATGAAAACTTAAAAAATCATAATAATTAAATTACTCTTTATCTACTAAATAAACTCAAGTAATGCAATTTTTTATTTATAGAGCTTTGGTTACACATTCTATAAAGGTATTATATGCATAGAATGAATTATTATTGAATTAATATCAAATTTACAAAGATCTAGGTCAAATCATGACCTGGATTCTTATAAATTCATCTATAAATAAGGCCAACCTTAAATATCCTTTAGAAAATTAGTTGATGCTCCCAATATCATCTAATTTATGTCATTTAAAATTTGGCTTAATTGGATATTTATTTATTGAATAGTTTAGGAAATTTGAAAATGTATATAACTGGAAATATATCTTAAATACTAATCACCAAACTGTAATCTTATTTTTTAAAGATAATGAATTTTATTTTGAAGAGAATGAGGGATTATTTGTAAAAAATGGCTGAGAATTTATTTATAGCAATTTCTTTTAAAGTTTGTGATATTTAAAAATATACTTTAAAATTATTTTTCTTATATTAAAGCTGGCAGCAGTTCGTTACATGCATCTGAAGGGGATCAAGTCAGCTAGGATGGTAGCGATGTTAGTGCACTGCTCTTTACACGCGACGACATGCCATTCAACCATGCGACAACGTGTGGTTGAGACAGAGTACAAAGCCGTCTAACTCTCATGGTTTGAAATAGGTGGCTAAGATGAAGTTAGTTGAAATCTTATTTTTCTCAACCATACAATTATTATTTTTTTTTTTTTGGGAATAATTGGGGCCTAAGCCCATATATTACTATGGAAGGTAAAGGTTACATGTAAAGCAAATACAAGTAAAAGCTCCCTAATCATAAGAAAACAACAAAAACTTATGAAGGGAGCATAAAAAGAAACCACAACTATACCACCCATTACAATTTAAAATAAAATTATCAAAATGTGGTAAAGCAACAAAGAAAGCTGAAAAATCCAGCAACCAGATAAACAAAATAGCTGAAAGAAATATGATTTGTGTTCTGAAAGCAATCTTCACCAACCTAAAGCTCAAAAAGGTGAAGTCAATAAATAGACTGAAATAAAAGGTAATAAAACCAATAGAACGTCAGCATTGCATGAATATATCATGAAAAAGGACTCAGGCTGCAGGCTTAAATAAAGTTTCGAAGCTCCCCTGGTTGCCCCACAGACCCTCCAATGGGATGAAAATAGACTGCAGATAACATCATCATCCAGAAAAAATAACCTGGTTGCCCCATAGACCGTCCAGGAAAATGAGAAATAAACACCAACAGAAGCTTGTCCTGCACCGCACAGAGAAGATAACCAGAGCAAAAACCGCAGCCAAAATATAAAGCTTTGATGGGATACAGATCTAAACAGATAACCTAGAAATAAAAATGTCCACCAACTTATAAATACTCTAGCAAATCCAGCGAATTTTTCCAATTCAAAACCTTGTCAAACATGTTCCTTTGTATACTTAAAAGCAATGTACTAAAGCAGTTAGTAGAATGGCCAAATCTTCTACCATTTCTCTCTTTCCAAATGTGATAAATGACACAACATGTCATTACTCTATAAAATGTTTTTTCCCCCCATTGCCTTTGAATTCAGATTTCAACCAATCCATAACCTGTAGGATATTGGATCGAAGAAGGAAGGCTTGCAAACCAGGCATTAGGGCAGAGATGATTGCAAAAGAGTAAGAGCATTCAAAAAATAAATGTGAAACAGATTCTTTATGTAACTGACATAAATTGCAAGTATCAGGAACCAAGATGTTCCTGATCAGTAAAGCATCCGCCGTCTTTAAACCTCCCACCAAAGCCAGCCAAACAAAAATGGAATGTTTTAAAACATTCTTCTTGGACCAAACCAGATTGTACCAGGTGCAGTTCGGGACATCAGAGTAAAACTCCTCAATAAAATAATTAAACTTATATTGTTTCTTACTTTTCCAAATAAAATAGGGTCCATCATCTCCAATATCTTTAAAATTACCAATAACATTACTCAAAAACAAAGGAAAATTCACAAGAAAATTCCAGTTTGAATTGCAAATAATGTCATTCAAAAATAAATCTGGGATGTCCTCATAACAAGAACCACCCAAATGATCTAAAATAGTAGCATTGTGACACCAGTGGTCCCATCTCAAGTTTATAGGGGCATCTTGAGTAAGCTTAAATTGAAAACAAGTTCTAACTGCCATAGCAGTTTTGCAAATAGATTTCCAGAGCTTGGAGGCCGAATTTTGGGGGGCCCTCCAAGGAGATCTGTAGATATGAAGTAGCCAGGTAGATAGAGGAGACGTGCAATTATACATTATATATATCACAGAGCAATTGTAAGAAAATTGCAACACATTTATAGAAGGAATACCAAGGCCACCCTTAATTTTGGGCTTACAGACTTTATCCCAAGACACCATATGCAGCTTTTTAGAAATCATAGAGTCACCACAAAAAAGAAACCTAGAACTTGTTTTCTTAACAAATTTGTAAATTGCTTTAGGCATAATAGACCCCCGGATCCAATAAGCAATAGTGTTCTGAATAGTAAACTTGATGTATTGAAGTCTTCCCGCAAAAGACAATAAATTTGCCTTCCAACCATTCATTTTCTTGTTAACACTATCCATAAGAGGCATATAGTCTTTAATTTTAAGCCTAGTGAAAGATAAAGGAATGCCAAGATAGGTGATCTTGGAAACTATATTGTGAATAGAAAGGGCTTGATAGATAATTTGATGATTCCTCACATGCTTAGGGAACATGATAACACTCTTATCATAATTAATGTGAAGACCAGTAGAGTTAGCAAAATCAGATAAAATGGTAGTAAGAATATTACAGTTCTCACTAGTGGCCTCCCCAAAAATCAACACATCGTCAGCATAAAGCAAGTGAGAAATAGAGTAGTTATCAAAGAAAATACCTCTGAATCCTCTCCCCTCTAAGTGGTTTGAGAAAGCATCCATAACCAAGCAAAAAAGGTAAGGGCGCAATTGACAGCCTTGTCTAAGCCCAGCTGAAGAAGAAAAATAACCCTCTAGAGCGCCATTTAGAACAATAGAAAAATTAACATCAGAGATGCAAGCTTTGATCCAGTTAACAAAAAGATTGGGGAAACCCTTTTTGTAAAAGCCTAGCTAACAAGAAATCTATGGAAACAAAATCAAACGCTTTCTTAATATCCAGCTTGGCACAGAAAAAATTACCACCTTTTCTCTTACCAGCAAAGGCAAGAATGTCACTAGCCAGAAGGATATTATCAGTAGATACTCTAGATTTAACAAACCCAACTTGGTTGTCCTTAACAATCAGAGTCATATCAGGCTTTAATCTTTCAGCAATCACCTTGGCAATAATTTTGTAAAAAACATTACACAATGCAATGGGCCTATGATCAGTAATATCAGTGGCATTATTGTGCTTAGGGACAATATCAAGAGCCGTAGCTTTTAACCCATCAGGCATATAACATTTATGAAAAAAAGTTCTGACTGCTCTACAAACTAAAGGACCAATAATGTGCCAAGTAGTTTTGTAGAAATAAAAATTAAACTCATCTGGCCCTGGCGCTGAATTTGATTTACCCATAAAAACTGTCGTTTGAATTTCTTTGTCCAGCACATAAGAAGTTAATGATTGAACATAGCTTACAGGAACCATGGAACCCGAAGGAAATCTCTCCAAACTTGAATAAGAAGGAGGAGTAGAGTTGTAAAGCTCTTGAAAGTAGGCAATAATGGAATTAACCACATCAGTTCTAGAAGTAGAAGGATTAGAAGCCAACAAGTTAACAACAGATTTATTGCAACCCCTTCTATATCTAATTTAGAATAAAGAAACTTCAAATCATCTTCCCCATGTTTCAACCAGTTTACCTTATCACGTTGGATGACCCAAGAAGAGAGCAAAGAGTTGAAGTTGGCCATTTCAGCATTGATATCTTTATAAGAAACATTAAGAACCAAGTTATTGGGGTCAGATTGAAGCTTTTCCAACAGATAACCTTGTTGGATACCTAAAGCATCTAAATGTCTATTGATGCAAGTTGAAGAATACTAGGTTTCCTTTTTAATACCACCTTTAACCACTTTGAGAGAGTTGCAAATGTGAGTAACCGTATTGCCAGTGATAGGTTTCGAAAAAGCTCAAGAAGAAGAAACCAATATTTATCAATTTTCGTCCAGAAATTCTTAAATAGGTATCTGTGATGCATCAAAGAATTCATACCATTGTGTAAAATAATCGGACAGTGGTCTGAACAAGAGGGGTTTTGAATAGAGCAATACGAATCAGCAAAAACATTCAACCAACCCTTATTTACAAGTACTCTATCAAGTTTTATATGAATTGGGTTAGCAGTACGTTGGTTATACCAAGTGAATTTTAAACCAGTAGAGTGCAAATCTTTCAAACCATTCCTGAAAATCATATTATTAAAATCAGATAAGACAGAGAGAGTAATAGAGGTACCCCCCAATTTTTTAGATGCGAACCGACAGCAATTAAAGTCACCAATGTTGGCCCAAGGAAAATTAGCAGAAGGAGCGGTTTGCATAATAGATTCCCATAATTCCTTACGATCTATCTGACTGTTAGAAGCATAGATAGCTGAGAGTTGAAGGATTGGCTGATTAGCCACCCAAATAATACCGGAAATTAATTGATCGGAAGTGTAAGAAGGCTTAAAATAGAGTTTTGAGGCATTCCATTTGATCCCGATCCGGCCCGGAGTAGAGAATGAAAAATTGTGATAACTAGCTTCATTCATAAAAAGAGCATGAGAAGTGTCGAAAAAAGGATCTAGTAAGGATTGAGCATTAATCCCATTCTCCAAAATGCAAACCAAATCAAGCTTGAAAGATTGAATAAGATGCTTACAACACATAACTTTATCAGGGGAATTAAATCCCCTGATATTCCACACCGCCATGGGTGGAAAAGACATTATTTAATCGATTGAGCATGGGGTTTTTTAGACTGCTTTCCCTTAGCAGGTTTTTTCACTATACTTGACAATTACTGCTTATTCTTCCCCGTGTTTTTAAGTTGCTCAGTTGGACAATTCCCCAACTTTCCTTCCAAATCCCTTGAGTCATCATCTTGCTGACATTGTTCTGATTCACTAGCTAGAGCATCAAACTTATTAGGAGAAATAATATCTTTTTGTGAAGTTACTGATTTAGTATGCTGAGTTGTAGATGTGGAAGAGGCTGCTTCATTAGGTGAGTTAAGGTTAGGGATACCTGATATTATCACATCTTTAGAGGAGAGCAAGTCAATGACAAGAATTTCACCAACCATAACAGCTTTGTGGTTTGAAGGGTTTTTAGACGTTGGCGAATGAGGTTGATAATGTAGCTGTTGCCCTATGGAATTAGTAGTGATATCGGCAGTTTGAATAGAGTGGGATTTAATGACAGGTTGATGATTAGGTTCCCCATCATTACCAACCGGAACTCTAGAAAAATTGTGTGATCTAGATTTATTTCTGTATCTAGGTTTTCTGCTATTACTCCGACCACGTTGATCCACCATAGGTTTTTCTTGTAGATTTGCATATGATTGAGGTTTTGTCGGACAATAGGAAGATAAATGCATAAGGGACTTACAGTGTTCACAGGGGTAAAGACGCCATTCATACTGGACTTTCAGATTCACCAAATCACCATCCAACAACACAAGAATTTCCTCTGGATATGTAGACTGATTGTCTACAAGAACACATATTCTCATGAAAGTGAGCCTAGTATTTTGCTCTGTTAGTTTGTCCGCAGCAACCGGTATCCCAATCTTGCTAGCAATACGAGAGATTCCCTCCGAATTCCAACATACAAGAGGGAGATCATGAATCTTCACTCAAATAGGGACAGATGTAAATTCTTCTCTCTTAGGCCTGAACTTTGGATGCCATTTCTGAAAGACAAAAGGTTTCCCAAGCAGAAACCAAACACCTCTCGACCAGATTGTGTCAAAATCCTCCCGACAAGAAAAACGGAACAGAAAAAATCCGTAATTTATAGATAGGAGTTGTATCAAACCTATCAAGCTCCAAGTTTTCTTAATGGCTCCCTATAAAGCTTCATAGAACGGACGACGACCGATCGAGTACCCAACCAGGCATAAGTTTAAATCTTCTCCTCCTTTGTTCAGCTTTTCGTAAGAGAAGGGTATCACATCCGGCTCTGTAGGGTGATGAGAGAAAGTAAGAGATTTAGCGGTGTTGTCCTCAGAAGTAAAAACTTGGTTCCAATTTTTAGGAAGAGAGCACACCAAACCGCCAGCAGACGGACAAAGTGAAGGAAAATCTGAAGGGGGAAGAGGCAAATCCATACTACAAAGAGGGATGAACACCTCCGGCCCTAGCCGGAGGAGGAAGGGGAGAACGACAAGAGAGAGCAGCAGACGGTGCAGGGTCGACGAGAAACCCTAACTCATCAGACCATTAATTTTGATTCGAAAAACCCATACAGTTATTTAAATGGCATGATATTTGAGATATAAAGGATAGATCACTAAAACTAGAGTTGGAAAGTATTTATAGAGCTTTTTATGCTATCCTAAAAACCTATTTTGAAACCTAGGTAGAACTCTAGGGTTAGGAGAATACCTTCACACAGTTGATCTTAGTGGATGTATGATAGCTCATTTTCTTCGTTAAAATATCCTCAACAACTTTGGTGTTGAGTACAAACTTTGAGGATGGTTATATGAAGAACTGGATCAATTTGGAAGGCTAGCCTTTTAGTTCTTCATCAATCTCAAATTTGGTTAGCTTCAAACTTAAGAAATTCACCAGGTTAATGAACTAGAACCTCCAATGAGAAAAATGAAATAAAGGTCATTTAGAAAGAGGCTAGTTAGAGCCTGATTGCTAAAACTATAGGGTTTCAAGAGGACTTGCCCAATTAAGTTGTTGGTGTCCCCTTGGATGGTCAGTAAGCCTCAGATCTAATGCTTGGATGCCTTAAAGCTGTCATAATTTATTACATAATGGTGGGGGTGGTTGGAGTTAGTGAAATGACTTGGATTTGTTCCATATGGAGGTGACCATTTGGGCTTGTTTAGGACTAAACCGATGGTTGAATTGGGTTTAGGGGGAGCTTAGGAAAGTCCTAAAATATGATTAAGCCACTTGAGAAGTTTAGTATGGAGGGTAATACAAGCTTAATGCAGTTTATTAGTGTGAGTTGAATGTTTGACCAATCAAGTCAATTGTATTGGATTCGAGAAGAGTTTTAAATAAGAATCTAATGAAGAAAAATATGTTTAGAGAAAAACTTATAGTATTTGAATGAAGTGTTGATTATAGAGAGGTCATTTATTAGCTTGAGTTGATTGTTTGACAAATCAACTGAGTTTTGTTTACTGGAATGAGCTTGAGGTAGATTTTATATGGTATTGGAGTGGAATAACATGGTTTGGAGAAAGAGTTTGAGAGTATAAATGTAGTGTAAATTTTATATGAAGGTTTGACCATGCTCATAAGTTTAACCAAGTAAAATAATCCATTACTTGACTCATGAAGAGTTGGAAATGGTTTGAGTCACAAAATGAAATGGTTTTGGATAAGAGTTTCATTGAAATGCTTGTGGTGATTTGAGCCAAGTTGGTTTAATTTTACTCGAATTAGGTTCAAATTATCGAGTGAAGTTTTAACTAGACCAAGGTGACTTATCTAGTCCAATTCACTAAAAATAGTGTTTAGAGCATTTTGGTAAAGATTAGAGTTAATTTGGAGTTCAAATAGTTTTGATTAACTTGATGATTAATTGGGCTAGCTTAACCTAACCCAGTGGGGTCAAATTGATTATTCACTTACTCAGGAACCCTATGATGTCTGGTTTAATATATTGTGTTCTTAATAAAGTAGTTTGGATTATGATTTAGGTCAATGAGTTAGTGCGTTGTGTAAGGCAGTGTATTGAGCTGCCTAATTTTAGTGCAGGGTTATAATTGTCCAGGTGATTGAGGTTCAATGATTGTGATCAATGATTATTCGTCAACTGATTATAATCTGAATGATTGTGGCTTGATTGAATGTTGGCTATATGATTAAAGCTCATTGAAGGTTCTTTGTATAGTTGATTGAGATATATATTAATTGAAGTGTTGATTATATAGGGTGATTGAATGTAAACCAGGGAGGTGTAGATCAAGATAACCTATGAAAAAAATGAGGTCAACACTACACTTATCAAAAAAAAATCTAGTCCATTCAAATAGCTGCTAGGAAACTTTGGGAGAGTTCTAGTCAACCCAACCAGCATGTACAGCCTAAACCTAGAGCCCGTATACCTTACAATATCATAATATCAATCCCAGGGATTAAGTTGTTGGGATCCAAAGTTCTCTTGATGAAAGTGGGTAGTAATTGTAAAGGATGAGCATGAGGATTAATTCTATGATAGAGGTGCAACATAAGCATTACCAGTATGCCTTTTCTTTTAATGAGGAATTGGTTGGCATGTTCAGGAACTACCAATTATTTTAGTACCCTAGGAGAATATTTTTCCTAATAGCCCTAGCCAATGAATCTTACAAGAGGTCTGGTATAGTAGTACTAGAAGAAGAAGTAGAAGGGGAGGGAGAAGATGAATTGGACTAAAAAAGGATTCTTTTTAATTTAATTTTATATTTTATTTTGGTATTTTTTTATTTATTTTATTTATTTTTTTATTATTTAAATATAAGTTTGAGGGAAAAATCAAACAAATTCTTTTTAGTAATATCTTGCCAGCTTAATTTTATTATTTATTTTCAAATATTTCTTATATTTGCTTGGATTGTAAATTTTTTAAATTTTATCAATAAGAAAAATAATAACTTAAGGTAATTAATAATGCACAAAGTGGAAAATAACAAATTTAAGCAACCTAATTTCATTAAGACTAGCACTTCCTAATAAAGAAGACTACTAAGAAGAACTTTAGCACTTAAATACTTATCTTAGGATTAATTGGTTAAATGCTTAGTTATAATGAATTATTTATAAAAATTTAAAGGCTTAGTATAAGCACATACTTATGGAATCATAAGATATTTGATGAACTTTAAGTAGTAATTACTTAGGTCACATAACGAGAAGAGAAAAATAGGTATTCAAAATCATTAAGAAGTAGTACTTTTTTAAAAAAAAAAACAAAAGCAAAAAAGATTTATTAAGAAACTATAAAAGTAAACTACATCCTAATAGCATTTGATTCCTCCTTTTACAAATTGATAAAAGAAGGAGGGATCTTATTCATAACTAAATCATCCCAAATAAAAGAACTAATACAAGCATAGTTAGCACAAAGGTCAGCTAACTTATTACTTTCCCTATTAACATAATTAAAGACAAAAAAATGAAAATCCTTAATAAAAGAAAGATCTCCCAACTCACTTCCTCCATTGTTCACCATTTCTTTAATGAAACTGATTACATTCTTATTATCTCCTTCAATGATTAATCCTTTTGAATCATACATCCAATCCTTTACCACATGCTTGACCGAAAGAATTGCCTGAAGTTCCAGAGAAGTGGTATCCCAATGGAAAAAAGCATTGTCGAATGCAAATACGAATCTCCCCTGGTGATCCACCAATCCCAGCCTTATAGAAGTTAAATAGGGAAGCATCTATATTAGCTTTAATACAATCAGGTGGAGGAGGAAGCCAATAATTAAAGACTCTTAACGGTTGATTAAAATCCCAAAAACCTGAGTTTAAACAGCTAAAAGAGTTGTAAACTACATAATAATTTAAAGCATTTGTTGCAATCATCATAGGTCTGGAAGCTTTCCCATCATGAACATACAAATTCCTTTCTTCCAAGATAGGTTAATTGTGTTGCAAAAGAGATTAACCATCCATTGACTTTGTGTATCCATCCATCTACAACAAGCATCAAGAGAAATAAAATTAGGAATATCGAAACCCCATTTGTTTAAGTATTCCATCACTTTGATTAATTTGCTACAACCAGAAACCACGTGATCAATGTCTTCCACCGCCTCACATCCTCTTTGTCATTTCTCATATCCTTGTAACCTTCTATAACACAAAAACTAATTAGTTGGAATAGCCTTGTTAAGAACCCTCCACCAAAAGAATTCCACTCTTGGATTTAGTTTTGCATTTCCAACCCAATCCCAAGCTGAATAATCTTAATAATCATCTCCCATTGCTTCGGATGCAAGAGCAGAATTCATTTTTCCAAAGATTTTATGAATGAGTTCCAGATGATCATCTACCAACCAAAAACTAAGTGGATGTAATCAGATTTACATGCTCTTCACCAAAGTATTTTTGAAGCTCAACGACATTCCATCCTCCATTGCAAATAAACTTATCAACCATTTGGATACTACCTCCCATTGGATTGACAAATCTACGCCATTTATCAATGCTTTTGTCCAATAACCAAAAGTCTTTAAAGACTTGAACTAATTTGCCATTTACAATTTTCCATTTGACTAAAGGTTTAAGAAACTCACCTCCATTGCATAATAATTTCCAAGCCACCGAACCTACTTTAGTAGCTAGGTCTTCACAGAGAATTGGTCCATATTTTGGAAAAAAAATCTTATGAATAAGTGAATCTCTTTCCTAACAATACCTCCAAGCCAATTTGGCCCTTAATGGTCTAGCTTTTTAAGAATAGGAATTGATTCCTAGACCACCAAATTCTTTCAGCTTACACATAAAATCCCAGCTTACATAATGAAGTCCTGCACTTCCTTCCCTTTTATTCCATATGAAGCTTCTACACAACTTATCCACTTCATTCAAGACATACTTTGGAACCAAATAAAGAGTAGAGTGAAAGGTTGGGAATGAGAGCAAAACCGATTTTACCAAAGTAACTCTACCGGCCATGGAAATGAATTTTTCGCCCCATACACTCAACATACTCAAGGCTTTGTCTAGAATAAATTGGTAATCTGCTCTTACCATTCTCCTTAATGCCACTTTGATACCCAAATAATAAAATTTATTGATTTCCTTGAATTCCATGATTCTAAATATTGATTTTCTCTTCCTTCTTCTCAATGAATTTCCAAATAGAATTCAAGATTTTTTTATGTTCACCTTTTCTCCCATCCATCAACAAAAGTCCATAAGAATGCATTTGACTTCCTTAACCGATTTAATTTTTGCTTCAGAGAAAATGATTATATCATCAGCATAAAATAAATGAGAAACTTTAGGCCCTTTGGGAGAAATGACAATCCGAACTGAATTATCCTTTTGTAGAAAAGAATTCGAAAGAAGTTGAGCACACATAAGAAACAAGAAGGGAGATAACGGGAAACCTTGAGGAAATCCACACTTAGCTTTGATCCAATTGGAGAAGATCCCACTGATTAATTATGAAAATTTAGGATAATAAATGCAATCCAAAATTAGATTAGCAAACTTGATAGGAAACCAAAAATAATCCATGACTTTAACCAATGTAGGCCATCCCATTGAGTCATATGCTTGATCCATATCAACCTTGAATGATACAAAACCATTAGAAAATTTAGAATGCCTAAACTTGTGGAATATTTTTTGAACCACCAATACATGATCTGAGAGCGGTCTTCCTTTCAAAAAAGCCACTTGTTCTTCCAAAATTAGCTTAGGAATAATAAGCAGTAATCTATTTAAAAGCATCTTTGTTACAATCTTATAAACCTAATTGCAAAGACTCATAGGTCTAAAATTAGATGGAGACAAAGGGTTTTTGACCTTAGAGATTAATACTATAATAATATCTTTCCATTTTCATTCATATTTCCATCATTGAAAAAAATGACCCATAGCATTCCACAAGTCATACTTGATAATGTGCCAATATGATTTAAAAAAAGAATAAGACATACCATCATGTACCGGAGCAATATTGCAACCAAGATCCTTGATAACCTTATCCAATTCATCAAAAGAAAAATCTCTACTCAACATCTTCATACCTCTTCATTCAAAGACTTCCATGGTTTGGGCCACCTTTCCATTGAGCAACTCCTATCTTTCCACTTATCTTTGAAGTAATGGAATAACTCTTCTTCAACTTGGAGCTAATCTTCAAAAATAAGACCGTGTTTATTTTTAATTTTGTGAATGTAATTTGTATTTCTCCTTGCACTAGAATATGCTTGGAAAAACCTTGAATTAGTATCTCCTTTAACAAGCCATTTAACCTTAGCTCTCTTTTTCCACCATGTGCAGATCCGAACCAATGATGAATTCAAATCATCAATTTTTGACTTCAAAATCCATTGCTCTTCCTCTGAAAGAAACCCGATCTCTGCTTCCTTATTTTGCAATTCCAGAATTTCTTCTTTTAATACCTCTTTTGATCGATTTAATCCTTCAAAGTCCTTTTCATTTTATGATTAAGAGCTTGAGAGGGATCACCATTAGCTTTTTTCCTCCATGACTCCTTGACCACTGCCATGGAAGCTGGAATAGATGTCCATACCTCTTCAAAGTCCTTCTTATTGGAAGGTTTAAACTCCAATAAATTTAACAAAATTGGACAATGATCTGAAGCACATCTACCCAAATGTCTCACCATTAAACGATGAGGAGAGTTCTAAGCAGCTGAGTTAAGAAGACATCTATCCAACTTTTCAAGAATCCTTTCAGCACCTTTTTTATTGTTGCATCAAGTGTACTTGGGACCAACACTTGCAACTTCATGTAAATCATTACAAGATATGATGGTTTTCATTTCATTCAGACCAAGGGAAAAAACAAATTTTCTCCCCCCTTTTTTCTCCTCCTTAGATAATAAGCAATTGAAATCACCACCTACCACCATAGGGGTGTCTTTTGACATATGATTTTCCAACCTTTCCCATAAGGATCTCCTTTTATAAACATCCTTTCTCCCAAAAACCATAGAAATTCTCCATAAGCCCTTGTTGATCACATTCAGTTCACCTATAACAAGTTGGGAAGAAGCTTCCAGGATGTTGAACGAAGCCATGTTATGTTTCCATAACACCATAATACCTCCCAATAATCCTACATAAGGAACATGAAAATAGTCCCATTCATCACCTATCAACATATTAACAATCTTCTTGTCAACCGAAGACAATTTAAATTCAACCAAACCAAGAAAGAAAACCCCATAATCCCTTATGAACGCCTTCACATATAGAGAAGCTTTACTTTTCCTAGCTCCTCTACAATTCCAAAATCCAATGGAAGACATTAATGATTTAAGGGGGAAAGATTCCCCATCTTCTTCTTCACCTCTCCATCCTATCTTCTACTTCTTGGCACCATTTAATGGGTCCCAAACCCTTAAGTTGCTTAGACCATTTTTTCTTCACATTACAAGACCCATCTCCAGAATTATTAATCAGTACACCATTAACCTCTGTATCAACCTCCAATACCTCAACACCATGATCAAGTATAGACACTGAAGCTTTAGGAGACATTAAAACTTCATTCTCTAGGCACACAAATTCCCTTTCCTCCACCAAATTATTTAAAACATCAAATTTATTGATATTGCTAGGAATACAAGCAAAAAATAGAACAATATCATCTCCAGTACCAGCTGAATAATTAATTGTGGGAACTTTATTATTACAAGAAGGAACAAGAAATACCTCAGGCTGCAGCTCTTCAACTCGAGCTTCAATATTGACCTTATCCAAATTATTTTTACCAATTATCACATCATCCTTCAAGCCTTGACTTATCATATCAGCAGCTTCCTCTTTTTTTTTTTCCTTTCATTCACCACTGGCTGAGTCTAGGTGTTCTTAAATTTATAGCTTCTAACTTTCTTCTTCCTATAATCCACATGAACCCACAAACCATAACTTTCCTTGTTAACCTTGCAAGCTTCTTTCTCCATTGAATCAACATTTGAGTTTACATTTTTTTAAATAGCCTTGCCTTCTAAGGAATTTTTAATTATATTAGAATCCAAAGTGGATTCCAAGTTAACATCAAAATAGTTTTTTTTCAAATGCCCAATCTTACCACATTTAAAGCAAACATTTGGGATTTTTTCATATTTAATTCTTTGATAAAATTTGTCGGAGACACCTTCCACCCAAACTCCAAATGGAAACTTATTTTCAAGCTTGATTATAACATAGATTCTGGAAACTTCCCTCCTTTCCCATTGGAACATGTTATCATCAATCAAAAATGAGGTTCCAACCTTCGAAGCAATCCTGCAGACATTGATTTTATGCCAACTTTGCAAAGAAGGTTAGGAAGCCTAATCCATACCAGAGCCGATAAACCTCTTAAAGATGAAGGATGAAATGAATGAGATCATTTGTCCAGTCCAATGATATTTCCATTCACATACCAAGGACCGCTAGATAGAACTGATTCGAAAGCATTTGGATCTTCAAAAGCACACAATACCCTTCCCATTCAAAGCAAGGTCATATGGAACCTTCCAAACGGATTCCATTATCTTCTTAATTCCAATCCAATAATATGATGTGCAACATTGTCTCCGAACACTTAGCCACCAAAGATTTGTGTAATTTGTTTGTATTTTCCACCTCGCTTTAGAGATGAAGCTTAACAATGCCATTTTTAGAAAAACATTCTCCATAATCAAAATCAACAGGTTTAAAATTTTCCTTCTTGTTCCAAACATTGACAGCCAGCTTGCTCAATTGGCGGGGAACAGGTTCCAAGTTCTCAATGGCTATGAAATTACCTAAATCTGTAGAAATACAATCACAAACCTTCTCCAAATCTACATTAACATGTTTAACACCTTGAACAACAACATTAGCATTAAACTTCTCACCACCTGAAGCATCTGCCTTAATAACAGAATTCAATTTTCCAACACCAGCAACCATGATTTCTATTCTACCATCAACTTCATGATCACTAGATGAGATTCCCTGATTAGCTTTTGACATAGTTTTCGTAATCGCACCACCGAATGATGCGAGATCAACCTTAGCATCTCTTAGAAGGTTGAATGTATTTTAAATATCAAAAACTTCCATCAAGATCTTCTTTCCCTTGCCAATGCATTCCAATTGTTTTTTAGAAGGAAGTAGCCCTCCCTCATTCATCAACAAATATTTTCCAATTTTAAACCTTAACTTAGCCTCATGATCAAACACCAGGTTAGAATCACCAAAAGCTGGGGGAGACGAACCTTGATTAGAGCAGGGAAGAATTCTAACAGCAGATGTTGAAGAGATTCAACCATCTGCGACGCCAAAGGTTGGAGGTCGATGGCCCTCCACCTTCATCGTAGAAGCAAATGTTTTGCTGGGAAACAGGAATTCAAAAATTAGCCTTTTTCTTTCTCTAGAAAACGGGAGCTTCTCTCTCTAGAAAATGGATCACACTTATCCAGATTAAGAAGTAGTACTTAGAAAAAATATTAAAAGAAAGAGAAAAAAGTGCAAAGATGATAAATGAAAATAAGAATGAAAAAAATGAACAGAAAAAGAAAACCAAAGTGAAATGTTGTACTGAAACATAAAAAATTTATACTTGAAAGTCTAACTCAAACTAAAAGGTTTAAGTAGAAATTAACCTAAGGAAAATTATGGGAGTTATGGTACATAAGGAAACTTATATTATGAATACAAAATTAAACAAAATATGAAGTTCTCCTAAAACCTAAGATCATTAAACTTAGGTAAGATAGTCAAAATATTTATAAATACATTTAGGAGTTGAATTTAAAGGGAATATTAATACAGATGGAATATTGGGATATTATAAGATGGATTAATGGATTTATTAACCATTTAATGATACTATTTAATCCAGTAAGTAAATTTTTTCTTAACTTTTAAAATCAAAGCTTAAATTTGAGTAAAATAAGCTATGAATTAAAATGTATATGGACACCTTAAGGAAAAGTAATAATTTGATTTTAGAGGATTTTGTTAGTTTAAAATTGTGATGTTTTAAGCTATCCTTTTTTCTTTAAAATGCATCACATAATAATTTTATGCAGGAAAATTCAAAGAAAATGTAGGAAACTAAAAAAACACCAAATGTTATGGAGCAGAACTTTGGAGTATAGTGGCATTGAAGGCCAAATTTTAATCTGAAGAATAGAGAGCAGGGTGCCACAACTTAAGGGTGCTCTGTGCTGCATCAACATCCAAGCATCGCAATGCCATATAACAACAACACCACAACATTGATTAGAATTCCTTAATGTCAAATTTCTAGAGCACCATATTGGAGTAGTTAATTAAATTAATCCTAGGAAATAACACATCATATAACTCAGAGCTCCACAGTGGAGTTCTTCATCAACACTGCAATATTAGTTAATTTATGGAGTGCTGCAATGCTACTACTTCGAGTTCCATGGTTCTAGAATGAATTATTATTTTCTTATATAAATTACATATCTAAATTATTGAAGAGGGCTAGCCATTTCTATCTCTTTTTTTTTTTTTTTTTTTTGAGAAAATGCATATAGCAAAATTTTATTAAAGCAACTATGTACCAATAAATTCCTTCTTCAAAACATTAAAAAATGAAGGAGGAATATCACTATCATTCAGATCTTTCCAAAAGAAATCTAAATTAATAGCAAGGTTAGCACACTCATCGGCTAACTTATTACATTCTCTACTAATAAAAGAAAAAACTACTTGTTTAAAGTCTTTAAGAAAATCTAAATCCTTTGGGTTTAGAAATTCTTCAAAAATATACTTATTGTTGAGAGCCCTTTGAAATAAAAAGATAACATTATGATTATCACCTTCAATCATAATACCTTTAGCATCAAGCATCCAATCTTGGACATATCTTCTAAAAGAAAGTATAGAGAAAATTTCCACTTGAGCTATGTCCCAGTGATTGATATTGTATCCAAAAGCTCCATAAAATCTTCCATATTCATCTCTGAATACACCACCAATACCAGCAGCATAATTTCTAGATAAAGCAGCATCCACATTGCATTTGATCCAGCCAGAAGGTGGAGGAAGCCAAGCATTCAGTTCCAGCACCGAAAGGTGCTGTTTAGCTCCCCAGTTATCCCAAACTGGATTGTGACGGAATGAGCCAAATGCATAATCCAAAGCATTAGCAGATAAGAATGAGACGGTATCTTCATTGCCACCATGAGAAATTTTATTTCTACTTTTCCAACTGAAATAGATCATCGAACAATACAGATTACCCATCAGAGGATTCTTCTCCGAATAATTCCTTAAATTTTTAAGACAGTCATCTAAAGAATTAAAAGCAGGCGGATAAAAGTTCCAGTTATTCAACTTCTTACCAATTTCTTTGATTATTTTGCATCTAACTTTAATATGTTCTATGTCTTCTATAGCTTGACAATGTCTTGGGCAATCTTTATCAACAATTATACCTTTATTATGAAGAAGACTATTAGAAGGTAGAGTATTGTTACAAATTCTCCACCAAAATAGATCTACCTGTGGTCTTAGTTTTAGTTTCTTAGTCCATTCCAGTCCATCATATCCAATTCCTGTTCTACCGATTTTTCATAAGCAAGAGTAGCAATAGTTTTACCTGAGCATTTAGAAATCTGTTCCAAGCTATCACCAGCAGAATTATCTTGGATCGGAACTTATCTGATTAATTCAATAAGCTGTAAACCAAAGTGCTTCTTTAGTTCATCAACATTCCATGCACTGTTCATGATAAAATTTGATAGATTACAGCATTCATGATCCATGTTGGTTGTAAAGGTAGGCCATCTATTTAGGCTTTTATCAAAAAGCCAAATATCATTCATAGTATTCACCTTTAATCCATTGCAAACCTTCCATCTTAAAAGAGGGTAAAGATATATAGCTCCCTTTAAGATAATTCTCCAAGAAGAAGAGGAATAACAATTTTTATAATTCCAAATATCGTTAACATATTTAGCTGAAAGAGATTTATTCAAAAGAGAAGAAGGATTAGAAATAAAGTTAAGAGCCAATTTGGCTCTTAATGGTCCAATTTTGTCTAGAAGTGAATGCACACCTCTACCTCCTTTGTTCCTTGGCTTACACAAAATGTTCCAAGCCACATAATGCATACCAAATCTCCCATCTCTTTTGTTCCATAGAAAATTTATGCACATCTTCTCTATCTCTTTCAAAACACTTAAAGGAACTAGAGATATTGTAGAGACAAAAACTGGTAATGAAAGGAAAGAGGCATTAAGCAAAATAATCTTTCCAGCAAGAGAAATGAATTTGTTTCCCCACATATTCAACTTGGAAGCCGCTTGGTCAATCAGATAATTGAGATCTGATTTTTTTATCCTCCTTAAGGCAATTTTAGTACCAAGAAAATCTAGCTCTTTCTTAACTTTAAAGTTCATCAATTTAGAGAGTTTTCTGATCGAACTTCTAGAAATGGATTTACTAAAGAGCATGGATGACTTGTCTGTGTTAATGACTTGTCCAGTCCACTTGCAATAATTCTTCAATATAGTAGAGATAGTCTTCAAACATAACTTACTTGCATCTGAAAAATTGATTATGTCATCTGCATACATGAGATGAGAGATCCAAGGAGCATTTGGTGTAATTCTCATTCCAATATCTTTCCCATTTCTAAATAATTCTTCAGATAAAAATTTGTGAACACATGATAAAGAGATAAGGTGAAAGAGGACATCCTTATTTAAAGCCACATTTAGACTCAATCCAATTAGAATACTTCCCATTGATCAAGATATAGAATTTCGGATTCATGATACATTCCAAAATAAGATCTGAAAATTTTTTTGGAAAGCCGAACCATTGAAGCACTTGTTTGAGAGTAGGCCAACACATGCTATCATAGGCCTGTTCCATGTTGACTTTAATAGATACAAATCCCTTTTTAGATTTGGAGAATCTAAATTTATGAAAAAGTTCTTGAGCAAGAAGGATTTGTTCCGACATAAGTCTACCTTTGACAAAAGCATATTGAACTTCTGAAATCACCTTGGGAAATAGATGACTCATTCTATTTAGTAATAAAATGGCCACAATTTTGTAAATAGAATTACATAGACTAATGGGTCTGAAATTGGTAGGTAAAATAGGATTATTTACCTTAGGAATAAGAACCACATTAGTAATTTTCCAATCCATATTCATAAATCCTATCTTGAAGAATTGATTGATAGCATTCCACATATCATTGTGGATAATATGCCAATATGCTTTGATGGATGAGTAAGAAATGCCATCTCTCCACGGAGCTTTGTTAGAACCAAGATTTTTAATCACAATTTCCAATTCTTCTTTTGTAAAATCTCGGTCCAGCCACTTAGAATCATCTTCATCAATGGCATTAGAACATAGAGGCCAATTGTCCATAGATCATGGTCTGCAACGCCATTTGTTTTTGAAAAAATTTGAAAATGCTTCAGTGATCTTCTCCTGATTATAGATTATAGAACCATCAATATTCTTCAACTGATTGATCCAGTTAAAATTTCTCCTAGCTGAAGCTGAAGCATGGAAGTATTTTGAATTGCTATCTCCTTCTTTAATCCACTTTGAATTAGATCTCTGTTTCCACCATGTACACAGCCGACCAAGAGTTGCATTCAATTCTTGGACCTTAGTTCTCAGCAAATCAGTATTCTGAACAGAAAAGACACTAGACTTTGATTCTTCATCTTGAAGCTCTAAAATTTCTTTTTTCTATTTATTCTTCAAATTTGATAAGTCTTTGTTCTTAGCCTTTGTTGACCTCATTTTTGTATGAGGTCACTAAGACCCTTCCAGAACCCAGATCTAATCCTAGACCCTAGGATCCACTCTAGACCTTAGGATCCTTCTAGATCCAAGACCTTAGAGCCTATTCTAGAGCCTAGGATTCCCTTAAATCCTATATCTTAGGATTCTTCTAGATCTTAGGATCACTCCAACTTCAAATCAATCTCCACCCTTGATCAACCTCAACTTTAAATCAATTCCTATATTTGATCCACTCCGATTTCAATTTGATTCTTACCTCTGATCAATTTAAATCTCAAACTTCATTCAATTCAAATCCAAATTATTTCAAACTTTGACTCAATCCACTTGAGAATCCAAGTTTCAACCTAGACTTTAATCCCACCTTTAATCTAGCTTTGACCTTATCCATCCATTAACAATCACAACATGATTGTAAATGACTTGGATAATTCAATATTAATCATTCAAACTTGAAAGTTATTCCAAATCCAGAAACCCAGACTCAAATCCAAAGCCTTAAGGCCTTGTCCTAAAGGCCCTTTTCAGAGAATTTTCAAACATTCCAAAATCCAGTCTAATGGCCTCTGATTCAGGGTCTATCACTTACAAAGTGATAAGACATGTCTCTAGAGGCTACCCTCCAATTTGGAGCCCATTCTGAGGTCTTTAACCCCAAAATTTGAATTAAAATCCAAAGGCTGTGAAACCTTCAAATATTTACAGCCTATGCCACTGAGCCTAACCCCTTTGAGATCTTGATCTTGGAATCCTTATCAAAGTCTCCAATCACTTCCAGACTCTTGATTTTAACCCATTGAGCAGTAAACTGCATTTTTCAGAACCATTTTTTACCCTAGTTGACCAATAGGTCAAAATTGACCAAAATACCCCTATAGGATTTCAAATGCCCATTTCAATTCAAATCAATTCCAAACCCTTTGAAACCACTTCCAATGAATTTTAAATGTTAAACTCAACTTGTTGAACTCAAACCCAAACCTTGGGTCAACTTGGTTGACCAAGTCAACCAAGTTTGACCCATGGACCCATACACCCTTCCTCTTTCAAATTTTTGAATCAAGTCCATTCCAAGTTCTTTGAATGTATGGGATGACCCCTTGGGTACCCAAGAGACCCCTCTTGGTGACCCAAGCCTTGGGCTCACTTGGGTTGGCCATATGGCTTGACCCAAGTGACCAAGAAGAGGCCTCCCTTGAGCCATCTTTTGATCTTAACCAAATTGAATCTAAATCAGGGTGCCATTGGGTTCCCATGGACCCAACACACCTTCCTTGATTAGCCCATGCCTTGGGCTAGCTTGGGTCAAGAGTTAGGCTAGCCCAAAGTGCCCAAAAGCACTTAGGATTGAGCCAAATCTCAACCTAAGCCCAATTGAGCTTGACCAACACCTCCCATAGGTGGCCCTAGGTTCAATGCACCTTCTCCAGCCAGCCCATGCCTTGGGCTAGCTTGGGTCAAGAGTTAGGCTAGCCCAAAGTGCCCAAAAACACTTGGGATTGAGCCATCTCCCTGTCCAGATCAAATTAGACCCAATTGCCGCTTGCATTGGGTGCACCAGACCCAGACCCACTTCCCACCTCAAGCCCAGGGTCTGGCCTGACCTGGGTTGAGCCCAAATCGACCCGAACCGAGCAGGTTTGGATCAACCAGAGCCATCTTTTAATCCAGATCGAATTCAACCCAATTGCCACTTGCATTGGGTGCACCAGACCCAGACCTGCCTCCCATACCAAACCCAGGGTCTGATCTGACCTGAATCGGGCTCACTTCGACTCGAACCGAGCAGGTTCGAGCCCAACCGAGCCACCGGATCGACCCCAGCTTCCCCAGGCCAAATTGGCTCCACATTTAGCTCCAGCATGTCCCCATCGGCCTTCCCTGGTCAATCCGACCCAGACCATGGCCGGCGGCGGTCAGAACCAATGAAGAGCAAGTTCCGGTGGTCCCCCCAGGCCGGTCCTGACCGAAAGCCTTTCAAAGGCTGTGACTCGCCGGCTTGAGGCTCACGAGCTCTCTGGAATGGTGCCCCTTTCCACTTGGCATCAATCCGAGACCTCCTCCGATTCAATCCTGGCCGTCCGAGCTCGCGGGAGGAGGCTGAATAGGGTGGTGCTCCCCAAGGCTCGCGAGACGCTCTCAGAGTTTTCAAACGGTTCCCCAGAGCTCCCTCGATCTCCCAGCACCTTCCTTCGAGCTCCCAGACCGTCCCTTCCATCGCTTCGAGCGAACTCCGGCGAATGGCTTCTGCATCCCGCTCGAAGTTACACCTCCAGCCGTCCTGCAATCGCAGTCTCTGAAGGAAACCTGCTCGCCTTCGTCCCCTGAAGCTTCCAGATAGAGAAGCTCATTCGTTGAGGCTTTCTCTGCGGTAATTCCTCCATCCCGAGCTCCCTAGTTAGGTAGTCCGGTCAAGTGTGAAGGAAACCTTCACCCCAGCGGATTTCCACCGTTGGATTGAAGGTTTCCACCCCCCTGATCCTCCCTGTGAAATTTCATCGAAGTTCGCCGGTGCGATTGCTCGGATCACGCCGGAGAACGTTCACGGCTTCGGGCAAAGGCAGAGGTTGAAGACGAAATCTCAGCCGTTGATTTCGATCAACGGCTCGGATTAGATCCCGCGGTCCCGGAGCGCATTTAATCCCAGCCGTTCGATCCGCCATCCGACGGCTGTGGTTAATCCGGCCATTAACAGTTAGCGCCAATCATTGCCTGGCGAATCAGCGCGCGCCGCGTGGATAAGGGGCGCTGACTGTGTAATTGCCGGATTAATTAAATCCAGAAATTCAAGGGAACTTCAAAAATTCATAACTCCCTGCACACTTGTCTAAATTAGGTGTTTTTAGGCTCATTGGAAAGGTCTTAGGGAGCACTACAAAAGCCCTATGGTTCCAGACTCTGGTTAGGTCAATATTAGGTTTAATTTTACTTTGAGCATATTATGAATTTTTTTAATTACTTCTTGAATACATGTTCACCAGGTCTGGAATTTTGGGAGAATGAAATTGGACATGTTTCTGACATGTCCAAATTTTATCTCCCCTTTTTATGTTGTTCAAGGGCATTTTCCCTTTTTTTTAAGTTTAAGGGTCATGGTTTGACCCTTAAATTCAAAGAGGGATTTAGACCTATACAATGGGATTTAGGGTGTGATTTTTGGTGTGCTGATGATGTTTAGGGTAAGGAGTGTAGAGCCACTGATTTTGCCCCAATCCAAGCCTAGGATAGATACCTATAGTGATTTGAAGGTGACTTAGAGCTCACCTTGGGTGGTTTAGTTAACCACCTTAGAGTACCCCTTTTGAGCCCAAATTTTGTGGGTTTAGGCCTTAGGATCAGGTGATCCTTTGGTCTAAGCTTCACCACATTTGGGGTTCATTTGGTTTCCCAAGTAGGAGCCACAATAATTCCCCTTAGAAATCCCTTTTAGCCTTAATAAAATTCTAATAAATTTGGTTTAATTCTTAAAGATTCCTCCAAACATCTCTAATTAACCTCAATTTATCTCTTAATCATTAAAAATTAAAATCACTTTAATTTGACATTAAAATCCACTTTAACTTAATTTTAATCAAATCAATGTTTAATCCATTTTAATTCATTAAAAATTATCAAAAATCCCAAAAAAATCTTTAAACACTTGCTGATTTCTCCTTAGATCATTTTTGATCTTTGGAGTTGATCTCAAGAAGTTTAAGACTCATTTGGGTTCAAATTATTAAAATGGCTCTTAATTGAAACAATTTAATAATTTCAATAAATACCCAAACTTCAATAATCCACAACTAATTCTAGAAAAATCCAAATCACCCAAACTCACTTGCATTTAATTCCTAATAAGCCCTAATATTTATCAAAAATATTAAATTCCAGAAATCTACAATATTTCAAAAAGTCAACAAATTGGTCAAACCATAGTTCAAATCTAGTTCAAAACTTCAAACCTTCGTAATAAAATGTAGAAAAATCTGATTTTCAACGTACTTACCTTCTAACTGATCGTAGTAAGGTCTAGTATTTTAATAAAATATAAGCATTCAAGAATTTGAGCTTAATCAAAAAGTCAATTTTCAACCCTTTAATTAAATCATTAAAATATTCAAAAATTCATAAAACTCAAAATCATTCTAAAACTTAGAAAATATTGGTTTAATGCTTAAAACACTTAACAAATCCTTTAAAACACAACAACCATTCTAAAGTTGAAGTTTATTGGCTGGACTACTCTGGGCTGCGGGGCTAAGTGTCCTAAGGAGGCTGGTTCCTCGAGCCTGGTGGCACAACGCCACGAATGGATTCTAAGGGGTGTTAAATCTTAAAATAGATTAATCTTTAATTATTTAACATTTTAAAAATCTCTAATTCAATTACATTAATTTGGTTTATCGGCTGGACTACTCCGGGCTGCAGGGCTAAGTGTCCTAAGGAGGCTGGTTCCTCGAGCCTGGTGGCACAACGTCACGAATCAATTAATGGCAAACTTAAATTAATCAAGCTTTTAAAATCAGTAACTAACTCACTTTAATATTAATCCACTCTTTTAATTCTAACCAATTTAAATAACTTAATCAACCCCGATTGCTACTGGGTAACCCAGGCCTACGAGGCTATTAGCTTAGCCCCAAGGAAGGTGAAATAAACTTCACGGCCTCGGTGTGAAACAAAGGTAGTAATCAATTAAAATTTAAAATATTTCTAATTAAAATTCTTAATCCATTAATACTTAAATTTTAATCTAAATCCCCTTCTAAGCCTTAACGAATCCAAACTTTTAGACAACTTTAACTAATCACCTACTTTAGGATCTATCCCACCCACACGACCTTCCTCACACACTTTAGATGATGTGCTAGGACAACCAACTCTAGAGCTAGGTTAGGCCGGTGTTTACTTTACTGCTGTGTGCCGGGTTTTTCGTAGTTTTCACTGCATGTTGTGGATAAAATTGCTTTGCTGTGTCTGCTTACTTTTTCTGTACTCTGTGGATGGATTGATGTGTTTGGCGACTAGATTACCCTTAGGTTAGGTGCGATCTGGATGTTGACATAGTTTTCTGCAGGTGGCCACGCTCATGCAGGGCAATATAAAAAGGGGGCAAATAAAAAAAATGCATAAATATTATAAATTCTTTGCACAGGTGCTTCAGCTGCTAAATCCCCCAAATCATAAAAAGAGCGTGGCCAGTGTGTTTACTTTATTTTCTGTTCATATACAACTGCTTGGGAATAACTGCTTTTTTTTATATATTAATTGCTTAGGATAACCCTGCAGGTGAGTCTAGATTTTTTTATTTTGATTTCAATGTAATTTGTGTAAGTGTCAAGTGTTGTGAAAGTTCATTTTGAGTTGGGATACATAGATCCAAAGCTTGGATTCCAAAGAGGAAAGGATACCCCTTTAGGGAACCCTCCTTTTCCATTTGGAAATCCAAATTTGGATCATACCTCTTCCTTACCCAAAGAGGAAAGAGTGGCCTCCCCCTTAGAGGGAAGTGCCCTCTTGTCCATTTGGGTAATCCACTACGAAGATTCCAAGAAGATTGAAGAAAAGGAGTCAAAAGAAGAATGAGATTGAAGATTTGAAGATTGAGAGTATCCCACTCAAAAAGAACTTGCGTCATTACTAGGTTTACAATCCGGGTTGTTGTCGGTGGTGCCCGGCCACTTTACTTTCTGTAATATTCTGGTTTGTAATAAGCAAGGCAATTTTGCCTATGGACATTTATTAATTAATTTATATTTGATGTGATGATTTGATTGCCTTTAGGATTACTTGTTTTTACTAGTTTTTTGGCGATTGCATGCCGCTTTTTGTTTTCGCCTGGATACGTGAGGCTCGTGAGGGTGTGAAAGTTTTCTACTCATAATTTTAGAAGTCTAAAATTTTAGTGAGTCTAAATAACATAGAAAGATAACGAATCTAGGGAATTAGCCGGGGATCGACCCCGGGGTCGCATGCATATTTCTGCATTACTCTTTCCTTGCTTTAGACCCTTCCCCGCCTGCGGGTAGAGTCCGGATAGTCTGACCTATGAGGACGAAGTGCCGGACCTGGGGAAGTCCAGTCTTCTAAAAAATTATTTTATAAGCCTGTTTTTAAAATTTCAAGCATATTTGATTTGAGGTTGTTAACCAGCATGCATTGCATTATATACAAATTAAAGAGTCAAAATTTTAATTTCATAGTCCTTAGCATTTTTGCACCCAACATAAGTCAAAGGGGTCAATTAGGAGAATCTCTAGATGTCGGCCCCAACTTTCCAAAACCTTAAATACAACGTCCCTACCACTCTTTCATAAAAGACCGGACTCATCTCTTTTAAATCGATTAGGTGGTTAGCTGGCTCCCCAATCCAGGCCGGGGTAAGTCCAGACCTTGCACTGCATTAGTTAGGATCGGACGACTGTGGTCCAGTGTCCAAAATAGATTTAGGTTCCGGGGCAGATCTTTGATTATAAGACCCCAAACTTCGGGAATATAATCCCAAATTTCTAATAAAATACTTAACTCTAATTAAAGCTTCATTTCAATCCTAAAACATAAAGCCCAACACTTAGATTAAGTTGGGACACTTCCGGATGGTTCTGGAATCTCAAAGTGTCCCCTACTTCTCCTCCTTTGATTCCATTAATAACTGCTCAATTTTGATCCATTCACTTTTGATTTTCCAATAATTCTATTCATACTTTGATATCACTCCTAGAAACTCTAAACAAAATTTTGCCACTATTTTAATCGAGAGTTTTCGTAGGAGATTTTATCTCCCTACGATGTAATTAACTACGAGGGCTTGCGCTCGTAGGAGTTTTAGAACCACACACGCACCTGATTTTAAAAAAATTGATTTTTCAAAACTCAATTGGATTTCTTTGGGAAAATTTAAAATATTAGTGATCATTATTATCATATTCAAGGAATTATCATCGAATGATATTTTCTTCCTTCGGGGAGATACATCTTTCTTTGATAAGGCTTTGGATGTGAACCTAACGATCATACTTCTTGAATATTGTAGCTGGATATTCAGTTGAACCTCATTTTGACCCTTCGTGGCCATAAGAAGTTCTCTTTAGCATCCGGTCATAATATTCAAGATGAATTTCATAATTCTAAATCTGAACGCCGTTATGAAATTTTATGTTCGTCCTTCGGGGTGATATAATTTTTCTAACGGGACGATTCGATTTTAGAATTGGAATTAAATCTCAATTTTAAAGCTCCCAAAGAAAACTAATATTTTTTCAAAACCTGTTTTCAAAATTCCACCAACAAAAAATGGCACGCCCGGTGGGACAAATCTCTCTCTCCATCTTTAATAATGGCAAAATTTTGTTTCATCGGTAGTTTTAACTATCATTTCTTCCGTTGGTCCCTCTGCTCATTTCTTTCTTGGGTGAGTGTGGCCAACATCTAAAATAATAACAAAATATTAAAAGAGAGGTTCCACCTCTAAATTTGGTTTTATTTAGATTTTTGTTCTGATTTTGACCTTCTGCCCCATCATAGCCTGTGAGGCGATAGTGTCAAATCAGATCTCTGAATATCCTTTTTAATTTTATGGATTTATGGTCGATAAATTTCTCGTTCAACATATAAATCCTTAAAATTGAAAAGAATTCAAAATTTTTGACTTCATTCCAAACTTTTTAGTTTTAACCCCCTCGTTTCCCCTTTGACTTCTAAAGGTGGGGAGGGTTAAACTATTCCTTTTTACTTGGACTTTCTCACAATTCCATAAGCCTTCGGGCAAGGGGAAACTCTGTCCGTTGTGTTTTGGAACCTGTAAGAAAACCCCTTTCAAATTCTCAAAATTTCCTCAAAAAAAATTTTTTTAAACTCCAAGTTGTCATGTGTTACCCCATACGATTTCCTCGTGGGCCAACATATGTCATGCTTTCAAAAAAAATAATAATAAAATACTTTTTACCACTCTTTTCAAAAAGATCTAATTTCAATCATTTTCTTTAACTTTCAGAAAATTTCAAATGGCTGGCCAACTAATTTTCTCCTTTGACCGAGAGTTATCTTCGACTGTTAATGACCAAGGGAGCACTGTTATTTTTGGAATGGGATTCAGTACTCTAGAGCTCTCTATGGATGGACACCAGATTGTTAGCTTGGATGCCAGTAAGGAAACTCCCCCAGTAGTTGAGTTAATTGTGGGATCTGCACCCACCTTGCCAGCAGTCAGTGATGATCAGAAACAGTCTGAGCCAGTTGTTGAGCCTCCCACTGAAATTAAGTCTGTTTTTGAAGAAGGGTCTAGTTCTGGACTTAGATTCACCACTAAGAATCAGAAGAAGAACTATTTGAGGAGACTTAGAAAGAAAATCTCTAAGGCTAAGAGAGTTCTACCCTTTAAGACCTTGGCTCAAGTAGAACCTGAGGCTGTTAAGGAGCTACCTATTCTTGCTTCCTCTCCCCTCCTAAAGGGAAGTCGCTTTTACCCCCTGGCTTCAGCTCAAGGGGAGGAGAGGATAGCTAGGATAGCCCGTTCTCCACCATGCCCGGTCGACTACTCGACTAAGAAAACTCAGAAAGAAAGACATCTTCAAAAGACAAGGACTTTGAGAAATATAATTCATACCTGCGCTGCACAGACTGGACAGACTAAAGAAGAATATGTGAAACAATTGAAGGGAGTGATCTCACATCGCTCCAAAAAGAAGTGTTGAAGGAAGAAGTATCCGAAGCAAAGAATTTAACCCCACAATTCGTTAGAAAGAATAAGAAGTATGTTAGACAGCCCGCTACTTCAGTACTGGTTGATGGATATCACTGGGTGCCACGCCCTCTATCCTCTCAAACAGAGGGTATTGTGTTGACTGGGTCCGAGAGAGGCCGCCACTCTACTGGTAGACCCCCGGTACCCCCACATAAACCTGTAAGATTGGCCTCTGTGATTGTTAGACCAAAGGGGGTTGAAGTTCAAAAGTCTGTGGACCTTAAAGGAAAAAGACCTAAATCTCCTGAATGGAAATATGTGCCAAAGAGAACTAAGTTGGAAAATCTGCCACCACCTCCTAGAACTTCTAAGTTCATTCTGCAGCTCCAACGAGTTTCAGCCAATCCTACTCCGAGTTCAGTTGAATTGATGGATGTTCAGGCTAGTACTCCAGTTGTTATAGTTGACAGTCCTGCCACAGCCAGTCTGACTCCGGATCCAATAGTTACCGTTCCTGCTACCCC
Source organism: Dendrobium huoshanense (assembly GCA_016618105.1). Lineage (NCBI taxonomy): Eukaryota > Viridiplantae > Streptophyta > Magnoliopsida > Asparagales > Orchidaceae > Dendrobium > Dendrobium huoshanense. Next base: position 5,239,979 of record CM028354.1, read on the forward strand.
AGTTGATGATCCCCAAAGTCCGAGCGTCATTCCTAGGCCCCTTAGTCAGGTGTCTGGGGACCTTACCTTACCAGATGTGGGAACTATCACTCTAAAAGCTCCTACTTCTCCTGAGGAATATGTCCCTCTCCCTGTAGAGGATGCCACTCTTCTGACTACCAGTTCTGGGATAGTGAAAGAGGAGAGAATTGATCAGGATTTAGAAATGGAAGATGAACCGGATACGAAGTCTCAACCAGATCCTAATCCAAAACTTACAGAAATCATTGCCCTTATGGATTCTGAAGAGTTGTTTGATATGGCTTAATATAAAGGATGCTTACCCCTTGACCCTAAATCAATTGGGGATAGACCGGTCGAGGAGGTAGTCCAAGAAATAAGAAACATTTTGTTGAACAAAGAAGGAATGGCTTCTTTTGACCCCGATATGGATGATCTCCTTGGAGATGAAGATGATTATGTTGGGGGCATTCATGTGGTTGAAACTAGAGGATCTAATAAAGAAGCTGAGCCCAGCAAGCGTCGATTTGCTAAAGATGGTGATCCACATACTGCTGAGTCAGATTCAGATGAGTCTGTGAAAGACAGAGATGAAGAGCACATAAAAAATTTGGAGACTCAGCTTGCTAGCATGATGTCACAAGTTAGAGAAATGCAAGAGAAGTTGGACAAATCACAGCAAGAGTCTTTCATGATCCACCAGTCAGCTCGAGAGCTCACAGAAAAGGCCAAAAGGGCAGAATTTAATTCCAGACCTCTCGAATCACCACCTGTGACTCTCCCTTGTCCAGTAGAGACACCTCCAGTTCACCCTGCAGTTTCCACCATTCCTCCGATCCCACCTCAGAAGGATATCAAGCTGTTAATTGAGGACCAGGTAAGGGAGGCCTTAGCCCATGCTCAAGGAACTGTGTCTATTTCAAAGGGTAGACCCTACCCCGAAGAATATAACTTAGTTCCTTACCGAAAGGGTTTTGTGCCACCAACTTTTAAAGTTTTCACTGGAATTGAAAATCCGAGACAGCATCTGGCCCACTTCCGAGCAAGCTGTTGCAATGCAGGAGGGTCAGATGCTCTACTATTTTGCCAATTTGTAAGTAGTCTATCCGGTATTGCTTTTGAATGGTACGCCGATCTGCCCAACGGTTCAGTAAAAACCTTTAGCGACCTAGAAAACCTCTTTCTTAAGAGATTTTCTGGAGCGCAACAACGCACCACCGTGGGCGATCTCGTGGTTGAAAAGCAAAAGCCAGGAGATTCTCTGGTCGAGTACATCTTGAGGTGGCGAAACCTCTCGATGAAGTGTGAACCCCAGTTGCAAGAGCAACATGCTGTGGAGATTCTTTTGAAGAATATCCACGGTCCAGTTGCTTTTCTCCTGAAGGGTTTCACTATTAAAACTTTTGAGAAACTTCTTAATAAGGCTAGCAATTTGCAGGAAGAGGCTCCTAGGATGCCATTCTTACGAGAGCAGTCTGAAGAAAGGAAGGGTCCAAAATTGGTGAAAACATTTGAAAAGAAAGCTGTGGTCTCAGCAGTAGATAAAGGAAAGAGGCCAGTGATTAGTCAGCCTAGCACTCCACTTCCACCACAGCCGCCTCAGAAGCAGCCCTTTCAGATAGTTCCTCAACATACTAGAGATCCCTCCTTCATCCCTTTTAGAGAGAGATTGGCAAAGCCTTATCCATTTAAAAGGGAGTCAGTTAAGAAGATCTTCAGGAGTCTGTTAAAGAAACCAGATTTTCAGTTGCCAGAGGCTAGGAGGCCTGAGGATGAGAGCAAGAAAGATGATCCCAAGTATTGCCCGTACCACAGGATGCTTAGTCATCCTCTCGAGGACTGCGTTGTGTTCAAAGACTGGCTTGAGAGGAACTACACCCAAGGTAACATTATAATACCTAAAGAATACTTGGTCGATCCAGAAAAGGCTTCAATTAAGACCATTTCAGGTAATCCTCTTAACTCTTCTTGTTTTGTTGAAGATGGTTGGGACATTGCTTTGTCCCGGGCATTTAAAATGTCGATTAACAAGCTTTTCGTCTTTCTCAACAGCTGACTACGATAGCCCAGGCCCCGGTGTGGAAAGTTGACCTGGATGCTTCGCAGAAGGATGTTGAGCCACTTCCCTCTCCAGTAGTCTTAGGAACTACTGAGAAAAATGTAAAAGAAGAGAAATCTGATTTTGTAGAGAGGAGGTGTGTAGATGAGAGATGTATTAGAATGGCGGATGGTGGTGTTAAAACCCTTTCCCCTCTTTTGTTATCTGACTTTTACTTTGCCCCATCAAAGGCGAAGGGTCAAAAGATGAATAAAAAACATCCTTCTATTTCTGTCTTGATGATTAACCATGAATCTCAAATGCAAATTGATGACTCTCCTGTTTTGAATCAAACTCCTAATGAAGCAAATATCGAGGTTAATCAAACCAACCTCCCCGAATCGACTATTCAAGAAGAGGTCGAATGTGAAGCTTTATCAGAAAGTGATTTCCCTCAAATCAATTTCCAAGGAAATCCTATCTTGATAGAACTTTCAGATTCTGACTCGCTTTCAGGAAATGATGATCCAACACCTATGGTGTGTGTAGACACTGCCCTAGTTTGCCCGCCCGAAGACGTCGAGCAGGTGCAACTCCGTGGCGGTAAAGTCTTACCCCCTAGGTTGCCCCCTCAGGACAAAGGCAAGCAACCTTCATTTGAAAATCTAAGTCCGGATTCCCCTCAACAACCAGAATTCCCTTTAATTCCTCCGGGTTTCGAGTCTGTCGTTCCTAAGGTTGATTACAATGTTCTAGCCCACCTTAGGAAGTTGCCAGCAAAATTAAGTATTTATGACGCCCTCCTTCTTTCCAAAGAAATGAGGGAGTCTCTAATTAAAGCACTTCTCGATCCCGAGATTTGCTTAACACAATTAGCTGCAACTTCAGAAGGTGAGGCTCTCTACTTCAAAGAGGTCCCTGGGGTTACCTTTTCAGACAAAGATTTACTCTTGGGAACTGCTGACCACAATCGTCCCCTCTACATCACTGTAGATGTGGGAAATTTTAAGTTATCAAGAGTCCTTATTGATCCGGGTGCATCGGTCAACGTGATGAACATAAAGACTCTTGCTTATCTCAGAGTTGATACTAGTAAACTTTCAACCGACAGGTTGGTGCTTCGTGGGTTCAACGAGAAGGGCGAGAGAGCTTTAGGTTCAATCACTCTACTCCTAGAAATAAGAGGGTTAAAAACTGAAGCTAAATTTCATATAATTGATTCGACTATGTCTTTTAACGCACTTCTAGGTAGACCTTGGATTCACGAATATAGAATGGTTCCATCTACCCTGCACCAATGCGTTAAGTATCAACGAGACGGCATTGAACATGTGATTAAGGGTGATTTGCAACCATTCTCCATTCAAGAAATCGGAATCTACGAAGATGCTGCATATTTCATACCAAAAGGGTCCTCGTCCCGTTCTAAATTAGAGATCAAATTTGAGGAGAAAATGGTTGGACAAAAATTCAACCAAAAGAAGGAAAAAGATAAGAATGTCAATCCAGAAAGGATTCAATCGAGTAGTGAAGACGACTCCGATATCGTTGTCCTTAGACCTCCAAGCACATTACCTCAAAGAGGTGGGAGGATGGCTTTAAGGGCACGAGGTCGAGGCCGCGCTTCATTAGACAGGAGAGCAGCACCTGTGTATATTGATTTGGAATCAGATTCCGATGGTGAACTAGAAAGTCAAGGTGCTGCCCTCTCTCTCGATTATCAAAACATAAATACTCCTCCAAAATTTGATCTCACCTTAGACCAGGACAGTGACCCTGAGGTAGATATTTCAAAAGTTAAAAGTGACGAGCCTGAATTAACAATGTATGAAAAGCTCACTAGAAGGATTGAGGCCCTTTCTCTGACCCCACTGTCGGCAGGCAGGGTTGTAGGGTTGGAAGTCAAAGTGGCCCCCAACTTGGATGGTGAAGTTAAGAAAGTCCAGAAATTCTTTCCTGGCTCCTCCTCCGCAAGGGACGAAGGTGATGTAACCCTTGAGGAGGCAGATTTTAATGAATTAATGGAATTACCTTTCGGCTACTTCCCTGTTTGTGTAAAAAATACTTTTTCTAAAGGTTCTATACCATACCGATGGACTAAGGGTCAAGCTAGATACCACGAGAATATTTGGCGAACAAAAATAAATAAAAATTCAACAAGTGGTATTGGCTTTGGAACAGTTAGTTCATTCGATGATGATGAGTATTGCCTAATGATAACTTACCATCTCGATTCTCCAAATGTCCCTACAGATCCTCCTTATCCTCTAGATGGACTCTGTTTGGACACTTTAGACGATCCCGATGATCTTCAAGTTCGGGATGCACCCCCTGAATTTGAAGAGGAAATTAAGTCGACAGCCGATGAGTTGAGAGAAATTAACCTGGGAAACGATGATGACCCCCGTCCGATTTTTATAAGTACTTTGTTAAGCGAGGGTGAAACCCAAGACCTAATCCAGTTGTTATTCGAGTTCAGGGATTGCTTTGCCTGGACATACGATGAAATGCTAGGTTTGCCTGCTGAGGTAGCAGTTCACAAACTTGGAGTTCGGCATGATGCCATCCCTGTTAAACAAGCTCCTCGACGCATGCGCTTAGAGATTGAGCAACAAGTCGTTTCTGAAGTTAAGAAATTGGTGTTGGTGGAATTTTGGAAAACATGTTTTGAAAAATATTGGTTTTCTTTGGGGATTTTAAGATTAAGGTTCAGTTCTAATTCTAAGGTCGAATCGACTCGTTAGAAAGAGTATATCACCCCGGAGGACGAAAATACACTTTCATAACGGTGTTCAGACTTAGAATTGTGAAATCCATCTTGAATATTATGAGCGGATGCTAAAGAGAAATTCATATGACCCCAAAGGGTCAAAATGAGTTTCAATTGAATATCCAGCTACAATATTCAAGAAGTGTGATCGTTAGGTTCACATCCAAAGCCTTATCGAAGAAAGATATATCTCCCCGAAGGGAGAAAATATCACTCGACGATAATTCTTTGAATATGATAATAATGATCACTAATACTTTAAATTTTCCCAAAGAAATCCAATTAAGTTTTGAAAAATCAATTTTTAAAATCAGGTGTGTGTGGTTCTAAATCTCCTACGAGCGCAAGCCCTCGTAGTTAATTACATCGTAGGGAGATAAAATCTCCTACGAAAACTCTCGATTAAAATAATGGCAGAATTTTGTTTAGAGTTTCTAGGAGTGATATCAAAGTATGAATAGAATTATTGGAAAATCAAAAGGGAATGGATCAAAATTGAGCAGTTAATAACGGAGTTAAAGGAGGAGAGGTAGGGGACACTTTGAGATTCCAGAACCATCCGGAAATGTCCCAACTTAATCTAAGTGTTGGGCTTTATGTTTTGGACTTGAAATGATATTTAATTAGAGTTGAGCATTTTGTTAGAAATTTGGGACTATATTCCCGAAGTTTGGGGTCTTATAATCAAAGATCTGCCCCGGAACCTAAATCTATTTTGGACACTGGACCACAGTCGTCCGATCCTAACTAATGTAGTGCAAGATCTGGACTTACCCCGGCCTGGATTGGGGAGCCAGCTAACCACCTAATCGATTTAAAATACATGAATCCGGTCTTTTATGAAAGAGTGGTAGGGACGTTATAATTAAGGTTTTGGAGAGTTGGGGCCGACATCTAGAGATTCTCCTAATTGGCCCCTTTAACTTATGTCGGGTACAAAAATGCTAAGGACTATGAAATTAAAATTTTGACTCTTTAATTTGTATCTAATGCAATGCATGCTGGTTAACAACCTCAAATCAAATATGCTTGAAATTTTTAAAAACAGGCTTATAAAATAATTTTTTAGAAGACTGGACTTCCCCAGGTCCGGCACCTCATCCTCATAGGTCAGACTATCCGGACTCTACCCGCAGGCGGGGAAGGGTCTAAAACAAGGGAAGAGTAATGCAAAAATATGCATGCGACCCCGGGGTCGATCCCCGGCTAATTCCCTAGATTCGTTATCTTTCTATATTGTTTAGACTCACTAAAATTTTAGACTTTTAAAATTATGAGTAGAAAAACTTTCACACCCTTACGAGTCTCACGTATCCAGGCGAAAACAAAGAGCGGCATGCAATCGCCAAAAAACTAGTAAAAACAAGTAATCCTAAAGGCAATCAAATCATCAAATCAAATACAAATTAATTAATAAATGTCCATAGGCAGAATTGCCTTGCTTATTACAAACCAGAATATTACAGAAAGTAAAGTGGCCGGGCACCACTGACAACAACCCGGATTCTAAGCCTAGTAATGACGCAAGTTATTTTGAGTGGGATACTCTCAATCTTCAAGTCTTCAAATCTTCAATTTCATTCTTCTTTGGACTCCTTTTCTTCAATCTTCTTGGAATCTTCGTAGCAGATTACCCAAATGGATAAGAGGGCACTTCCCTCAAAGGGGAAGGCCACTCTTTCCTCTTTGGGTAAGGAAGAGGTATGATCCAAATTTGGATTTTCAAATGGAAAAGGAGTGTTCCCCAAAGGGGTATCCTTTCCTCTTTGGAATCCAAGCTTTGGATCTATGTATCCCAAACTCAAACTTAACTTTCACAACACTTAACAATTATACAAATTACATTTACATCAAAATAAAAATCTAGACTCACCTGCAGGGTTATCCTAAGCAATTAATATATAAAAAGCAGTTATTCCCAAGCAGTTGTATATGAGCAGAAAATAAAGTAAACACACTGGCCACGCTCTTTTTATTTGGGGGCTTTAGCAGCTGAAGCACCTGTGCAAAGAGTTTATAATATTTATGCATTTTTTTATTTGTCCCCTTTTTTATATTGCCCTGCATGAGCGTGGCCACCTGCAGAAAACTGTGTCAACATCCAGATCGTACCTAACCTAAGGGTAATCTAGTCGCCAAACACATCAATCCATCCACAGAGTACAGAAAAAGTAAGCCGACACAGCAAAGCAATTTCATCCACAACATGCAGTGAAAACTACGAAAAATCCGGCACACAACAGTAAAGTAAACACCGGCCTATCATAGATCTAAAGTTGGTTGTCCTAGCACATCATCTAAAGTGTGTGAGAAAGGTCGTGTGGCTGGGATAGATCCTAAAGTAGGTTATTAATTGAAGTTGTCTAAAAGTTTGGATTTGTTAAGGCTTAGAAGGGGATTTAAATTAAAATTTAAATATCAATGAATTAAGAATTTTAATTAAACATATTTTAAAAGTTAATTGATTGCTACCTTTGTTTCACACCGAGGCCGTGAAGTTTATTTCACCTTCCTTGGGGCTAAGCTAATAGCCTCGTAGGCCTGGGTTACCCAGTAGCAATCGGGGTTGATTAAGTTATTTAAATTGGTTAGAATTAAAAGAGTGGATTAATATTAAAATGAGTTAGTTACTGATTTTAAAAGCTTGATTAATTTAAGTTTGCCATTAATTGATTCGTGGCGTTGTGCCACCAGGCTCGAGGAACCAGCCTCCTTAGGACACTTAGCCCCGCAGCCCGGAGTAGTCCAGCCGATAAACCAAATTAATGTAATTGAGTTAGAGATTTTTTTTAAATGTTAAATAATTAAAAATTAATTAATTTTAAGGTTTTACACCCTTTAGAATTCATTCGTGGCGTTGTGCCACCAGGCTCGAGGAACCAGCCTCCTTAGGACACTTAGCCCCGCAGCCCGGAGTAGTCCAGCCAATAAACTTCAACTTTAGGGTGGTTGTTGTGTTTTGAAGGGTTTGTTAAGTGTTTTAAGCATTAAACCAATATTTTCTGAGTTTTAGAGTGATTTGAGCTTTATGAATTTTTAGGATATTTTAATGATTTAATCAAGGGGTTGAAAATCGACTTTTTGATTAAGTTCAAATTCTGGAATGTTTGTATTTTATTAAAATACTAGACCTTACTACGATCAGTTAGAAGGTAAGTACGTTGAAATCGGATTTTTCTACATTTTATTACAAAGGTTTGAAGTTTTGAACTAGTTTTGACTTAGAGTTGACCGGTTTGTTGATTTTTTTAAAATATTGCAGATTTCTGGAGTTTAATATTTTTAATAAATACTAGAGCTTATTAGGAGTTGAATGCAAGTGAGTTTGGGTGATTTGGATTTTATTTGAATTAGTTATGAATTATTGAAGTTTGGACATTTTAATGAATTTTAGGAATTTCTTAATTAGAGGGTCTCTATTGTGATTTTGCTTCAAACAAACTCCCAATCTCTTGAAAACACCTCCAAAGGTCAGGAACAAGCTAAGGAGGGATCCCCAAGTGTTTGGGAGATTTTTAGATTTTTATATTATTATTAATAAATTATCTCAATTAAATATTGGTTCTCACTTAAAATTAAATTAAGGTTTAGGTTGCTATCAAATCAAAGGGCTTTTAATTATCATAGATTAAGGACTGAATTCTGGTCAGTTTGAGGGTTTATATGTAATTTTTGGATTTAAATTGGATTTATTACAATTTTTAGAAGTTTTAAAGGCTTAATTAAGGGTTTAAGACTTAGAAAATTAATTAGGGGACCTAATGACCTCAAAAATTAATGAAAATTTCTCTAGGGGCTGAGGATGTCACTAAGTTCAAATGTTCAAAGTTTCAACTCAAGGGGAGGTGAATCCTAATTATTGAAATTTTTCTAAGTTTTCTATACATGGGTCCTTAATTATTGTCCTTAATCATGTCACTAGTTTTGAATAGGTTCAAATCAAAGTTCCTCTAACCCTTTGAATAAGCATGACATACATACACAATAGCAAACAAGCAAGTCCTTAGATCTAGGAGAACCTAGACTAGGTGGTGTGTGCACCTTAAGCATGCAATTAACTAATTAACATAATTAAGACAAAATTAGTGAATAATCAAGAAATGATTATTCACTAATCATCCCCTTCATTTCTATTCAAACATGCTCAATCAATATTTAAGATCTCAAGTGACTTCTCAAATATTTAAAGATTTAAATATGTATAGCCTCAAAATAGAATTCAAAATGTATAAATATATAAATGTATATATATATAAGTATATATATTATAAAATAATTGAAAATATTATTAAAGTAAACTTTGAGGGTTGAAAGACCCACTGATCTCCAATGAAGTTTGATAATAATAAAAAAAAAATAATTTTCAAAATATTCAATCATTTAGTCAAATATTAATAAATTATTAAACTACTCAAATAATTCCAATTAATATCAAAACTACTCAAATAATTTTGAAAATTTTCCTGGAGGTCAGTGACACACTCAAAGACATGCATGCCAAGTTTCATATAAAAATAACTTATATATAATTAATTAAAAATAAAATATAGTTCTCTGTATTTCTAAAATTACTAATAAAATAATAACCAAAACAATTTGATTTTATTTTTAAAATAAACTAGATGAAATTCTGAACAATTTGATATATTATACTTATTTTTTGGATTTATATTTGATTTAATATCATTTTTTGAAGTTCTGCTAATAAAATAGGATTTAAAATGATTTTTTTTAATAAAAGGCGACGCGGCAGGACAGATGGCGCGATCGGATTCGCGGGCTCGAAACCGCGTGACGGCGGGGGACACGCGTCGGCCGCGGGCCGCTTCACGCGGTTTTCACTTAACCACGTCAGCGGCGCGTGGCAGCCGTTGGATCACGGCGAGTCTGATCCAACGGATGAGATCAAATCCCGCGGTTGATCTCTGCGGGACGAGATCAGACGGTGGGATTTGATTCCGCGGTCTCTGATCAGAGGGCTCAGATGTCGCCGGACGGCTGATCGAACGACAGATCGAACGCGCGGTCGGATCAGACCGCGGGAGGGCTCGATCTGGACCGTTGATCGAACGATCAACGGTCCAGAAAACGTACACTCACCGGAAACCGTGAGTGACGCCCTAGAAATTTTCTTTTGCCTCGTTCTCTCGATCGGATCGATCATTTTACTTGAAATTTTAAACACATGGAGTAGAGATGAACAGAAATGATGGGGAATATATCGTTTTAGCTAAAACCCTAACATCATAAAGCTATTTAAATCTAACTAATGTGACCTAGATCTAGGGTTTTAGGGAGTTATACCGTTAGATCTTCGAAATTTCTGGATGGTTGAGCTTGTAGATTGTCCAAGTGAAGATTCCCAGCAAAAATCCAAGCTCGAACGCGTCTGGATCGGCTGCTACGGGCTTGAGACGGTCTAGGTGGTGGGTTCGCCGGAGAACTCGCCGCCGGTGACGTGCAACCACTTGGGTTTTGTAGTGGGGAGGTAGAGGAAGCTCTGGAGGTTCGAAACGAACTGAGAGCTCGGTCTGGGAGGCTAGGGTTGGTGAGAGAAGCTGCCTTGATCAATTAACCTCAAAAGGTGCCTTTCTCCCTATTCAAACGGGCTGGGCTAGATTGGACGGCTAGGATTGATGCAGGGGCTCTCCAGATGATGCCACCTCTCCCTGGGAAAGCTGGAAGGCTGCGGAAAGGGCTGGGCAAGCCTTGCTTCTATTGGATGGGCTTGGGATGAGTGGAGGAAACATTGCCTAAACCAACCCCTTAGAGCAGTTTAAACAGGGGTTAATCAGAGAAATAAAGCAAAAAGGGGAGTTTAGGCATGTGGTATAGGGGGGAAAAGGGTTCTTTTTAGGGCTTTGACCATGAGAAAAGGGTTTTAAGGGAGTTTGACCATTTTGACCAGTCAACTGGTCAATGGGTGCTGACATGGCATAGGAGGGGTCAAGGCTACAGGTTGGAGAAGCTCCAAGCCTAAACTCACACTCTTTGAGGTCAAAATGGGAGGTTTGACCAATTCAAAGAGGGATTTAAGGCTTTGTTGACTTGATTTGACCAGTCAACCAAGTCAAAATTGGTGATGTGGCACTTGAGGAGGTGGAGGAATACTTGGAATGGTTTAATCAAGGGTCAAGAGTTCAAAGTCAAAGCTAGAAGGGATGGGAGCAAATGCCATCACAAATTTGACCAAGGATTGAGGGTTGACTCAGTCAAACCAAGTTGGGTTGAGCTCAAAATGGGTTTAGAAATGTTCAAGGCTTTGAATAGAATGATTTTGAGGGTTTGAAGATATTGACGTGGTTAAATAGGTTGAAATGGTTCATTTGAAACCTTAAGGATCCATTGGGTCAAACCATGTTGACTGAGTCAACTAGGTTGACCCAGTGGGTAAGTCTGGGCTGGACAGGTTTGAAAAGACATTTGAAGAACATTGAGGGTGGTTCCTGGGTCTGGGGAGGTCAAATTGATCAAAATCCCTATTTGAGTCCCTAAGGGCCTGTTTGGTCAACCTGGGTTGACTTGGTCAACCAGGTTGACCCAGGGTCTGGGTTTGGGCTCAACACGTTTGAAATGATATTTTGAGGTCAATGGAAGTGGTTGGGTGACTTAAAGAGGTCATTTGGGTCAAAACACATGTTTGGACCCTTAAAGGGCCTCTTGGGTCAAACCAGTTGACTTGGTCAACCAGGTTGACTCAAGGGTTGGAAATGGGTTCAAAAGATTTGAAATGACATTTGAAATTTGTCAAAGGTGGTTGCATCCCATTTGGAGCTCATTTGGTTTGAAATCCCTATTTGAGCCCCATAGGGGTGTTTTGGTCAATTTTGACCTATTGGTCAACTAAGGTCAAAAAGGGTTTGAAAAATGCAGTTTACTGCTCAATGGGTTAAAATCAAGGGTCTGGAAGTGATTGGAGGCTTGGATAAGGGTTCCAAGGTCAAGATCTCAAAGGGGTTAGGCTCAGTGGCATAGGCTGTAAATATTTGAAGGTTTTACAGCCTTTGAATTTTAATTCAGATTCTGGGGTTAGAGACTTCAGAATGAGTTCAAAATTGGAGGGTAGCCTTTAGAGACATGTCTTATCACTTTGCAAGTGATAGACCCTGAATCAGAGGCCATTTGACTGGGTTTTGAAATGTTTGAAAAATCTCTGAAAAGGGTGTTTAGGACAGGGCCTTAAGACTTTGAATCTGAGTTTAAACTTCTGGATTTGGAATGGATTTTAAGTTTGAATGATTAGTATTGAAGTATCCAAATCATTTACAATCATGTGATGATTGTTAATGAATGGATGAGATCAGAGCTAGATTGAAGTTTGGATCAATGTCTAAGCTGAAGGTTGGATTGTCAAATTGATTGGATCAAGGTTTGGATAAGTTTGAAATTTGAATTAACTTGGATTTGAATTGGATAGAGTTTGATATTCAAAATGATCAGATAGAAATCAAATTGAAATTGGAGTGGGTTAAATATAGGAATTGATTTAAAATTGAGGTTGATCAAAGGTGGAGGTTGATTTGAAGTTGGAGTGACCCTAAGATCTAGGATTTAAAGGAATCCTAGGCTCTAGAATAAGCTCTAAGGTCTAGTTCTAGGAAAGATCCTAAGGTCTAGAGTGGATCCTAGAGTCTAGGATTAAATTTAGAATCTGGAAGGGTCTTAGTGACCTCATACAAAAATGAGGTCAACAAATGGACCCCCAATGTGTGTGGTAGAAGGAACTTCTGCTGCACACATTGGTGTTGACCGAATGGAAGTAGAATCTTGAGAATGGAAGGGAGATCGTCTCCCAACCTCAAACCTATAGGATGCTAATGAAAAGGCTTACACCTATTGGATAAGGAAAACTGGTAAAACCAAGGTAGGGAATATCTAACCTTGGGTCTAAGGAAGGGCATCACCCAACCTTAGGTCTACAGGATGCTGATAGAAGACTTACTCCAAGTAGACAAGAAAACTAGAGAAACCAAGGTAGGGAATACCTAGCCTTGAGTCTAAGGGAGGGCATCACCCAACCTTAGGCCTATAGGATGCTGATAGAAGACTTACTCCAAATAGGCAAATTAACTGGAAACCAAAGTAGGGAATACCTAGCTTTGGGTCTAAGGAAGGGCATCACCCAACCTTAGGTCTACAGGATGCTGATAGAAGACTTACTCCTAGTAGACGGATCAACTGGAAACCAAGGTAGGGAATACCTAGCCTTGGGTCTAAGGAAGGGCATCACCCAACCTTAGGTCTACAGGATGCTGATAGAAGACTTACTCCAAGTAGACAAGAAAACTAGAGAAACCAAGGTAGGGAATACCTAGCCTTGAGTCTAAGGGAGGGCATCACCCAACCTTAGGTCTACAGGATGCTGATAGAAGGCTTACTCCAAATAGGCAAATTAACTGGAAACCAAAGTAGGGAATACCTAGCTTTGGGTCTAAGGAAGGGCATCACCCAACCTTAGGTCTACAGGATGCTGATAGAAGACTTACTCCAAGTAGACAAGAAAACTAGAGAAACCAAGGTAGGGAATACCTAGCCTTGAGTCTAAGGGAGGGCATCACCCAACCTTAGGCCTATAGGATGCTGATAGAAGACTTACTCCAAATAGGCAAATTAACTGGAAACCAAAGTAGGGAATACCTAGCTTTGGGTCTAAGGAAGGGCATCACCCAACCTTAGGTCTACAGGATGCTGATAGAAGACTTACTCCTAGTAGACGGATCAACTGGAAACCAAGGTAGGGAATACCTAGCCTTGGGTCTAAGGAAGGGCATCACCCAACCTTAGGCCTATAGGATGCTGATAGAAGACTTACTCCAAATAGGCAAATTAACTGGAAACCAAAGTAGGGAATACCTAGCTTTGGGTCTAAGGAAGGGCATCACCCAACCTTAGGTCTACAGGATGCTGATAGAAGACTTACTCCTAGTAGACGGATCAACTGGAAACCAAGGTAGGGAATACCTAGCCTTGGGTCTAAGGAAGGGCATCACCCAACCTTAGGCCTATAGGATGCTGATAGAAGACTTACTCCAAATAGGTAAATTAACTGGAAACCAAAGTAGGGAATACCTAGCTTTGGGTCTAAGGAAGGGCATCACCCAACCTTAGGTCTACAGGATGCTGATAGAAGACTTACTCCTAGTAGACGGATCAACTGGAAACCAAGGTAGGGAATACCTAGCCTTGGGTCTAAGGAAGGGCATCACCCAACCTTAGGCCTATAGGATGCTGATAGAAGACTTACTCCAAATAGGCAAATTAACTGGAAACCAAAGTAGGGAATACCTAGCTTTGGGTCTAAGGAAGGGCATCACCCAACCTTAGGTCTACAGGATGCTGATAGAAGACTTACTCCTAGTAGACGGATCAACTGGAAACCAAGGTAGGGAATACCTAGCCTTGGGTCTAAGGAAGGGCATCACCCAACCTTAGGCCTATAGGATGCTGATAGAAGACTTACTCCAAATAGGCAAATTAACTGGAAACCAAAGTAGGGAATACCTAGCTTTGGGTCTAAGGAAGGGCATCACCCAACCTTAGGTCTACAGGATGCTGATAGAAGACTTACTCCTAGTAGACGGATCAACTGGAAACCAAGGTAGGGAATACCTAGCCTTGGGTCTAAGGAAGGGCATCACCCAACCTTAGGCCTATAGGATGCTGATAGAAGACTTACTCCAAATAGGCAAATTAACTGGAAACCAAAGTAGGGAATACCTAGCTTTGGGTCTAAGGAAGGGCATCACCCAACCTTAGGTCTACAGGATGCTGATAGAAGACTTACTCCTAGTAGACGGATCAACTGGAAACCAAGGTAGGGAATACCTAGCCTTGGGTCTAAGGAAGGGCATCACCCAATCTTAGGCCTATAGGATGCTGATAGAAGACTTACTCCAAATAGGCAAATTAACTGGCAAACTAGGATGGTGCCACGAAGGGCGTACTCCATCACTAGCGAATGGGAATCAGGATGGTGCCACGAAGGGCGTACTCCACCACTAATCTCCGGGTCAAATGCTAGGGTGGTGCCACGGAGGGCGTACTCCACCACTAGCGGGTCTAATCCTAAGGGAAGGAAGGACCTAACCTTGAGGAAAAGAGAATTGAAAACAATTGATTGATGATTTTTAACTTGATTTGATTTCTATGAATTTTAAGGGGTGAATTTGATGTTTAATTTGATCCTCATCATGCATGATACTTCTTAAAGAACCACCCAAATGAAATGAATCATCCTGTGGCATCTTCAAAATTAATCAATTGTCATGAACCTCCCTTATAGATTATCTCTAAGGTGGATGATCCAGTCAACATTGATTCAAAACTTCCATTAATCTTATGGTGGACTAAAATTGGTCTCCAAAGGGCTATAGCCAAGTCTCCTACTTGGAAAGCCCTGATGTGACACAATTTATAACGAGCTTGAATCATACGTGACTTATGTAATTTCAAATTTTATTGAGTTCAAAACAACTTTCTTCAAGGCCTTTGAGATCCTCCAATTGGAGTCAGGCGCTCTACTTAGTTGTGACTCAATTTTGAAAGTCAATTTTGTGCGATGTAAAACACACCTCTATTTGAGAACAACCTTGGACCCAGCATAGAGTGTTATTTTACATAGTGGATCTTAAAAGAAACGATGCCTATGTTTAAAGATTCACATATATCTCTTGAGAATGGGATTTGAATTCTTATCGAGAATAGAAGATTCATTCTTTTTATTGAAAATTTCCTCTTAATCATTTGGACCCTGTCAAAATGACAAGTGGGAACAAATTCAAAAGTATAGTAAGAAGTAGAGTGACCCCAATTGACCCGAAAAGAGCCAAGGGTTTTTGGATTTTGTTGACCCGGATAAAATTTCATAGAAACTGAACTAAGTTCTCCCTTGTAGAAAGTTTGAATTAAAATTAATTTCAAAAGGATTTAAGTTGGATCGAGAAATTTAATCTTTTCAATTCTCTTGCATAGAATTTTCCTATCTAATAAACTGTCTATGCACGACAATAAATCTAGATTCAAAATTTTACAAAGTCAAGCTATTAAGGGTGATCGGGACCTTTGAAATTTAAGGATTTAAAAAGAAGGAAGCCTCTTTCACTTTTTTTGTGACGTGCTTTGCACACCTTTTTATTTCTTTGACGCACTTTGCGCCTTTTTTTTTTTAATGCACTTTGTGCATCCTTTGAATTTTTTCTCTCTTTTTTTTTTGATAAGAGGCTTCACTTTCTTTAAAACCTTAACATGATTGCTCTTTTTTTTTTAATCCAGGATTATATCGCAAGTATAAGAGAAGGAAATTTATTCTCTTATCCAAGGAAGAATAATCCCCAAATTGGACCCAATCTTTTGATAAGAAAATATCAACTTGACTTTGAAAATCATTGAATAGATTTAGAACATGCAAGGGAAGCCTATAAGATGAAAAATTGCGAGAAGACTAAGAAGATTTTCATTTCTAAAACCAACTTAAATTTGATACAAATTTTAATTCAAAAATCAAATCAACCCGCAGAAGCGGTGGGAGGGAGGGGTCTTTAAAGATCCAGTGGATTCAACCACAACTCTCTCCTATTTTTGATTTAAAGTAGAGGTCAATTTTCATTAAAAAGATTGATCAACTATCTTGAAAATTTTTGACCCAGCACACTTGAGAAATAATGTGATTTTCTTCAAAACAGCAAGTCCAGATGGCAAGACCCTATCAATATAAATTATATTTCCACAATCTCTTAAAATAAAGATATTGTTGTGGGGTCTGCACTACCCCTAACTAGTGCTGCATCATCTCAATCTAAGGATCTATCGCGATAGGACCCCTTTTAAAAGTTAAATTCAAATGGTGTCACTATCTGATAAGATCTTAAATCCATCATTATTCCCCTTCCTAATTACTAGTGACCTAGCAATTATGAGAGTGGCACCCCGGGTGGTTTCTGCACCTCCTCCTCTACAGATGATATAGTGGGGCACGTGTAGTAACGTGACCAAACTTCATCTAATAGAGTGGATGGGTCATAACCTTCAACTAGGGGCCTATGATTTATTACAGGTGATTGCTTAGCTCTTTCTTGATTGATTCTCTCTGTATAGTAGTCAAGAAGGTGTATCGGAGATTGTGCTCTCATTTTCACAACCTCTCTCCTTTGAGTAACAGGAGTAGGGTGAAAAACATTTCCACCATGGAGGGGGTAGGTGTAAGGAGCAACGAATTCTCGATTGGCCTCAAATTTAACTTGTTTCAAGGCTTCTACCTTAGCAGTCTTTTTGGCCTTAACAACCTTCTTCTTAACCCTTTTAAGGTATTTCTCCCGCTTACTTTTACTGGCAATAGGGGTGTTAGAACTTGACCCAATCTCAGGTTGAGATGGTAATTCTTCCATTTTTAATGGTTCTCGATTCTTATCCTCCTGAGTAGAGGGCACAGTGGTCGAAGGGGCGACAACGACCTCCATCATAGAGATGGGGGAGTCAACTCCTGACCCTAAAGTAATCTCGACTAGGGGGACATCCCTTTGTATTCCAGCAGAGAGATCAATCATTTCTTCTCCGTTGACTGATAACTTGAAGTTTTGAAATTCTATCCCAAACTGGATCAAGTTGCCAGAGGTAATTCCTTCTATTGTCAAGTTTCTATCCATGGAGAAGATGAGTTTTCCAGCCATTTGAGTATTTAAGTATCCTGGAATTAAGAAGAGGTGATTTATCTTAGTCAATTTTGGATTAAAATTTGAATTTTAAGCATGATTAATTTTCTCTAAATCTTGAACCTCAATATATTGAGTTTTCACCCAATAAGAGAGTTTACAAAATTGATTGAGAATATTCAAGGAACCTGGCTTAACTCCTTTGCTCTACCAATTAACTTGGAGGCAAAATGTCAAAGCCCGGCTTAGACAAAGGTTTCATCACTCACCTCTCTATTTGAAAGGTATTTTCTTTTAGATGTTGGCCACACTCACCCAAGAAAGAAATGGGTAGAGGGACCAACGGAAGAAAGGTAGTTAAGACTACCGATGAAACAAAATTTTGCCATTATTAAAGATGGAGAGAGAGATTTGTCCCACCGGGCGTGCCATTTTTTGTTGGTGGAATTTTGGAAAACATGTTTTGAAAAATATTGGTTTTCTTTGGGGATTTTAAGATTAAGGTTCAGTTCTAATTCTAAGGTCGAATCGACTCGTTAGAAAGAGTATATCACCCCGGAGGACGAAAATACACTTTCATAACGGTGTTCAGACTTAGAATTGTGAAATTCATCTTGAATATTGTGAGCGGATGCTAAAGAGAAATTCATATGACCCCAAAGGGTCAAAATGAGTTTCAATTGAATATCCAGCTACAATATTCAAGAAGTGTGATCGTTAGGTTCACATCCAAAGCCTTATCGAAGAAAGATATATCTCCCCGAAGGGAGAAAATATCACTCGACGATAATTCTTTGAATATGATAATAATGATCACTAATACTTTAAATTTTCCCAAAGAAATCCAATTAAGTTTTGAAAAATCAATTTTTAAAATCAGGTGTGTGTGGTTCTAAATCTCCTACGAGCGCAAGCCCTCGTAGTTAATTACATCGTAGGGAGATAAAATCTCCTACGAAAACTCTCGATTAAAATAATGGCAGAATTTTGTTTAGAGTTTCTAGGAGTGATATCAAAGTATGAATAAAATTATTGGAAAATCAAAAGGGAATGGATCAAAATTGAGCAGTTAATAACGGAGTTAAAGGAGGAGAGGTAGGGGACACTTTGAGATTCCAGAACCATCCGGAAATGTCCCAACTTAATCTAAGTGTTGGGCTTTATGTTTTGGACTTGAAATGATATTTAATTAGAGTTGAGCATTTTGTTAGAAATTTGGGACTATATTCCCGAAGTTTGGGGTCTTATAATCAAAGATCTGCCCCGGAACCTAAATCTATTTTGGACACTGGACCACAGTCGTCCGATCCTAACTAATGTAGTGCAAGATCTGGACTTACCCCGGCCTGGATTGGGGAGCCAGCTAACCACCTAATCGATTTAAAATACATGAATCCGGTCTTTTATGAAAGAGTGGTAGGGACGTTATAATTAAGGTTTTGGAGAGTTGGGGCCGACATCTAGAGATTCTCCTAATTGGCCCCTTTAACTTATGTCGGGTACAAAAATGCTAAGGACTATGAAATTAAAATTTTGACTCTTTAATTTGTATCTAATGCAATGCATGCTGGTTAACAACCTCAAATCAAATATGCTTGAAATTTTTAAAAACAGGCTTATAAAATAATTTTTTAGAAGACTGGACTTCCCCAGGTCCGGCACCTCATCCTCATAGGTCAGACTATCCGGACTCTACCCGCAGGCGGGGAAGGGTCTAAAACAAGGGAAGAGTAATGCAAAAATATGCATGCGACCCCGGGGTCGATCCCCGGCTAATTCCCTAGATTCGTTATCTTTCTATATTGTTTAGACTCACTAAAATTTTAGACTTTTAAAATTATGAGTAGAAAAACTTTCACACCCTTACGAGTCTCACGTATCCAGGCGAAAACAAAGAGCGGCATGCAATCGCCAAAAAACTAGTAAAAACAAGTAATCCTAAAGGCAATCAAATCATCAAATCAAATACAAATTAATTAATAAATGTCCATAGGCAGAATTGCCTTGCTTATTACAAACCAGAATATTACAGAAAGTAAAGTGGCCGGGCACCACTGACAACAACCCGGATTCTAAGCCTAGTAATGACGCAAGTTATTTTGAGTGGGATACTCTCAATCTTCAAGTCTTCAAATCTTCAATTTCATTCTTCTTTGGACTCCTTTTCTTCAATCTTCTTGGAATCTTCGTAGCAGATTACCCAAATGGATAAGAGGGCACTTCCCTCAAAGGGGAAGGCCACTCTTTCCTCTTTGGGTAAGGAAGAGGTATGATCCAAATTTGGATTTCCAAATGGAAAAGGAGTGTTCCCCAAAGGGGTATCCTTTCCTCTTTGGAATCCAAGCTTTGGATCTATGTATCCCAAACTCAAACTTAACTTTCACAACACTTAACAATTATACAAATTACATTTACATCAAAATAAAAATCTAGACTCACCTGCAGGGTTATCCTAAGCAATTAATATATAAAAAGCAGTTATTCCCAAGCAGTTGTATATGAGCAGAAAATAAAGTAAACACACTGGCCACGCTCTTTTTATTTGGGGGCTTTAGCAGCTGAAGCACCTGTGCAAAGAGTTTATAATATTTATGCATTTTTTTATTTGCCCCCTTTTTTATATTGCCCTGCATGAGCGTGGCCACCTGCAGAAAACTGTGTCAACATCCAGATCGTACCTAACCTAAGGGTAATCTAGTCGCCAAACACATCAATCCATCCACAGAGTACAGAAAAAGTAAGCAGACACAGCAAAGCAATTTCATCCACAACATGCAGTGAAAACTACGAAAAATCCGGCACACAGCAGTAAAGTAAACACCGGCCTATCATAGATCTAAAGTTGGTTGTCCTAGCACATCATCTAAAGTGTGTGAGAAAGGTCGTGTGGCTGGGATAGATCCTAAAGTAGGTTATTAATTGAAGTTGTCTAAAAGTTTGGATTTGTTAAGGCTTAGAAGGGGATTTAAATTAAAATTTAAATATCAATGAATTAAGAATTTTAATTAAACATATTTTAAAAGTTAATTGATTGCTACCTTTGTTTCACACCGAGGCCGTGAAGTTTATTTCACCTTCCTTGGGGCTAAGCTAATAGCCTCGTAGGCCTGGGTTACCCAGTAGCAATCGGGGTTGATTAAGTTATTTAAATTGGTTAGAATTAAAAGAGTGGATTAATATTAAAATGAGTTAGTTACTGATTTTAAAAGCTTGATTAATTTAAGTTTGCCATTAATTGATTCGTGGCGTTGTGCCACCAGGCTCGAGGAACCAGCCTCCTTAGGACACTTAGCCCCGCAGCCCGGAGTAGTCCAGCCGATAAACCAAATTAATGTAATTGAGTTAGAGATTTTTTTAAATGTTAAATAATTAAAAATTAATTAATTTTAAGGTTTTACACCCTTTAGAATTCATTCGTGGCGTTGTGCCACCAGGCTCGAGGAACCAGCCTCCTTAGGACACTTAGCCCCGCAGCCCGGAGTAGTCCAGCCAATAAACTTCAACTTTAGGGTGGTTGTTGTGTTTTGAAGGGTTTGTTAAGTGTTTTAAGCATTAAACCAATATTTTCTGAGTTTTAGAGTGATTTGAGCTTTATGAATTTTTAGGATATTTTAATGATTTAATCAAGGGGTTGAAAATCGACTTTTTGATTAAGTTCAAATTCTGGAATGTTTGTATTTTATTAAAATACTAGACCTTACTACAATCAGTTAGAAGGTAAGTACGTTGAAATCGGATTTTTCTACATTTTATTACAAAGGTTTGAAGTTTTGAACTAGTTTTGACTTAGAGTTGACCGTTTGTTGACTTTTTTAAAATATTGCAGATTTCTGGAGTTTAATATTTTTAATAAATACTAGAGCTTATTAGGAGTTGAATGCAAGTGAGTTTGGGTGATTTGGATTTTATTTGAATTAGTTATGAATTATTGAAGTTTGGACATTTTAATGAATTTTAGGAATTTCTTAATTAGAGGGTCTCTATTGTGATTTTGCTTCAAACAAACTCCCAATCTCTTGAAAACACCTCCAAAGGTCAGGAACAACCTAAGGAGGGATCCCCAAGTGTTTGGGAGATTTTTAGATTTTTATATTATTATTAATAAATTATCTCAATTAAATATTGGTTCTCACTTAAAATTAAATTAAGGTTTAGGTTGCTGTCAAATCAAAGGGCTTTTAATTATCATAGATTAAGGACTGAATTCTGGTCAGTTTGAGGGTTTATATGTAATTTTGGATTTAAATTGGATTTATTACAATTTTTAGAAGTTTTAAAGGCTTAATTAAGGGTTTAAGACTTAGAAAATTAATTAGGGGACCTAATGACCTCAAAAATTAATGAAAATTTCTCTAGGGGCTGAGGATGTCACTAAGTTCAAATGTTCAAAGTTTCAACTCAAGGGGAGGTGAATCCTAATTATTGAAATTTTTCTAAGTTTTCTATACATGGGTCCTTAATTATTGTCCTTAATCATGTCACTAGTTTTGAATAGGTTCAAATCAAAGTTCCTCTAACCCTTTGAATAAGCATGACATACATACACAATAGCAAACAAGCAAGTCCTTAGATCTAGGAGAACCTAGACTAGGTGGTGTGTGCACCTTAAGCATGCAATTAACTAATTAACATAATTAAGACAAAATTAGTGAATAATCAAGAAATGATTATTCACTAATCATCCCCTTCATTTCTATTCAAACATGCTCAATCAATATTTAAGATCTCAAGTGACTTCTCAAATATTTAAAGATTTAAATATGTATAGCCTCAAAATAGAATTCAAAATGTATAAATATATAAATGTATATATATATAAGTATATATATTATAAAATAATTGAAAATATTATTAAAGTAAACTTTGAGGGGTTGAAAGACCCACTGATCTCCAATGAAGTTTGATAATAATAAAAAAAAAATAATTTTCAAAATATTCAATCATTTAGTCAAATATTAATAAATTATTAAACTACTCAAATAATTCCAATTAATATCAAAAACTACTCAAATAATTTTGAAAATTTTCCTGGAGGTCAGTGACACACTCAAAGACATGCATGCCAAGTTTCATATAAAAATAACTTATATATAATTAATTAAAAATAAAATATAGTTCTCTGTATTTCTTAAATTACTAATAAAATAATAACCAAAACAATTTGATTTTATTTTTAAAATAAACTAGATGAAATTCTGAACAATTTGATATATTATACTTATTTTTTGGATTTATATTTGATTTAATATCATTTTTTGAAGTTCTGCTAATAAAATAAGATTTAAAATGATTTTTTTTAATAAAAGGCGGCGCGGCAGGACAGATGGCGCGATCGGATTCGCGGGCTCGAAACCGCGTGACGGCGGGGGACATGCGTCGGCCGCGGGCCGCTTCACGCGGTTTTCACTTAACCACGTCAGCGGCGCGTGGCAGCCGTTGGATCACGGCGAGTCTGATCCAACGGATGAGATCAAATCCCGCGGTTGATCTCTGCGGGACGAGATCAGACGGTGGGATTTGATTCCGCGGTCTCTGATCAGAGGGCTCAGATGTCGCTGGACGGCTGATCGAACGACAGATCGAACGCGCGGTCGGATCAGACCGCGGGAGGGCTCGATCTGGACCGTTGATCGAACGATCAACGGTCCAGAAAACGTACACTCACCGGAAACCGTGAGTGACGCCCTAGAAATTTTCTTTTGCCTCGTTCTCTCGATCGGATCGATCATTTTACTTGAAATTTTAAACACATGGAGTAGAGATGAACAGAAATGATGGGGAATATATCGTTTTAGCTAAAACCCTAACATCATAAAGCTATTTAAATCTAACTAATGTGACCTAGATCTAGGGTTTTAGGGAGTTATACCGTTAGATCTTCGAAATTTCTGGATGGTTGAGCTTGTAGATTGTCCAAGTGAAGATTCCCAGCGAAAATCCAAGCTCGAACGCGTCTGGATCGGCTGCTACGGGCTTGAGACGGTCTAGGTGGTGGGTTCGCCGGAGAACTCGCCGCCGGTGACGTGCAACCACTTGGGTTTTGTAGTGGGGAGGTAGAGGAAGCTCTGGAGGTTCGAAACGAACTGAGAGCTCGGTCTGGGAGGCTAGGGTTGGTGAGAGAAGCTGCCTTGATCAATTAACCTCAAAAGGTGCCTTTCTCCCTATTCAAACGGGCTGGGCTAGATTGGACGGCTAGGATTGATGCAGGGGCTCTCCAGATGATGCCACCTCTCCCTGGGAAAGCTGGAAGGCTGCGGAAAGGGCTGGGCAAGCCTTGCTTCTATTGGATGGGCTTGGGATGAGTGGAGGAAACATTGCCTAAAATTGCCTAAACCAACCCCTTAGAGCAGTTTAAACAGGGGTTAATCAGAGAAATAAAGCAAAAAGGGGAGTTTAGGCATGTGGTATAGGGGGGAAAAGGGTTCTTTTTAGGGCTTTGACCATGAGAAAAGGGTTTTAAGGGAGTGTTGACCATTTTGACCAGTCAACTGGTCAATGGGTGCTGACATGGCATAGGAGGGGTCAAGGCTACAGGTTGGAGAAGCTCCAAGCCTAAACTCACACTCTTTGAGGTCAAAATGGGAGGTTTGACCAATTCAAAGAGGGATTTAAGGCTTTGTTGACTTGATTTGACCAGTCAACCAAGTCAAAATTGGTGATGTGGCACTTGAGGAGGTGGAGGAATACTTGGAATGGTTTAATCAAGGGTCAAGAGTTCAAAGTCAAAGCTAGAAGGGATGGGAGCAAATGCCATCACAAATTTGACCAAGGATTGAGGGTTGACTCAGTCAAACCAAGTTGGGTTGAGCTCAAAATGGGTTTAGAAATGTTCAAGGCTTTGAATAGAATGATTTTGAGGGTTTGAAGATATTGACGTGGTTAAATAGGTTGAAATGGTTCATTTGAAACCTTAAGGATCCATTGGGTCAAACCATGTTGACTGAGTCAACTAGGTTGACCCAGTGGGTAAGTCTGGGCTGGACAGGTTTGAAAAGACATTTGAAGAACATTGAGGGTGGTTCCTGGGTCTGGGGAGGTCAAATTGATCAAAATCCCTATTTGAGTCCCTAAGGGCCTGTTTGGTCAACCTGGGTTGACTTGGTCAACCAGGTTGACCCAGGGTCTGGGTTTGGGCTCAACAGGTTTGAAATGATATTTTGAGGTCAATGGAAGTGGTTGGGTGACTTAAAGAGGTCATTTGGGTCAAAACACATGTTTGGACCCTTAAAGGGCCTCTTGGGTCAAACCAGTTGACTTGGTCAACCAGGTTGACTCAAGGGTTGGAAATGGGTTCAAAAGATTTGAAATGACATTTGAAATTTGTCAAAGGTGGTTGCATCCCATTTGGAGCTCATTTGGTTTGAAATCCCTATTTGAGCCCCATAGGGGTGTTTTGGTCAATTTTGACCTATTGGTCAACTAAGGTCAAAAAGGGTTTGAAAAATGCAGTTTACTGCTCAATGGGTTAAAATCAAGGGTCTGGAAGTGATTGGAGGCTTGGATAAGGGTTCCAAGGTCAAGATCTCAAAGGGGTTAGGCTCAGTGGCATAGGCTGTAAATATTTGAAGGTTTTACAGCCTTTGAATTTTAATTCAGATTCTGGGGTTAGAGACTTCAGAATGAGTTCAAAATTGGAGGGTAGCCTTTAGAGACATGTCTTATCACTTTGCAAGTGATAGACCCTGAATCAGAGGCCATTTGACTGGGTTTTGAAATGTTTGAAAAATCTCTGAAAAGGGTGTTTAGGACAGGGCCTTAAGACTTTGAATCTGAGTTTAAACTTCTGGATTTGGAATGGATTTTAAGTTTGAATGATTAGTATTGAAGTATCCAAATCATTTACAATCATGTGATGATTGTTAATGAATGGATGAGATCAGAGCTAGATTGAAGTTTGGATCAATGTCTAAGCTGAAGGTTGGATTGTCAAATTGATTGGATCAAGGTTTGGATAAGTTTGAAATTTGAATTAACTTGGATTTGAATTGGATAGAGTTTGAGATTCAAAATGATCAGATAGAAATCAAATTGAAATTGGAGTGGGTTAAATATAGGAATTGATTTAAAATTGAGGTTGATCAAAGGTGGAGGTTGATTTGAAGTTGGAGTGACCCAAAGATCTAGGATTTAAAGGAATCCTAGGCTCTAGAATAAGCTCTAAGGTCTAGTTCTAGGAAAGATCCTAAGGTCTAGAGTGGATCCTAGAGTCTAGGATTAAATTTAGAATCTGGAAGGGTCTTAGTGACCTCATACAAAAATGAGGTCAACAATTGGCAGGAGCCGGATTCATTCGAGAGGAATAATATCCCTCTTGGGTGGCCAGCGTTGTGCCAGTTCGAAAGAAAAATGGTCAAATTCGGATTTGTGTCGACTATAGGGATCTGAATAAGGCATGCCCTAAAGATGAGTTCCCTCTACCAATACCAGAACTCATGGTGGACATTGCCTCCTCACATGCTATTTTCTCATTCATGGATGGCTCGTCGGGTTATAACCAAATCAAGATGGCCCCTGAAGATGAGAGAAATACGGCGTTCAGAACCCCTATTGGAATCTTTTGTTATAAGGTAATGCCATTCGGCTTAAAGAATGCCGGAGCAACCTACCAATGGGCCATGACCTGTATCTTTGACGACTTAATTCATAATCAAGTTGAATGCTATATTGATGATTTAGTTGTCAAGAGCAAGGTTAAAGAGGCTCACCTGTATGACTTAAGAGTCATTTTCGAACGGTTGCACCGCTACGATTTAAAAATGAACCCTTTGAAGTGCGCCTTTGGCGTCGCCTCGGGAAAATTCTTAGGATTCGTAGTGAGGCACCGCGGAATCGAGATAGACCCTGCTAAAATTGAAGCCATCTTAGATATGCCATCCCCTAAGAGTCTTACTCAGTTAAGGTCTCTACAAGGTAGATTGGCATATATAAGGAGGTTTATTTCTAATCTTTCCGGGAGATGTCAACCCTTTTCTGTCCTCGCGAAAAAGGATACTAAATTCGTATGGGGCGATAAGTGTCAGAATGCTTTTGACGATATCAAACAATACCTTTCTAACCCGCCAGTCTTGGCAGCCCCGATTCCGGGAAAGCCATTAATCCTCTACACCGCAGCTCTAGATGAGTCTTTAGGTGCCCTGTTGGCTCAAGTTAACGACGAAGGGAAAGAGAATGCCCTCTACTACCTTAGTCGAAGACTCCTTCCTACTGAAATTCGATACCCGTCAATTGAGAAGCATTGTCTTGCTTTGGTTTTTGCAGCTCAGAAACTGAGGCATTACATGCTCTCCCACTCAATCAGTCTGATTTCAAGAGTTAATCCTTTGCAATATCTTATGACCCGACCTACGTTATCAGGACGTTTAGCTCGTTGGTCTATGATATTGTTGCAATTTGAGATTACTTTCACTCCTCTTCGTGCTGTGAAAGGACAGGCTGTTGCCGACTTTCTGGCAGCACACCCGCTGCCAGCAGATTCTCCTCTAAACGATGACCTACCTGACGAACAAATACTGAGTTTGGGGGAATCTGGCGAGGCCATCTGGGAATTATATTTTGATGGGGCATCATCCTCTCGTAGGATTGCGACCCAACAATCTGTAATTCCTGGAAAGGCTGGAGTCGGTCTAATTTTTATTACACCAGAAAAAGGAATGATGCATTTTTCCTACCACTTATCGGAGCCTTGCACAAACAACGAAGCTGAATACGAAGCTCTGATAACTGGTTTGGAACTTGCAATTCTAATGGAGATTAAAGAGATTAAGATCTTTGGAGATTCCCAACTAGTTATTAACCAAGTCGCCGGAACTTATAAAGTCTTGAATCCAAATCTTCTAAGATATCACCAGTATACACATCACCTGTTGGAACAAATCCCCATTGCTACTTTGTATAGGGTTCCCCGTGGAAGCAATTCCGCGGTGGATGCCTTAGCAAAACTTGCAAAGGAATTTGCATGTCCTGAGGAGGATTCCATCCCTATAGAGATACAGGGTCGTAAGACTCTCTCTCTTATAGATTTGGAACACATTAGTAAGACTCCCCTTCAAATCCTTTCTGCCTCTTTGACAACTGACGAAGAAGACGATTGGAGACGACCCTTAGTCGATTACCTTAAAGAAGGGAAGCTTCCCCAGGATAAATCACTCTCCAACCAGATTAAGAAACGTGCCCTATCATATGCACTAGTTAACGATCTGTTGTACCGCCGGTCCTTTGATTACATGTGGCTGCGCTGTTTGAACAAGCGAGAAGCCTAGAAAATTGTTAATGAAGTTCATTCAGGACTGTGTGGTGCTCATCAATCGGGTCCAAAAATGAAATTAAAGATTAAAAGACTTGGATACTATTGGCCTACAATGATTGACGATTGCATGAATACTGCAAAGCACTGTCATCAATGTCAGGTCCATGGTGTGATTTTACATCAGCCGCCTAATGTGTTACACCCTACGATAGCCTCGTGGCCCTTCAAGAGTTGGGGCACAGATATCATTGGGCCGATTGACCCTCCCTCCGCAAGAGGTCATCGTTTCATATTAGCAGCGACTGATTACTTTTCAAAGTGGGCAGAAGCAATTCCCCTACGAAATGTAACATCACACCATGTCTTAAAATTCTTTCGTGACCATATTGTATATCGATTCGGCGTACCTCGCAGAATCATATCCGATAATGGGTCCGCATTCAAGTCTACAAAAATCAATAGTTTTGTAAGGCGCCATAATATTAATTGGAGATATTCGACTATCTATTACCCTCGGGCGAATGGATTGGCCGAGGCCTTCAACAAAACCTTGGTGCAAATTCTCAAAAAGACCCTCGATGATAACAAACGACAGTGGGATGAGCGGTTGGTGGAAGCTTTGTGGGCTTATCGTACCACTTATAGAACCCCGACCCAATCCACCCCGTTTGCACTAGTGTATGGATCAGAGGCCGTTCTACCTTTGGAAATACAAATCCCTTCGCTCAGAATTGCAGTTCAAAATCAAATTACCAATGAACAAAATGCAAAACTACGATTGAAAGAACTCGAAGGCCTTGAAGAGCGACGTCTCCAAGCTCAACAAAGTTTAGAGTTGTATAAATCCCGTATGGTTCAAGCCCATGACAAGTTAGTGCGACCTAGGACCTTCCAAGCGGGAGACTTGGTATTGGTCCTTCGGAGACCTATCTTGGCCCATCGAAAGTTGGGAGGCAAGTTTGAACCTACGTGGGAAGGACCCTTCGTTATAGAGATTGTCTACGAAGGAGGCTCGTATCAGTTAGTAGATTGTAAAGGGAACCACCCGATGCTACCTGTCAATGGGCGTTTCTTTAAGAAATACTATGCTTGATGTAGCTCATTTTATTAATTAATAAAACTTCCTTTTCTTGATTTACAACTTGATTCTACCTTTTCTTTTTAAGTTTTTTTTTTTAACACTCTTCGCCTTCTCCTTAAGGTTAGGTCTCTCCTTTCCTTAGGATTAGACCCGCTAGTGGTGGAGTACGCCCTCTGTGGCACCACCCTGGCATTTCACCCGGGGATTAGTGGTGGAGTACGCCCTTCGTGGCACCATCCTGATTCCCATTCGCTAGTGATGGAGTACGCCCTTCGTGGCACCATCCTAATTTTCTAGTTAATTTGCCTATTTGGAGTAAGTCTTCTATCAGCATCCTATAGGCCTAAGGTTGGGTGATGCCCTTCCTTAGACCCAAGGTTAGGTATTCCCTACCTTGGTTTCCAGTTGATCCGTCTACTAGGAGTAAGTCTTCTATCAGTATCCTGTAGACCTGAGGTTGGGTGATGCCCTTCCTTAGACCAAAAGCTAGGTATTCCCTACTTTGGTTTCCAGTTAATCTGCCTATTTGGAGTAAGTCTTCTATCAGCATCCTATAGGCCTAAGGTTGGGTGATGCCCTTCCTTAGACCCAAGGTTAGGTATTCCCTACCTTGGTTTCCAGTTGATCCGTCTACTAGGAGTAAGTCTTCTATCAGCATCCTGTAGACCTAAGGTTGGGTGATGCCCTTCCTTAGACCCAAAGCTAGGTATTCCCTACTTTGGTTTCCAGTTAATCTGCCTATTTGGAGTAAGTCTTCTATCAGCATCCTATAGGCCTAAGGTTGGGTGATGCCCTTCCTTAGACCCAAGGCTAGGTATTCCCTACCTTGGTTTCCAGTTAATCCGTCTACTAGGAGTAAGTCTTCTATCAGCATCCTATAGACCTAAGGTTGGGTGATGCCCTTCCTTAGACCCAAAGCTAGGTATTCCCTACTTTGGTTTCCAGTTAATTTGCCTATTTGGAGTAAGTCTTCTATCAGTATCCTATAGGCCTAAGGTTGGGTGATGCCCTTCCTTAGACCCAAGGTTAGGTATTCCCTACCTTGGTTTCCAGTTGATCTGTCTACTAGGAGTAAGTCTTCTATCAGCATCCTGTAGACCTAAGGTTGGGTGATGCCCTTCCTTAGACCCAAAGCTAGGTATTCCCTACTTTGGCTTCCAGTTAATCTGCCTATTAGGAGTAAGTCTTCTATCAGCATCCTATAGGCCTAAGGCTGGGTGATGCCCTTCCTTAGACCCAAGGCTAGGTATTCCCTACCTTGGTTTCTCCAGTTTCCTTGTCTACTAGGAGTAAGTCTTCTATCAGCATCCTGTAGACCTGAGGTTGGGTGATGCCCTTCCTCAGACCCAAGGTTAGGTATTCCCTACCTTGGTTTTACCAGTTTTCCTTATCCAATAGGTGTAAGCCTTCCATTAGCATCCTATAGGCTTGAGGTTGGGAGATGATCTCCCTTTCACTCTCAAAATTCTACTTCCATTCGGTCAACGCCAATGTGTGCAGCAGAAGTTCCTTCTACTACACACATTGGGGGTCCATTTGTTGACCTCATTTTTGTATGAGGTCACTAAGACCCTTCCAGAACCCAGATCTAATCCTAGACCCTAGGATCCACTCTAGACCTTAGGATCCTTCTAGATCCAAGACCTTAGAGCCTATTCTAGAGCCTAGGATTCCCTTAAATCCTAGATCTTAGGATTCTTCTAGATCTTAGGATCACTCCAACTTCAAATCAATCTCCACCCTTGATCAACCTCAACTTTAAATCAATTCCTATATTTGATCCACTCCGATTTCAATTTGATTCTTACCTCTGATCAATTTAAATCTCAAACTTCATTCAATTCAAATCCAAATTATTTCAAACTTTGACTCAATCCACTTGAGAATCCAAGTTTCAACCTAGACTTTAATCCCACCTTTAATCTAGCTTTGACCTTATCCATCCATTAACAATCACAACATGATTGTAAATGACTTGGATAATTCAATATTAATCATTCAAACTTGAAAGTTATTCCAAATCCAGAAACCCAGACTCAAATCCAAAGCCTTAAGGCCTTGTCCTAAAGGCCCTTTTCAGAGAATTTTCAAACATTCCAAAATCCAGTCTAATGGCCTCTGATTCAGGGTCTGTCACTTACAAAGTGATAAGACATGTCTCTAGAGGCTACCCTCCAATTTTGAGCCCATTCTGAGGTCTTTAACCCCAGAATTTGAATTAAAATCCAAAGGCTGTGAAACCTTCAAATATTTACAGCCTATGCCACTGAGCCTAACCCCTTTGAGATCTTGATCTTGGAATCCTTATCAAAGTCTCCAATCACTTCCAGACTCTTGATTTTAACTTCATTGAGCAGTAAACTGCATTTTTCAGAACCATTTTTGACCCTAGTTGACCAATAGGTCAAAATTGACCAAAATACCCCTATAGGATTTCAAATGCCCATTTCAATTCAAATCAATTCCAAACCCTTTGAAACCACTTCCAATGAATTTTAAATGTTAAACTCAACTTGTTGAACTCAAACCCAAACCTTGGGTCAACTTGGTTGACCAAGTCAACCAAGTTTGACCCATGGACCCATACACCCTTCCTCTTTCAAATTTTTGAATCAAGTCCATTCCAAGTTCTTTGAATGTATGGGATGACCCCTTGGGTACCCAAGAGACCCCTCTTGGTGACCCAAGCTTTGGGCTCACTTGGGTTGGCCATATGGCTTGACCCAAGTGACCAAGAAGAGGCCTCCCTTGAGCCATCTTTTGATCTTAACCAAATTGAATCTAAATCAGGGTGCCATTGGGTTCCCATGGACCCAACACACCTTCCTTGATTAGCCCATGCCTTGGGCTAGCTTGGGTCAAGAGTTAGGCTAGCCCAAAGTGCCCAAAAGCACTTAGGATTGAGCCAAATCTCAACCTAAGCCCAATTGAGCTTGACCAACACCTCCCATAGGTGGCCCTAGGTTCAATGCACCTTCTCCAGCCAGCCCATGCCTTGGGCTAGCTTGGGTCAAGAGTTAGGCTAGCCCAAAGTGCCCAAAAACACTTGGGATTGAGCCATCTCCCTGTCCAGATCAAATTAGACCCAATTGTCGCTTGCATTGGGTGCACCAGACCCAGACCCACTTCCCACCTCAAGCCCAGGGTCTGGCCTGACCTGGGTTGAGCCCAAATCGACCCGAACCGAGCAGGTTTGGATCAACCCGAGCCATCTTTTAATCCAGATCGAATTCAACCCAATTGCCACTTGCATTGGGTGCACCAGACCCAGACCTGCCTCCCATACCAAACCCAGGGTTTGATCTGACCTGAATCGGGCTCACTTCGACTCGAACCGAGCAGGTTCGAGCCCAACCGAGCCACCGGATCGACCCCAGCTTCCCCAGGCCAAATTGGCTCCACATTTAGCTCCAGCATGTCCCCATCGGCCTTCCCTGGTCAATCCGACCCAGACCATGGCCGGCGGCGGTCGGAACCAATGGAGAGCAAGTTTCGGTGGTCCCCCCACGCCGGTCCTGACCGAAAGCCTTCCAAAGGCTGTGGCTCGCCGGCTTGAGGCTCACGAGCTCTCTGGAATGGTGCCCCTTTCCACTTGGCATCAATCCGAGACCTCCTCCGATTCAATCCTGGCCGTCCGAGCTCGCGGGAGGAGGCTGAATAGGGTGGTGCTCCCCAAGGCTCGCGAGATGCTCTCAGAGTTTTCAAACGGTTCCCCAGAGCTCCCTCGATCTCCCAGCACCTTCCTTCGAGCTCCCAGACCGTCCCTTCCATCGCTTAGAGCGAACTCCGGCGAAAGGCTTTTGCATCCCGCTCGAAGTTACACCTCCAACCGTCCTCCAGTCACAGTCTCTGAATGAAACCTGCTCGCCTTCATCCCTTGAAGCTTCCAGATAGAGAAGCTCATTCGTTGAGGCTTTCTCTGCGGTAATTCCTCCATCCCGAGCTCCCTAGTTAGGTAGTCCGGTCAAGTATGAAGGAAACCTTCACCCCAGCGGATTTCCACCGTTGGATTGAAGGTTTCCACCCCCCTGATCCTCCCTGTGAAATTTTATCGAAGTTCGCTGGTGCGATTGCTCGGATCACGCCGGAGAACGTTCACGGCTTCGGGCAAAGGCGAAAGTTGAAGACGAAATCTCAGCCGTTGATTTCGATCAACGGCTCGGATTAGATCCCGCGGTCCCGGAGCGCGTTTAATCCCAGCCGTTTGATCCGCCATCCGACGGCTGTGGTTAATCCGGCCGTTAACAGTTAGCGCCAATCATTGCCTGGCAAATCAGCGTGCGCCGCGTGGATAACGGGCGCTGACTGTGTAATTGCCGGATTAGTTAAATCCAGAAATTCAAGGGAACTTCAAAAATTCATAACTCCCTGCACACTTGTCCAAATTAAGTGTTTTTAGGCTCATTGGAAAGGTCTCAGGGAGCACTACAAAAGTCCTATGGTTCCAGACTCTGGTTAGGTCAATATTAGGTTTAATTTTACTTTGAGCATATTATGAATTTTTTTAATTACTTCTTGAATACATGTTCACCAGGTCTGGAATTTTGGGAGAATGAAATTGGACATGTTTCTGACATGTCCAAATTTTATCTCCCCTTTTTATGTTGTTCAAGGGCATTTTCCCTTTTTTTTAAGTTTAAGGGTCATGGTTTGACCCTTAAATTCAAAGAGGGATTTAGACCTATCCAATGGGATTTAGGGTGTGATTTTTGGTGTGCTGATGATGTTTAGGGTAAGGAGTGTAGAGCCACTGATTTTGCCCCAATCCAAGCCTAGGATAGATACCTATAGTGATTTGAAGGTGACTTAGAGCTCACCTTGGGTGGTTTAGTTAACCACCTTAGAGTACCCCTTTTGAGCCCAAATTTTGTGGGTTTAGGCCTTAGGATCAGGTGATCCTTTGGTCTAAGCTTCACCACATTTGGGGTTCATTTGGTTTCCCAAGTAGGAGCCACAATAATTCCCCTTAGAAATCCCTTTTAGACTTAATAAAATTCTAATAAATTTGGTTTAATTCTTAAAGATTCCTCCAAACATCTCTAATTAACCTCAATTTATCTCTTAATCATTAAAAATTAAAATCACTTTAATTTGGCATTAAAATCCACTTTAACTTAATTTTAATCAAATCAATGTTTAATCCATTTTAATTCATTAAAAATTATCAAAAATCCCAAAAAAATCTTTAAACACTTGCTGATTTCTCCTTAGATCATTTTTGATCTTTGGAGTTGATCTCAAGAAGTTTAAGACTCATTTGGGTTCAAATTATTAAAATGGCTCTTAATTGAAATAATTTAATAATTTCAATAAATACCCAAACTTCAATAATCCACAACTAATTCTAGAAAAATCCAAATCACCCAAACTCACTTGCATTTAATTCCTAATAAGCCCTAATATTTATCAAAAATGTTAAATTCTAGAAATCTGCAATATTTCAAAAAGTCAACAAATTGGTCAAACCATAGTTCAAATCTAGTTCAAAACTTCAAACCTTCGTAATAAAATGTAGAAAAATCCGATTTCAACGTACTTACCTTCTAACTGATCGTAGTAAGGTCTAGTATTTTAATAAAATATAAGCATTCCAGAATTTGAGCTTAATCAAAAAGTCAATTTTCAACCCTTTAATTAAATCATTAAAATATTCAAAAATTCATAAAACTCAAAATCATTCTAAAACTCAGAAAATATTGGTTTAATGCTTAAAACACTTAACAAATCCTTTAAAACACAACAACCATCCTAAAGTTGAAGTTTATTGGCTGGACTACTCCGAGCTGCGGGGCTAAGTGTCCTAAGGAGGTTGGTTCCTCGAGCCTGGTGGCACAATGCCACGAATGGATTCTAAGGGGTGTTAAATCTTAAAATAGATTAATCTTTAATTATTTAACATTTTAAAAATCTCTAATTCAATTACATTAATTTGGTTTATCGGCTGGACTACTCCGGGCTGCGGGGCTAAGTGTCCTAAGGAGGCTGGTTCCTCGAGCCTGGTGGCACAACGCCACGAATCAATTAATGGCAAACTTAAATTAATCAAGCTTTTAAAATCAGTAACTAACTCACTTTAATATTAATCCACTCTTTTAATTCTAACCAATTTAAATAACTTAATCAACCCCGATTGCTACTAGGTAACCCAGGCCTACGAGGCTATTAGCTTAGCCCCAAGGAAGGTG
Source organism: Dendrobium huoshanense (assembly GCA_016618105.1). NCBI lineage: Eukaryota > Viridiplantae > Streptophyta > Magnoliopsida > Asparagales > Orchidaceae > Dendrobium > Dendrobium huoshanense. The sequence goes on from CM028354.1 coordinate 5,274,946, forward strand.
AAATAAACTTCACGGCCTCGGTGTGAAACAAAGGTAGTAATCAATTAACCTTTAAAATATGTCTAATTAAAATTCTTAATCCATTAATACTTAAATTTTAATCTAAATCCCCTTCTAAGCCTTAACGAATCCAAACTTTTAGACAACTTTAACTAATCACCTACTTTAGGATCTATCCCACCCACACGACCTTCCTCACACACTTTAGATGATGTGCTAGGACAACCAACTCTAGAGCTAGGTTAGGCCGGTGTTTACTTTACTGCTGTGTGCCGGGTTTTTCGTAGTTTTCACTGCATGTTGTGGATAAAATTGCTTTGCTGTGTCTGCTTACTTTTTCTGTACTCTGTGGATGGATTGATGTGTTTGGCGACTAGATTACCCTTAGGTTAGGTGCGATCTGGATGTTGACATAGTTTTCTACAGGTGGCCACGCTCATGCAGGGCAATATAAAAAGGGGGCAAATAAAAAAAATGCATAAATATTATAAATTCTTTGCACAGATGCTTCAGCTGCTAAAGCCCCCAAATCATAAAAAGAGCGTGGCCAGTGTGTTTACTTTCTTTTCTGTTCATATACAACTGCTTGGGAATAACTGCTTTTTTTTATATATTAATTGCTTAGGATAACCCTGCAGGTGAGTCTAGATTTTTTTATTTTGATATCAATGTAATTTGTGTAAATGTTAAGTGTTGTGAAAGTTCATTTTGAGTTGGGATACATTGATCCAAAGCTTGGATTCCAAAGAGGAAAGGATACCCCTTTAGGGAACTCTCCTTTTCCATTTGGAAATCCAAATTTGGATCATACCTCTTCCTTACCCAAAGAGGAAAGAGTGGCCTCCCCCTTAGAGGGAAGTGCCCTCTTGTCCATTTGGGTAATCCACTACGAAGATTCCAAGAAGATTGAAGAAAAGGAGTCAAAAGAAGAATGAGATTGAAGATTTGAAGATTTGAAGATTGAGAGTATCCCACTCAAAAAGAACTTGCGTCATTACTAGGTTTACAATCCGGGTTGTTGTCAGTGGTGCCCGGCCACTTTACTTTCTGTAATATTCTGGTTTGTAATAAGCAAGGAAATTTTGCCTATGGACATTTATTAATTAATTTATATTTGATGTGATGATTTGATTGCCTTTAGGATTACTTGTTTTTACTAGTTTTTTGGCGATTGCATGCCGCTTTTTGTTTTCGCTTGGATACGTGAGGCTCGTGAGGGTGTGAAAGTTTTCTACTCATAATTTTAAAAGTCTAAAATTTTAGTGAGTCTAAATAACATAGAAAGATAACGAATCTAGGGAATTAGCCGGGGATCGACCCCGGGGTCGGATGCATATTTCTGCATTACTCTTTCCTTGTTTTAGACCCTTCCCCGCCTGCGGGTAGAGTCCGGATAGTCTGACCTATGAGGACGAGGTGCCGGACCTGGGGAAGTCCAGTCTTCTAAAAAAATATTTTATAAGCCTTTTTTTAAAATTTCAAGCATATTTGATTTGAGGTTGTTAACCAGCATGCATTGCATTAGATACAAATTAAAGAGTCAAAATTTTAATTTCATAGTCCTTAGCATTTTTGCACCCAACATAAGTCAAAGGGGTCAATTAGGAGAATCTCTAGATGTCGGCCCCAACTTTCCAAAACCTTAAATACAACGTCCCTACCACTCTTTCATAAAAGACCGGACTCATCTCTTTTAAATCGATTAGGTGGTTAGCTGGCTCCCCAATCCAGGCCGGGGTAAGTCCAGACCTTGCACTGCATTAGTTAGGATCGGACGACTGTGGTCCAGTGTCCAAAATAGATTTAGGTTCCGGGGCAGATCTTTGATTATAAGACCCCAAACTTCGGGAATATAATCCCAAATTTCTAATAAAATACTTAACTCTAATTAAAGCTTCATTTCAATCCTAAAACATAAAGCCCAACACTTAGATTAAGTTGGGACACTTCCGGATGGTTCTGGAATCTCAAAGTGTCCCCTACTTCTCCTCCTTTGATTCCATTAATAACTGCTCAATTTTGATCCATTCCCTTTTGATTTTCCAATAATTCTATTCATACTTTGATATCACTCCTAGAAACTCTAAACAAAATTTTGCCACTATTTTAATCGAGAGTTTTCGTAGGAGATTTTATCTCCCTACGATGTAATTAACTACGAGGGCTTGCGCTCGTAGGAGATTTAGAACCACACACGCACCTGATTTTAAAAAAATTGATTTTTCAAAACTCAATTGGATTTCTTTGGGAAAATTTAAAATATTAGTGATCATTATTATCATATTCAAGGAATTATCATCGAATGATATTTTCTCCCTTCGGGGAGATACATCTTTCTTTGATAAGGCTTTGGATGTGAACCTAACGATCATACTTCTTGAATATTGTAGCTGGATATTCAGTTGAACCTCATTTTGACCCTTCGTGGCCATAAGAATTTCTCTTTAGCATCCGGTCAAAATATTCAAGATGAATTTCATAATTCTAAATCTGAACGCCGTTATGAAATTTTATGTTCGTCCTTCGGGGTGATATAATTTTTCTAACGGGATGATTTGATTTTAGAATTGGAATTAAATCTCAATTTTAAAGCTCCCAAAGAAAACTAATATTTTTCAAAACCTGTTTTCAAAATTCCACCAACAGCCTTACTCCAGAAAAATAGTGCTTTTAAGGTTCTTCTGAATTTAAGATTCAAAATGGAATCTGCATTGCCTTTAGCCGGTTTGTTCCAAGCAAACCAAACTACCGAATGAGAAGCTGGGTAGGAAAGCCAAGTATCTTCAAATCTCATAATATAGTTATGATAAACAGATGGAGACGAAATCCTAAACCTAATGGGACAGTGGTCGGAAGCAATACGAGCAAGATGATTAACAACAGCTACTTTCAGGTGATTTAATGCTATGCAATTAATTAAGCATCGATCCAATCTTTCTAAAATGCGTGCTTTCCCTGTTTTATTATTACACCAAGTGTAGTTGGGACCAATGAATTTTGTATCATGAAAATCACACTCTCTCATAAATGATAGCATATCTTGCACTCCTTGAGACAAAGAGAACTTTTTCCAACCTTTTTTATCATCTTGGGATAATATGCAATTGAAATCACCTCCCATAACCATTGAAAGTTTAGAGGATTTAAACGTTTCCAATTTGTTCCAAAGGGACCTTCTTTCACACCAATCAGTACTACCATAAATAGTAGCTATAATCCAGGAACTTTTGTTTGTAATGATAAGCTTCCCCAACACATGCTGATTAGAATCTTCTATAACAGTAAATTGAGCCAAGTCCGATCTCCAACATATTATAATTCCGCCGGATAAACCCCTTGCCGGGCTTAAATGATAATCCCAATTATCACCAATAACTCTTTTAAACTCAAGATAATCTATAGAAGAAACTTTGGTCTCAATGAGACCAACAAAGATAGCATCATTATCCTTAATCAATTCTTTCAAATACCTGGAGGCTTCAACCTTTCTTGCCCCCCTACAATTCCAAAAAATAAATGAACTCATTTAGGATTAGGAGTGGGAAAAAACCCACCACCTTTCCTTTTGATTTTTTCATTTTTCCTGAGCTTTGACTGTATATTGACGTTACCCAATGATTTTAACTCCTTTTGTAGTTTGAATTTGATATTAGCTTGGGATTTGACATCATTAATAGAGCTAATACCTTGAATGGCCTCTTCAGTAACTATAGGAGTAATGGAATTATCCTGTAATGAAACTGAGTCAAGAATACCGGTTTCTTCTGAGAATCAGAACTGGGCATTAGTTTTTTCCATTCTTCTTCACAAACAATCAAGGTGTTATCTATAAAAGATGACATCTTTTCCTCTTCATATGCCTTATGAGGTAAATCTGTGATTAAATCACATTTATTAATCAGATCATCTTTCGTTTTTAGTTCAACAGGAACTCTGTCAGGCGATAAATCCTTCTCCCTTGTATTTTCATTGATAACACCTTTAACTATAACAGCAGAATTATGATAGGGAATACCTGAGTTCGCAAGTAATCCTTTAGGATATACTTGAGTTCACAAGCAACCCTCCCCTTCTGAAATGTCTGGCATAGAATTAGATTTATTAAGCTCCAAATCTTCCAGTTGAGAATCCAGAATTTTGGATTTGATTATAACATTAGTAGCAGACTTCTGAATTTCAACATTGCTTTGAGTATCAGCAATTTCACCTTCTTCCATTACTGTATGATCCAAAGTCGGATCAATATTAGGAGAGGAATTAATCTGTTTAGGAACAAATTTCCTAAAAGCTTTATTATTCTTGAACTTCACCTGAATCCAAGGACCTAATTCATCCTTGTCTTTGAAACATGCTTCATCTTGATTTGGAATTATTCTAACATCAATAACAGTATGTTCGGAAGAGGTTAATGAAGGACATTTGTTCTTCAAATGACCAATCTTGCCACAGTGAAAACAAATTGAAGAAATCTTCTCATATTCAACTCTTTGGAATGATCTACCATGCTTTCCTTCAATCCAAATACCTTTTTGTAATTTTTTATCAAGTTCTAAGCGAACACATACACGAGCATACTCCCTCATAGTCCATTTAAAAGAATTGCCATCTAAATATAAGGGTTCTGATCATCCCAACAATGAAGAGGTAAGCAAGGTAAGTGAATCCAAATAGGTGCTTTGAGTATCAGGCATTTCTATCTCTTGCATTGATTCCCAATAGAAATGTGAGTGTGAGTATGTGAGGATTGAAGGATTAGAGGATAAGGAGTGTTTGTATCCACTATTACAAGAGAAATTTGGTTCTATCTATTCGTACAACTCGATAATTTTATTTATTTTATCTTTACAATGAAGCTTTTCATGTTCATATTAATTGTAATGTTAGGCTAAATAAATTTTTTGGCTTATAATATGTTAAGAATGCATGTGTTAAGTAGAATGGATCTAAATGCTAAACATTTATATAATGTTATTTGTAGTTCCTCTAAGGTTCACTTAATTTTTTTATAAGGCACGCACAAATATAAAATTTAGTGTGATATAGATCCTCAATGAAGGAGTACTTGAACAATTAGGGATAATATAATGAAGAACTTTTAGGCATAAATTTATATTATATAGGACTTTGGGATTGTTAAGGAGATAGTATAACTATAGTAAAGTTAGGCTTTGCTAAAGATTGATAAAATTGATAAAGATCATGAGTCATATATGCTCTGATTCACAACACTTATCATGATAAACCTATATATGTACACATAAATTCTTATCTGTCATACGTTTAAAAATAATTGAACATAGATTTTTTTTCCTTGTTGATTAGTGGTAGTTTACTTTTTGGAAGCACAAACTACTTAATCCATGTGATAAGATAAATCTAGCAACTAGTAAAAGTAGTACTAAATTGGTATTAATATTATTCTAATCCTCATTGAAATGATACAACTCATTTTGATATTACTTGCACAACACGTGCACTTGCATAGTATCAATTATAGTCCATAGGGTGAAGTGTGTCAATAAATGAATAGAGATTATATGAATATGCATAAGTTATATAATACATAAGCTATATGATATAGGATATGATACATAAATATGATGCATAATGACTTTGATATAGATGTAGATATATGATACACTTGGTATATTAGATTTGTACATACTGCATAAATAGCTTGTTAAGAAATATAAAGGGTATTCATGAGGTTGACTTGCATTGAAAACTATTGGAATTATTATATGATTGCATTGCTTTTAAAGATTCCATGATAGCCTTCTTGTAGCCATTTCTATATATTGGATAGAACTAAGTTGATGATTACTACATAATTGTATACTTTTGTTGTATTTATTTATTATATTCATATTGACCATCATTACTCATGTTGATATATTCTTATGCACATAAATTCATGATAACCATGCTCTGTTGATGATTTGAATGATTGCAAGTATATTGTTCTACTTTCTGTTCTTTGGTAGAGTGGTAGGTTTGGGTGACCTTCTAGGCTTCTGCTCATTATATAATTTTTCATAATTTCAAGGAAGGATAAGGATCTAGTGGACTATGATAGATTAAATTCTAAATATAGGTATTTATTTTATTTTTTTGTTTATTTTTTTAGACATGAATTTATTAAGATAGATTAATTAGAAAGATATATTCATGGCTAATTAAATGATTTTTGGAAGATGAAATGAAATATACATGTTTTAAGAGTATGAAAAATGAAAGATGTCTTCTATAATATATATTATTTTTTTTATATGGATGATTATTAGTGGCTCTGATAGATTATTAGAAGTCTTTAAATTGGTAATTCTTTCAAATTAGATTATAGGTCATGACACACTAACTCTCTCCTTTTGTTCCGAATGAGGTGGAGAAGCCTCTCTCCTTCACAGGGTAATAGAGAAATATTTACACTACTTCTCTTCTCAAAAATCCTTACACCCTAGCCTCCAATGCTAAATTTTGAGCCTCCACACTAAGAATCTCCACAGCACTTCCCAAAGAGCATTTACAAAACTTAGAGGATTAAAGAATATAGATTGTGTTATACAACCTTTGTAAATCTCTTATTCAAATCTTTTGGACTCTCCCAAATTATCTCTCACTATGTCTCTACAATCTCTCTCTATAAAACATCTCATGTAATTCAATAGATCAACCATATTGTCAATAGTTCAAGGGTTTAAATAAAGCACGTAGTAATGATAAGAAAATAATGAGAAAAAAAAAGGCACTAATTAATTTGTATATGGTTTGGCATTAGCTCCTATGTCCATGTATTGCAACCTTCATCTCCCTCTCTTTCGGCCACCACACTACAAAGAAACCCCTCACCTTAATGAGTAGTTGAGAAACTCTACTCCTACTTGAAGCGACAAGATCACTACTCTAGTTGAGATAATCCATAAAATCTTGTAACATAAAGTTTGAGACTGCTGTAATATATTACAAAATTTAATGAAATAATCTATAATAAAATTATGAAGGATTTGGGATTGAATAAAAGTGGAAATAATAATGGGTGCACATGCTCTCAAGGGATTTTTCACTTAAAGCACTCCTCTACAAACTTCTCATCCTTCAATAGTTTTAGGGTTTTCTGGAGAATTATATGCTGATTATATAGTACGATATGATCACTATATAATATGACTATTTTTCATAGTAAAAAAGTTATCAATGCACACTATTTAACCATATAGTATGATTAACATCACACAGATGTTTAGTTATGCCAAATTCACATTTATTACTCACTTAATTTTTTTGTCTTAATAAGATTAATTTAGTAAGGTAATTATATAATAGAATATGTATCATATAATGTTGTTAATTTCAATTTTGAATTAATCTAATTCATAAAATAATATTATAAAGATAGTTTATTTTAAAGTGAATACTTATCTCACAGTATTAATCATATCATATAGTATAATTAGTTCATGATATAAATTATAAAAATTTTAACTAATATATATTGATATTATCAAATTTTATGGTTCAAGTATACATCGTACAATATGATAAGGATCATATAGTATGATTTAGTATAGATCAACTTATATTTTTTTAACATTTTTAAATAATATTTTAAAATTATTTTCACAACTCTGTTTAGTGTAAGTGTGTTGGTTGTTTAAATTTTTCTTACTTGGAATATTAATAAATAGGAAAAATAAAAAAGCATAATTCATAACTCGACTCTTATGCCTTATACTGTAGATCGCCCTCAATGAAACTTAATGCTTTAATTTTGAATTCTTGATCTTATCCTCAGGGTTTTGATCCACATTCCTTTTGTGTAAGTCATCTTGGTTCTCTATTTTAGCTATCCATTTGAATATATTCCTTATGTAAACATGTACTTATTCATTATAATTCATTTAGTAAGTGCATTAATCTAAAAAATAATTCTTCAATGATTAAAATAAAACATATGATATGACTTACAACTCATGGGGGCAAACACATAAGTGATATACTTTTATTGAAAATGAACCCAACTAAAGAACTTGAAGCATAATTAAAAACATTGGGACATTAATTGAATGACTAATAATCTCCCAATCTTGCATGCTTATAGTAAATCAAATATCTTGATAAGAAAAATTTAGCGTGCAAATGATTGCATGATTCTAACATCATTAGGTTCTTGAAATAATCAAAAGGCACTTTTTAATCAAGGGGATCATTTAGGGTCTTTTGAAAGAATAATTTAATTTTGGCTATATTTACAGAGAAAGGATTGTTGTTGTTATTTTTTTTACGAAGAGTGTCACTCTCAAAACTATAAGTAGACTTTGAATCTCTACATGAAAAGGGGTTGAATTAAGAGTTGAGACTATAGAAGGCTCAAAGGTCTAAATAAACCTATAGCTCCACCACGAACGGATCATTATGTCACGACTTGGTCCGGCTAGCCCGAAATAATGGGGTGGGAACAGTTGGTCGTACGTAAAACACATGTAAACCATAATCAATTTCATTTAACTTTTATAATAGAACATGAACATCATCCATTATAATATGATAGAGCCACTAAAAACTTCAAATGAAAGTGTTCCAAGTTATTTCTTCTCACACAATAACTAAAAACATAAACATCCATAATTACATAAACTCCAATAGACTGTTCAGATAGAAACCACTAACTCAAACTCAAAATAGTAAACATAAAACCTTTCTTCTTGAGGTCCTCTATGACGGTAGGTATACTATCATCTCGTAGCCATCACTTCTTTAAAATATCTCCTAAAAAACATTTCCAAAAATGGGATGAGCCAATGTGCAGCAGGTGATAAACATTTATCTTAAATTCATGAAATGTTTTTCTTTTCTTTCTTAAACATGCCATTAAGCATGAAAATGAAATAATAAATGATCATAATAAACATTTATAGGCATGAATTTATAAAACATTTTCATAATCATTGCTTAAAACATTTCCTTAAATCCTTCTTTATTTCTTTTTCAAAAACATTCCTATTATATGAATCCTTCCATAAGAATGCATAAATTTCATAATCATAATATAATAAGCACCCATCCCAGAAGTACTAGAGTTTTGTACTGATCATGTACACAATCATTGACCATTCCTTTACTATTTGGCTCCGAAGAACCCCATTACCATTTGGCTTTTGCAAGCTCCTTTACCATTTAGCTCCGTAGAACCCCATTTCCATTTTGGCACTTCTAGATCATCATGCACATGCACTTTATAATACTTATGTTCATCAAGGAAACTAGAAATTATTCATTACATCATATGTTCTCTAATGATTTTTGAGTGATAAAATTATGTATCTCTTATGTATAAAGTTGTTTAATTTGCTTTAACATTATAAATAACATGTAATATGTAAAAACAATAGTTGAAAAGCTAAAACAATAATGAAGAATCCATAAACATTAACTTGTAACCTTCAAAAGTGCAATATTACATAATTAATTTTTATAAAATTAATTTAAATGTAATCACCTGCCTTGCAAGTATCGAACAACAACCACAACATTGCACGACATTGCTTAACCATGTGTCGTCTCCTTAATCCACACCTAAGGATAATTACAACTGAACTAAGCACAAATAACAAATATTTCCAATAATTAAAATAATTAAAATTCTATTTTTGGGATTATTTAATATCCAAATTTTAGGAAACCCTAAATCAAAAATTGTCATTATATCATCAAGCTAAACATTTCCCTAAACCTAATTAATAATTAGGTTAATTAATTTTCATAATTATTTAATTAGGAAAATTTTGAAAATGAAAATTCTTGTAAAAACTGAAATTTTTTGCTTTAGAAACATTCCTAAGGCTTTTAGAAACAACTTTTGTAAATGTCATTAAAGAAATTAGATTTTAGGTAAAAACCTAACTTTCTAATTTCCAAAAAATTCTCCAAAAACATCATTTCCATCGTTAAAATATTTCCTAATCCTTCCTTGAGGATTTTGTAAAGAATTTGGAAGAAAAATCACATTTTTTTTAAAACCCTAGATTATCTTTTTCCAAATAACTTGATATTTAGAAGGATTCACTTTAAATAAATCATACCTTTGTAATCCCCTTATCGTTCTCTTTGATTTGCACTAAATTTCTTGCCAGAAAATTGCCTCTGGAGAGGAGCCCGTTGCCCGTCCATCACCCCTAGCCGTCCATCCCTTTTGCTTCTTCCGCTCAAACCGTGCGAATAAGGGATTTAGGGGCTCGGTTTTTCTATAATATAAAGAAAGGGTTTTGCAAAATGACTCATATTCCATCACTTAAACAATTCCAGCATTTTATTTGCTTAGGGGTAGATTTGTCTTAGATGGTTTGGTCACATAAAACGGCGGCCTTGTGATGACCCGGTTAGGAGACTAGAGGTATTAGATTTGACTTATGTTAAGAAAGGTGAAAGGTAGGGGTAGACCTAAAAATACTTGGTTAGAAAATGTTAGGAATGACCTTTCTTTATTAGATTTAAACGAGAATTTGACTTTTAATAGGACACAATGGAGAAAAAGGTTTCATGTAGCCGACCCCACGTAGTGGGATAAAGGCTTGATGTTGTTGTTGTTGTTGTTGTAGGGGTAGATTTGGCATTTAGAATCTTCCATAATTTTTATTTCTTAAAATACACAAAATAACTATAAGTTCTATACATCAAATTGATTAGAATTTTGCGTAGAGTTTTATAAAATTATTTTCATCAAATTTTGTTAACCTTAATTTTTCACTTAAGTTTCATCATGACACATTGAAAAGCGTGCGACAACCTACGTTTATCATTTTTGGGTTTTACAATTCTCCACTCCTAATAAAAATTTCATCCTCAAAATTTAAAAGCAATACTATATAGTAAAGTCATACTTTAGCTAAATAAATGAGGGTGGTTCTCCCTCATTTCTGACTCCTCCCAAGTGGTATCCTTTTCTAAGTTGTGCTTCCATAACACCTTAACATAAGGGATTACTCTGCTTCTTAACTTCTTAACATCATAATCAATGATTCTCTCTAGTTCTTCCATAAAGGTCAAATCTGGTTGAATATCAACTGATTCAATACTGATCTTCTGAGTTTCATCTGAAATGTATTTCCTCAAAGAATAGATGTGGAATACATTATGTACTCCACTCATATGAGTTGGAAAAATCAATCTGTAGGCCACACTTCTAATTCTTTTTGCAATTTCATAATTACCTACATATCTTGGACTCAGTTTTCCCACTTTGTCAAATCTCTTCACACCTTTTATAGGACTAACTTTGAGGAATACAAACTCTCCAACATCAAACTCAACTGATATATGTTTGGCATCATAGTGATTTTTTTGCCTATCTTGTATAGCTTTTAATCTTTCACAGATCAATCTGATCTTTTTTGTACCATCATCAACTTGATTTGCACCTATAATCTTTCTTTCCCCTATCTCATCCCAACTTAAAGGTATCCTACACCTTCGCCCATACAAAGCCTCACAAGGAGCCATACCAATACTTGCTTGAATACTATTGTTGTAGGAAAACTCAATCAAAGGTACATATGTGTCCCACTTACCACCAAAATCCAAAACACATAACGTAAGCAAATCTTCTAAGGTTTGGATGGTTCTTTCTGACTGCCCATCTGTTTGAGGGTGGAAAGCTATACTAAAAGTAAGTCTGATACCCATAGCTTCCTAAACCTTCTTCCACAATATGGAAGTGAATCTTTCATCCCAATCTGATAATATATGCTTTGGTACCCCATGTAATCTGATAATCTCACCAACATATAAGTTTGCCAAATTCTCAACTGGATCAGACTGCTTGATAGGTCAAAAATGTGCAGACTTAGTCAACCTATCAATTATCACCCATGAATTATCAAATCCTCTTTTGGATCTAGGTAAACCAACCATAAAATTCATAGCACTATCTTCCCATTTCCACTCAGGTATAAATAAGGGCTGTAGAAATCCTCCTTATTTTTGATGTTGCACTTTCACCATCTAATATGAAGTACATTTTGATACAATATTTAACACACTTCTCTTCATTCCTGGCCACCAAAACACCTATTTTAAATCTTGATATATTTTATTACTGGTTGGATGAATTGTGTAACTAGAATATTGAGCTTCTTGAAGGATTTCTTTCCTTAAGTCCTCAACATTTGGTATGCACAATCTGCCTTTATAATGAAGTAATCCTTCACCATCAAGCTCAAAATCTTCAGTGTGCCTCACACTAATCATATCCAATATCTTCTTAAAATCTGCATCATGTGGCAAAACTTCTTGTACCCTTTATGGAAAGGTTGATTGGATAATAGTTTGATTCAACCTTACAATTTCTGCATCATTGGATTGAACCACTAAAATTTCCAACTTCTTCAATTCCTTTATCAATTTCTACTGCTATGTAATCATCTAGTTTGTACTACCAAAATTATTTCTGCTCAAAGCATCTACAACTACATTTTCTTTAATCAGGTGATAATGAATGTCCAACTCATAATCCTTAATGAGTTCTAGCCACCTCCTCTGCCTTAAATTTAGTTCATTCTAGGTGAAGATATACTTCAAACTCTGGTAGTCAGTAAAAACTTCGCATCCAACCCCAGACAAGTAATGCCTCCATATCTTTAAGGCAAAAACTACTGCAACTAACTCCAAATCGTGGGATGGGTAATTCCTTTCATGATTCTTCAATTTCCTAAAAGCATAGGCAATGACACTTCCATTCTACATCAGTACACAACCTAACCCTTTTTGTGAGGCATCACTATGTAACTGAAATCCATCTGACCCTGAGGGAATAGTTAGGACTGGAGTAGTTATCAAACACTGCTCTAACCTCTTAAAAGCTTCCTCACACTGAGCTGTCCATTTAAACTTCACTACTTTTTTATTTAATTATGACAGTGGCATAAATGTCTTTAGAAACCCTTCAACAAACCTTCTATAGTAGCCTGCCAATCCCAAAAAGCTCCTAACATCAATTGTTGTAGCTGGTCTTGACTAATCTTCTATTATTTGCACCTTATTCTGATCCATAACTATTTTCCAAACAGTGATCACATGCCCTAAAAATTTTATACTTTATAACCGAATTTCACACTTGGAGAATTTAGCATACAATTCATTTCCTCTCAATGCTTATAACATAGCCCTTAAGTGATTTGCAAGCATCTCTTCATTTAGAAAGTAAATAAGTATATCATCTATGAATACTATAATGAATAGCTCTAAAAATGGCTTAAAGATTCTATTCATAAGATTCATAAACACTGCATGAGCATTTGTCAAACCAAACGGCATCAGTACAAACTCATAATGTCTGTATCTAGTATTAAAAGTAGTCTTTACAATGTCTTCCTCTCTAATCTTAAGATGATGATACCTTAACTTCAAATCAATCTTTGAAAACACTAAAGCACCTTCCAACTGATCAAATAAATCATCTATCCTTAGGAGAAGGTACTTATTCTTCACTGACAACTTATACAACTCTTTGTAATCTATACAGAGTCTTAGGCTTCTATCCTTCTTTTTCATAAATAGTACAAGAGCACCCCAAGGGGAGGAATTAGGACTGATGAATCCCGTCTCAAGAAACTCTTGTAGTTGTTCCTTCAACTCTTTATGTTCTTTAATTACCATATTGTAAGGAGCTTTAGCAACAGGTTCAGCTCCTGCCACTAATTCAATAGAGAAATCTAATTCTCTATTTGGAGATAAACCAGATAGATCATCTGATAATACTTATGAAAATTCCTGAACAATTGGGATGTTTTTTAGTTCTATCTCCTCTTTCTTTTCCTCTCTAACATAGGCCAGAAAGCCTTCATACCCTTTCTTTAACATTTGAAAAACCTTTAGAGATGACACAATTACAGCAGTTACCCCTTTATCCCCTTGAAATTTGAATTCCCTTTCTCGTGGCATACAAAATTTAACCTGCTTTTTGTTACAATTTATTGTCACAAAATGGCAAGATAACTAATCCATGCCTAAGATTGCATCAAACTCATATAGGGGTAATACAATCAAATCTGCTTCTAAGTTCTTATCACAATTCCTCAATTCAACATGACAATTCTTCTTAGCTTCCATTTGGTTTCCATTAGGCATTAAAACAAACAGTGATTTAATCATAACTGTTGGACATAAATTAAATGATCTAACAAATTCTCAGAAATGAAGGAATGCAACGCTCTAGTATCAAACAAAATTCTAACAGGTCTATTGCACATAAGGATTGTCCCTAATCATAAACAAGTCACAATATTCATTTAATTTAATATAGTTTGAGAAACATTTTAACTGTGTTTTTAAATATGTTGACTAATAGAGAAATCTAAGCATTTTGACAAGAAAAACTCAACATTTCATATGGTGATTTTAAATGTGAGTTTTTATATGTTTTGCTACTTATTTTATTATAACATAAAGTATCATTAAATAATAAAGCTCTAAAATGATTTTATAAATGTTCCCCATTAATGGTTTTCTGAATTATAACTATCTAGTGTCTGTATGTAAGTTCTACACCATATATATTATTGGAATTTTTGTACATGTGCTACTTTCATGCATTCATGCATCATGCTAAAGGTCATTCATATAAGTTAAATATATTGATATTATTATGGTTACGTGATTAAATGTATATGTCATGTTCATATGGTGGATGATATCTACTGAGAAATAAAGTTAAAAAAGTAGAGGTTGATTCATATTTTATGTAATATAAGTATAGTAATAAGGGTCTCTTACACATGTATATATTCCATCTATCTTGAACAAATATGAGATGATTAAGTAGATGTATAGGTATAAGGGGAATAAGGCTATATGTAATTCCTTCATATATATAGAATAGATGTGAGATGATCAAGCAGAGTTATATGAAGAAATCAGAACATGTGCGCATGTGAATCATGCTTTGCACAAATTACATAGAAGTCATGTAATCTACCCTAAATTTAAGTTCAAGTTTAAATGAAGCTCATGTTGTTGCTATGTTCAAAAAAAAGTATTGATCATGTCACTACTTACAAGTTCATATTGTTGCCACTTACATGTTCAATAAATTTATACTAATAACACATAACTACTATTAATAATCCAGTATACTACTAAAATCATGTTAGGAATAGAACATTGTATAATTACCACATTACTTTTATTGAATTATAACATATCATATTTAATTCTTATGCAATTAATTTTAATTATAAATGTTGAATTCTTTAGTAGGTCTTAGATAGCCTAATGAGTGAGTGGTTTGATCATCCTATATATGTTTACATGTTAATTCAGAAAAGGCTAAAGTCTCAGTTATGTAGATAAAAATGTTGATAAGGTCAAATGTTCATATTGTTTCTATGTTCTTATTTTGAAAGTTTTTTTTTTTTTTGTGATCCATTCAATGATTTATGTCGTTGATATGTTGAAATAGTTATATTAGATTATAGTACATCAATTTTGTTATGAAATGCAAGTTGTTTATATTTCTTAATATGATGTCTTAGTTGGTTTTGGTTTTACTTATTAATGATGAGTCAAATAAGTTAAGAATAATTCTTCCATTAGTTATTGGGCGTGACATGGAAATTGTAGGAGGAATGATAAAATCAACTAACAAGTGATAGATCCATAATTGGGCGTGACATAATGTTTGACACTATTGCAACCAAGGTCATATACCCTGCTTCAATAGATGATTTTGTAACTATTGACTACTTAATGCTCCAAGAGAGTAGTGCTCATCCTAAGTTAAGTATAACACCTATTATTGTCTTCATTACCCATCACCACCACCAACACTAACAAATGTCATACATATAAGGTTGATGCACACCACGAACATCAACACCAACACGAACACCAACACCCACCATCATTACCATTGTCAATAGGTATCATCACCTATAAGGTGAATGCAATATTTGATATTATTATCGATACACATCTACTTTATTGTCCGCATTCGCTTCCAATTTCAATGCACATCCGTGCCTATAATACCATTACACATTGATGCTTCCTAACTTTATTGCATATCATCACCTATAAGGTCGATACACATCGTTGACACCATCATTTAGGCCTACCAACTTTGCCTTCAACCATCCCAAACAACATCAAAGCTAATCGACTTCAACTTCTGACATCCCTACCAACATCATTGCAAACCATTAGCAATAAGGTTGATGCACCTCAATCAACATCTATTTTGAATTCTGAGATAAAGACCAATATTTAGCCTAGAAATTTGTGTTTGTAACCTTCTATCTAAAAAGGAGAATGACCCAAAATACCATGAATGATGTCATAATGGTAGATCCAATGGCTCAAGACTCATCTAAGTTCTACCATGGAATTCATTCTCTATAGTTTCGGTCTACTATATTGTATCATCACTTTCCTTGATTTTAGAGATGAGTATTATTTATAATCTATGGCATGCTCGAATAAATATTTTAATAGAGTGAAGCTCCTTATTTTTCCCGTTTTTGGATTTTCCCCATAATAATATAACTGTTTCTAGAAACTCTTTCTCTATTTGCAAGCAGGGGGGAGAAGAGGCCCCCCCTCCCCACATAAAAAACTTACTTGCCCTAAAGGCTTAGCTCCATTCTAGGCTCACCTACATATTTTTCATTTTTTTCCTTAAAAAACACCTTCTTTCTTTCCCTCAACGTTGCCTGTCAAATCAACAAAGCTGAAGGGTGCAACAACAATTTGTTGCCGCATTCACCAATGTAGATAACATTCTTTCCCCTCCTCTGCCTCCCCTCATTCGCCAATGAAGCTTATTTTCCTTGACCCTTCTTTGTGTTAATATTTGTATTCATGTGCTAGAGTGCAGCAATAGAAAGCTCTATAAGTAATTCTAGCATTCCTACTGATTCTATTCTCTATCGTCTATATCGTGCTTTACCTTAAAAAAATAGTTGTGTTATTTATTAAAATTTATTTGTGTATGTATAGATAAATAGCGAATGAACAAAATGAATTTTGTTTTCTTTCTCTTTGTTATTCCTGTATTTATAATTTGGCCTACAATCCTCTTTTTATGTTTTTATGAATTCCAATTTAAAAGTAAGAATCATTTTTCATTCAAATTAGTAAATAATTAGTGAAGTAAATTTTAATTTAATTATTGATTTTGCAAGAAAAAATGATAGAATTTTTTGAAAATTTAATTTGGGCTCTACGAGAAGAAATTTCTCACTCCATCACTTTCTATTAGTATATTCTGAATCTTTATAAAAAATTAAGATGTCAAGCTATTTCTTTTTACCACCATAAATTTTCAAACACACATAATTCGCCCTACTAAACCAAATAAAATCTTGCAATTCACACTTGGAGCTATCATACCTAACATATTTGGGAGGATATATATATACATAATTTTTATTTGACCTTTTATGATAATTATTCAACTGGTTGCCTATAAATATCTTAATATTTATGATTTTCTAATAAATTCATATAAAAGAATGATTATTTTAATTTTATTTACAAATCAAAAACACATAATTATTTACAAAACTATGAAATAATTTTTTCGCAGTTTTGCTTTTAAGACAACAAGGAAAATTTTTTACTACTTTTTATCATATTTTATGTTTTCTAACAACTTCAATGACCAAAAATTACTTTTTATAACCAATAGTAAAATTATTTTTTGTACAATTTCATAAAAAAATTTATTCAATATTTAGAGAACCTAAATATGATAAAAAATTATATATTAATTTTTTTTAAGCCCATCTTCCAGAATTTAGATCGCTACATTCTGATCAAAATTTATTCTCCATATATAGAAATCTAATACGAATACATTAACATATATAGGCCCTTAAAAATAACTGACCAGAGCTCATCTTCAACTGCAAGCAAAGTAAAATATTTTCAACAAATCATCACCAATGAATAGCGCGAGTTCTTAAAAGAGAAACTAGACATCTGACAAGTCTATGGAAAAATAGCTATATCCTTCAATGTTAATTTCAATTACTTTCTATAAAATACATTTTAGTATAATATAATCATAGCCATCGTAAGTTTGTTTCCTTGAGGTAAAGCGTATTGCCTTCTTCATGAAGAATCAGCTTGCACTTTAGCCTCGTAGAGAAGCTCGAGGAACTGAAGGCAAACCAAGTTCATCCTCCGGCGTAATATGTCTAGGAGTTCTTTGGTTTGAATTGGTCACTTAGAAGAATTCCTTGAATGAGGTAATATGTCTGATTCCCAAATACGTGAATTTGTTGAAACAAAATTTGATAGCTAAAATATGTTAACATAATATTTCTGCCTAAAAAGAATATGCTTGGTTGATATGAAACACAACGTAGAGAATAATATTGTTCGTTCATTGATTCTAGAAACTAACTAGATGATTATTTTTAATATTTTAACAAGCTACCTAGTTCATCTTTTCATTAGCTTAGTGATGTCTAGTTTGACATCCATGAGTCTCACAACTAACACATCAACTCAGAGTTCAGTTACTACATCGTTTGCAAAAACAAGTATAATTTTCGTATTATCTTGCACAAAAAATTTCCTTTCACAAATGCATATCAACATTTGGTTAGATCGAGCTCTAAAGACCACCCCTCTATCGTTGATTATTGGTTCAATATGAGATCTCACCTCCCTTTGTTGATTTTTGGTTTAGACGCAATGAGTGAATGCTTATTCATCAACAAATTTGCAAGAAGTTTAATGGTGAATCCCTATTAAATAATTGTCATCATGGTTTTTAAGTGAATCTAACCAACCTATAAAGCATTGCAAAAGAGGTATGAACCGATTTAATTCACACTTATAAAGTCCTCATCATAGCAAATAAAAATTAATTACATAAAACTCAAGAACTTTGTAGTTGAGTCCATAACATAGATTACCCACTCTTAGGAGAACAAATACTTACAAGAATGCTACTACAAAATTTGAAATGGATTCTTCAACATCTAAATGCTGAAAAGATTGTCCAGACTAAACATAATGCCAACCAATATAATAAAATTGCTCAAAGAGCTCTAGAGTGCAACACCTTGGAGTTATAATCCCCAAAGATCCATTTCCAGAATGTCATGACAATCATATCACATAGGCCAAAGACCAATCAAACAAATTCTGAGGCACATGATGAGCATTCATGTGTTAAACCCAAGTTAAACTTGTAGAGACCTGCAACAAAAAAAATCTTGACAAATTTAGCTTTCAAAGTAACTAGCCCAAGCTTTCAAATCCTACTGCAACTTCCTTAGATGGAAAGCACCAAAGTGGCAATCAAAAAATCATGAATAGAGACAATCCTATAAACAACAATCTAACATGAGCAAACACTACAATAGACTAAGGAGGAAATCTATTTTCTCGAAGAAGAACCTTCTTTCCCTATAAACACTAGAAAAATCACGCTTTAATTGAAAAGGAGTCGATGCTAAAGGAACATGCAACAGAGGCATTTGGGTGACAAGGTTCTTCCTACAATAATGAATATTACTATATTAACAATGATGGAGACTACCAAAAACATATATTAGTTGGTGGTTGAGTAAGTTTGTTTGCATGATTGAGAATGTACATGATCAACCTACCTAAACCTTAAAGGCTTTATGATCGAAAAAATAGCCTTAACCTCGCAAGTGGAGGGACAACATCTAAGATCAACTGGTTCTATAAAAATGAACCCTTGGAATAATAAGAGGGATTTAGTGAAATTAAAGATCCTTCTAAAGGTGTAAAGCGATTGAAACAAAAAAATGCAATATCAGCTACATGTTAGATACTAAGAGATTAATTAGTTACTTGGTTTTATAAATAACATAAGCCTCATGATGAAATACCTCTTTAGTTAGCTTAGTACATTTGGGGCAGTTAGATGCCAACAAATAATTACACCACTAGAAAAATCCCTCGAGTCCTATAAATCCAAAATTCAAAGCAAGTAGAACTCAAACTACTCCTTTGAGTTCCAATTCCAGAAGTGGCCAATAATCTTTGCAAGATGTGGCACGGACCACTCAACAGAAAGTCGAGGTAGTCACTTAAACATAACATAAAGATCTAATCAATCAGAAGGTCAAAAAAGTGATCACATCTGAAACTACTGAAGCTCTAATGCATAAAGGCTGAATGTATCCAATCGAATATGATTAAGTACAATATCCCACAAGATATGTTGTACCAAAATTCAACCCTTGATCTAAGTAAAAAAAATCCCAAATAGAGTATAACCCAATTTATTATAGCAACACTAGAGAAAATGATAACTTCTTATTATGCTAGTTTATCTACAACCAAGCTAATATTTGTTAAGTAAGAAATCTACCTTGTAGGTTGTTTGTTTTGTTTTCTTAGTTATTAATGCAATTATTTGCTTCTTCAAAAAAAAGCTAATATTTCTTTCAAGTGGTACACTAAATTTCCTAATATCTTGTTGATTCTAAAAATTTGATGCACCCCGACCTCTCTATATCAGTCTTTTTTTTATCTTGTTGTATTCATGATGACAAAGAGTTTTAATGAGCTTAGGTTCTGGATAAATTTCAAAAGGTGGATTAGGTTTTAGATAAGATACTACCTAGAGATTTCACCCTCATTTTATGAGAAGTTTATAATCTGAGTTCTGGTTTCCTATATGTGCCCTATAGTTAATTACTTCTACTTATGATTAAGGCTAGTTGTTAAAGAGATCACACAGATTGTAAATCCAATGTAAAATAGCAAGAGTTTTAGGGTTTGAAGTTTGGATAAAAATTTTGTACTTTAAGACTTAAACATTTATTGCCATAATCTTAAAACTAGTGATGGGGTAATGAAAATAAAACTGATCAAGATCCCATGGTTCTATGTCCCAGGAAAAAAAATTAGTGAACAAAGGTTGTCCATATCCTGCTGAATTTAACAAGGTGTCATACACAATGGGGTATTCTGTCCTAAAGTTTAACACATTTTGTGGTAATAGTAACACCAATAGAGGATTGTAGACTATGATGTTATAACATGAACATATCCAAGGAAGACACTATAGGAAAATGTGCCATTACTATCGGACTTTCCAGTGGACTATTTTATGATGGTACTACCGGCACATGTACTGGCAGAAGTTTCACCAGTAAAGTAACGGCCATTATCCGATAGTGAGAGTATTAGAAGCACTAACCAATTTAAGGGGACTGTATGAAGTTATATTGGTTGCTTAGGCATTACTTGAGTCAGGTCTTAAATAATTAATTCCAATTAAAATAATTAAAATCAGTTATATTCACCACATGAATGTTTTATTAAAGGATTTGAACATTAGGTATTTGTTAACTTTAAGCTAAATAGGATTGTTAAGGCGTATCATATCTTTATATGGAATTTCTATAAATACAATGGGATAATGCAGTTACCCTTTATCAGAAATGAGCTAATATGAGATGTAATTTGATTTCTTTTCCAATTAATTGTGGTAGGCATAGTGTGTGCTCAGATGACATGTCCTTTTTAAAATGTATAAATATGGAATTCAATATATTACTCTATGTAATGTGGTGTTCCTATTTTCTTCTTTCATTATCAAACATATTTCACCTTGTAAAAGAACTATTACCAAGTTTTTGAATGTAACTATTATCATATAAACAAAAGAGGTGATATAGTTGATGAAAAGATAAATAATCTTGACTTCGAGCTGGCTAGATACAAAGAGTTAATAAAGAAAACTAGACCAAGTCCTACTAAAGAAGCTATTAAAGCTTGTGCAATGAGGGTACTTAAACGAAGATGGATGTACATTAAGTTTCTCTTATTTTAATACATAGCTGATAGCTCAGCTGATTGCATTTATAAGTTTTTAAAATTTTTCTTGGTAAAAATTGCAATCCTCAGTTATTAGTGAATCTTTTGTTGTTATTACCTATTAATTTGACTATGTAAGTTCAATTGATTTGAAGTTTCTAAATATATGAATTACTTTATTACATAACCAATTATTTTGTGGTAGTGATGTCCTTTACATATGATATAAGCTTGTTATTTTTCTAAATGTTTGAAGCTCATTATTGCACGCACTAAGATTTTCCTCTTATTCAATTGCTTACCAAATTATTGAGCTGGTTTTTTAATGGTGTTTAATATTAGTGTGGGATATAAAGTTTGCTGGTTTAGTTTGTGAGTGTATCACATTTTTTTTTCCTTTTTTTCTTGTTTTGATTGGCAGGTTAAGGCTAATATCATAATTTTTATTTTGTTTTTCTTGGCCATTTAATCAATAATTTTTTGTGTCCTTCCTTTTATTTATGCATAGCAATACATTGGCACTATTACAAAGAACATCTTAGAGTGTTCATTGACTTATGTATGTGTAAAGGTGAGCATGCATGTACATCTTAGGGAGGGAGTGAATCTTTTAATCGTAATTCATAATTCAATAATTCCAAATGATAATCATTCAATGCCCAAATTTAGAGGAATATTGTAACAAGATAAGATCAAACTTACATAAATTCCAAAATAGATAAATCCTAATAATCATACTTGCTAATTTAAAATAAAGATCAAGTTGTAATAAATCATCAAATAAATGATATAATAAACTTGCATACAGAATTATATTTAAATTAGTCTAGGTTTTTCTAAGCTTTTTTTGTTCCTTTCTTGCTTTGATTGGCACGTTAAGACTAATATCAAAATTTTATTTTATTTTTCTTGTCCATTTATTCACTACTTTTTTTGTCTCCTTCTTTTTATTAATACATAGCAAATTGCAAAGAGCATCTTAGAGTGTTCATTGACTTATGTATGTGTATAGGTGAGCATGCATGTGCATCTTAGGGAGGGAGGGAATCCTTTAATTATAATTCATAATTCAATAATTCCAAATGACAATCATTCAACACCCAAATTTAGGGGAATATGATTACAAGATAAGATCAAACTAACATAAATTCCAAAATAGAAAAATCTTAATAATCATACTTGCTAATTTAAAATAAAGATTGAGTTGAAATAAATCACAAAATAAGTGATATAATAAACTTAAATAATGGATTATATTTAAATTAGTCTAATTTTTATTTATGCTTTTTTGTTCTTTTTTAGTTATATGGAACTTTGGTAGAAGCCCATTTTTTTAAGTTTAATTTTCATGGTGGAGGAGGTGATGAAGTTTTTTTATGAACATATATTGTATTACCATGCACAATCTAAACATTAGAAGTAGATTTTAAATATTTAGGATATGGATGTCTCCATGAATTATCCATTTTTCTTAAAATAGTATCATTAGAGAGCCCATAATCACATGGCAATGACATTAAGTACTAAATAAACTCAAGCTATGTTTTCAATTTGGAATCATGTAATACTTTTTGGAACATGTGGACTAACTTGTATTATCGGAGAAACATCTTGTAAGAATACGAGAATATGGGAAACAACCATTTTCTTTGTCTCAATAGTATAAGATATTTTAATAATAATCTTCATAGGCCAATCCATCATAGAGATTAGGGTTGTGAATTAGAGGTAACAAAAATGCCTTCTATTTTTGAATTTATGCATGTTTCTAAACTTTTGAGTTTGATAAATTTTTATGTATTATCATCATCATCATGAAATGGTTTTGGATTGGAATGAACATGACCTTTATAAGCATTACCATCTTAAGATCCATTGTAATATGATTCATTAGAGTTGCCATTTTGACAAGAATAAGAACCATGATCATATGGATAAATTTGAGACATATGTGAGATAGTTCTATTATTTCTTAATAGTTTCATCAAATATCTTATAGTAATATTTTGACCAATCATCATATGGAATACTTATACTTATATTACCTAGTATAATTACTTACCTTAAGGCTTATAATGATGAGGATCAAATATTTCACCCAAATCTAAAGCATTTCCAATACAATGTTGTGTACTTAGATATAATGAACCATGTTAAATAATTTGTAATGTTAATTCCATAATGAATAAGGTGAATTTTGTAGTTGTATATGTGATTTTCTTATATTTATGATGTATCTCAGGCATAATCTTGGCATCTTACTGAATAATTATATTATAATTATTATTATAAAATTTAACTCTAAAACGAATTGAAGCATAATGAAGTGGAAGTTGTTACCAATTTTGATGCCTCAAAAATTTACGGTCTTTGTGAAATATCATGTCATTTAGGAGAAAGTGATTCAAATGCTTTGGGGGAATTGAGAATGCTAATTTCCACTTGGTGAGAGGACCGTGAGAAATAATTAATGGAGAGGGAGAAAGGATAGATTGGTAAAAGGAGAATACGAATACGAAGTGTACATGAAGAGAAAAGCGAGGGAGGGACTCTTTTAATTCTAGTTCTTACTTCAATAATTTGTAGTAATTACCATTTAACCCTATTTATGTAGTATTTCAAGATTTCAATATAAGAATAAATTAATTAAAATCAAATGTAAATAAAAACTTAAGAATCTTATCATTAAATTCAAAATTAAGGTAATTCTAATAGTTAAATAAATAAAAATAAATTAAATTTCAAAATAATCCAAATTTTAGAATTATTTCATGTGCGTATTGTGCGGCAAATAATTCAACTTTCCATCATGATGGCCTTTTTGGTTAAGGCTGGTAATGAAAAGAATGATAATAATATGTAGATCACATTTATCATTTGATTTATCATAATTTTCTCTTATCATCATCATTAGCCTTTGTCAAATTGATTTGGATTCGCTTTATGAATCTTCATTATATGTTCATTCATATTAATTATTGCATGAAATGTTAAATTCATTTCAAAAAGAGTTTGACTGCTAAAAAAGAAATGTAGAATAAAATGGAATAGAGTGCAAAACGAATGCAATGTATTTGAACTATTTGGAGTTATTTGGATGAGTATAAAATAAATGTAGGGGGTTATTTTTTTAGTTGGTTTGAAAGAAAATAAATATATTAAAACCAAATGATGATAATGTTAAATACTAGTTCTTTTTTTATTAAAATATTTAAAAATTACATCTCACTTTCTTATATCAAGTGATTCTTTATTTGTTATCTCCTAATTTCTTATTCTTTTAATTATTTTATCATAATAATTACTTGAATCATATCATTTCATCTCTTTTGTTATAAATGAGCTAGTTTTTTACATGGCTTAAAGTTGTTAAATTAAGTTTGAGCTCTAGCTCTAATTTGATGCTGAGTGGAGAATGTGTGTGTTGATTCCTATTTTTAAGAATAAAAGTGAGGCACAAGATTGTGCAAATTATCGAGGAATTAAGTTGAAGTTTCATAATTTAAAACATTGGGAAAGAATTATGGAGCATAGGTTACGACATAATTCTATTGTTTTTCAAAATCAACTTGTATTCATATCGGGTAGGTTTAATATGGAATCCATTCATTTATTAAGGGGGTTGATGGAGAAGTTTAGAGAGAATAATGAGATCTATATATGATAATTATTGATCTAGAAAAGGAATATGATAAATTTCAAAAGAAGTGCTATGGCGGGTTCTGGAAAAGAAAGGGGTTAATAATTTTTATATTCAAGTCATTAGGGATATATATGCATGAGCTGCTACTTGCGTTCAAACACAAGGTGGATTGACCAAGTTTTTTTTTTTTTAGTTAGATTGCATCAAGGATTAGCCTTAAGCCCTTATGTTTTTTCTCTAGTCATGGATGTTCTTTCGAGACATTTGCAAGAAGTTGTACCATGTTGTATGCTTTTTGCTGATGATATTCTTCCTATAGATAAAATTAGAGAGGGAGTTGAAGGAAAACTCAAAATATGGAGGTCAACCTTAGATTCTAAAGGTTTTCATTTGAGTAGATCTAAAATCAAATACATAGAGTGTAATTTTAGTAGTAATAGATCTAGTGGAGGGGTTTATGACTTTAAGCAATCAAGTCATTAATAAGTGTAATCATTTTAAATATATTGGGTCTATTGTTCATAGTGATTGTGAAATAGATTGGGATATTTTTATTAGAATAAAAGTTTGATGTTTTAATTGGAGGAATGCTTCTAGTTTGTTGTGTGATAGAAAAGTATGACTCGAACCTAAGGGAAATTTTATTAGATGGTGGTGAAACCTGCAATGCTTTAAGGCGCCAAATCTTGGCCATTAAAAGAGAAGCATGATATTAAGTTAAGTGTTGCTAAGTTGAGGATGCTCAGGTGCATGAGTGGACTTACTCTTAGAGATAAGATATGAAACAAGCATACCCATGATACGGTTGGAGCAGCTACATTAATAGAAAAGATTAAAGATAGTCGTCTTAGATGGTTTGGTCATGTAAAACGACAGCCTTCCGATGACCCTGCTAGGAGAGTAGATGCATTAGATTTGGTGTTAATTTGACTCTTAGGATGACAAAATAGAGAAAAAGGATTCATGTTGAAGACCCCAAGTAGTGGGATTAAGTCTTGATGTTGTTGTTGTTATTGTTGACTTCCAACTCTATTATTAAATCAAGCTTAAGCTTAAGCTATGGGTAACCTGAGCTTGGCCTGACTTGTTTACATCTCTAGTGGAGTTAGCTTGTAGTGTATTTTGGAATTCAATTGAAAACATGATAGTATAGAATACATTAAATATGAACTATGGAGTAAAAAAATAATTAACCTAAAATTTACTATTCATTCTTTTTTTTATCAAACCAAACACCAAAATGTTTTAGATCTCCTCCATTTGGAATATTTTGCATTTATTTTTTAGCAAACTAAATAACCCATCATTTTACACAACTTCTATTCATATAACCTTTGGTCTACCCTTGATATTAATTTTATATCCCCATTTTTACCATTTTATCTTCTTTTCTAAACTACCTACATTTTAGTTGACATAATCTCCTATAGTTGAAAGTGAAACTTGAAGCTGTTTACTCACTTATTTGACCCTTGCCTTTAATACATCTATAAAAAAGATTATGGTATTTATGAGTGGTTAGCTAAATGGATTCTAAAGTGTAACAACTTGTAATCTGAAATTGTACATTCCTCTTAAAAGTCCATTATTCTAAAGATTTTAATTTGATGGTATGTTATCTCAAATAGATCATTTTAGTCAGAACAAACTTATTTGTGAAGGTCCCTTTTCACACATTTCATTTTTCAATACTTTCATTATATAAATCTTCTTCAATAAGTACTTTGTAACTTTTTATAAAAATTATTCAATAAAAGGCTTTCCTAAGACCTTCCTTAGCACAATTTTGAAAAAAGAAATACCATAAGGCATGTGAATTACTTTGTTTGAGGTGGTCTATGCCTCAGTGGGTTTGAGGTGCGCTTCAAGGTATACCTTGTGCAATTTTTAAGAGATGTAGGGCTCAAAAGTAAAAGCTTAGATTATTTAAAAAATTTAATTTATAAATTTAATATACTTAACAAATTATATTATTCTATTTCTCTGCATCTAAACCAAAAACAAATAAAATTGAGAACTAGAATAGCTCACGGGTCCTCAACTCCTAGTTGTATGATGCACTCGCACTTGACGACACTTGCACTTGCAATTACAATTGAGGATGAGGGGGAAAAGAAAGCAACTTACTAGATTAAGATTCTAATGAAGATTCACAAAATGATGAAAATATGGAGACTTTTGAATTCATAAATTATACTCTTAAGGACTTACACAAGTTATTTATGTTAAATTGAAAGTGTGAGAGATTTATTGTTATGATCTTACTTTGATTTTTTCTGACCTTATTTTATATCTTAATTTGATGTTAATTTGTTATTTGTTATTACATATTTTTTAATTAATTTAATAGTTTAATTCTGATGTTTATGCCTAAAAATGACTTGAGACTTACACTATCTTATGGACAAAAATGTTGTAATACTTGATTGCGCAATTTCAACCTTCCTTTGTACTACAAGTAACCTTACTTTGTATTTACACTTGGTCTTTCATATTTGCTGGGTAGCTCATATTTTCAAACAACTTTTTCTTTTTAAAGCATGTCTTCTTATTAAACAATCTTGTGTTTCTCTATAAATAATAACAAAATCTAACTTATTCTTTGGGGAAATATGTAATTACCATGGACGGTGTTGGATCTAGTATTTCTATTGTAAAAGCATGATATCTAAATCAAACTTTTTTGCTTTCTTTATATTGATAGTGTTAAATTCAAAGAATTGGAGAGGGAAAATACTTAATTTTATTATACAAAACTATCCCTATTTATAGATTTATATAAGATTTCTTAACAAGGAAATAAATAATTACAAAATAATACATAATTTTCCTAATATAATCCTTCCTAAATTAGCCACACAAATATGGAAGGAGATTAGCACGATCCTGGTGAGCCTCTGACGGATCCCCATCCTAGCCAAAGGATCAAAATCGCGAACCCGAACCTGGCCCAAATGGAAAACGGTTGACTCAAACCTAAAATTTTCTACATCATGTCAAGGTTGGGTTTTGAGTTGGGTCAAGTTTTGACATCCGTAAATTATTCTCCATATAGTAAATAGGATTACATAAAACCTTTAAATATTTATTATTGATTTATTAAGGGAGTAAAAAAGGGACCATTAATCCAAGGCACATACTCTCCAAATGGAGTCTAGCATGACATATAGAGTTAATTAATTTATTCATTTTTGGTTAAGGATTATGAATTTTGCACAAATATACCTTTTATAAATGGAGGCTAGTATAGTGCATGGAACTCTTAATTGGTTATTAAATCTTATAAAAATCACCTAATCAAGTATATGAATGCCTTCCTAAAAGGACTCATGCATCATATAAGGAGATTATTGGGTGATTTAATGTGCATTGAAGGCTTTGAATTACTAAATTCAAATTATTAATCTATAATTTTTTTTAAATTAATCATGTATATTTAAGTTATATTTATTATATTTTTTTATCTATATATGAAATGGGTTATTTAATGAATTATTAAATTGTCCATTATTTACATAGCTTGGGTTATTTATCTTTATACATAAATTAATCCAAATAGTTAAGAAATCTATGTCAATGATTAATATTAACAAATTGATCATTGTCTTAAAAACTTGGAGTTAATTTGATTTGTATTTAATTCTTAATGAATTTTTTTATTTATAATTAATTTAGATTAATTATTATGAATTAAAATTTAATCAAGTTTGGATATGGATGTTTTTTTAAGTAATTGCAGATTTTAATTAGAGTTAAAAAATTCATTTTGTTTTTTAAAGAATTTTATTTGACTTTTATGAATTTAGGAAGATTTGGACCTTAATTATTTGCTATTTTTTATTAATTTTATTTTAAGGTCAATTCTTGTTAAATCAGAGTAGAATTAATTCTTAGGGTATAAAATATGTCTAAGTTCTAAAGTTTTATCGCTATTGGATGTGTGTATGATTTCCTAAGAATTTTATAAGTTAATTAGTCCTTATCATTAATTATTATCCCTAAATGTCACTAATTTTCAAATATTTTTTAATCAAAGTATCTACCCCTTGTACATACACATACAATCATACTAAAACAATCAAATAAACTAAATATAAAAATATTAGAGGTAACAAATTTCTAAATATTTGGGTTCAATAATGACCCAATGGCTTACAAATTCAATACCCAATTAAACATAATTTGAATTGCCTTAGAGAAATTAAGGAATATAAGTAACATTCCCTAATTTATCTCACCCAAAATTTATCTCAAGATATTATATACATAAATAGCATATGATAAAAATTTGGAAAACTATAATAATCCAATTACTCTTTATCTACTCAATATGCTCAACTAATGCATTTTTTTATTGATAGAGCTTTGATTACACATTCTATAGAGGTATTATATGCATATAATGGATTATTATTGAATTAATAGCAAATTTACAAAAATTTAGGTCAAACCATGACCTAGATTCTTATAAATTTATTTATAAATAAGGCTAACCTTAAACATCCTTGAGAAAATTAGTGGTTGCACATAATATCATCTAATTTATGACATTTAAATTTTAGCTTAATTATATATTTATTTAGGGAATAGTTAAGGAAATTTGAAAATGTATATAACTACAATTATTCCCTAAATACTCATCAACAAACTCTAATTTTATTTTTTTAAGATGGTGACTTTTATTCTAAAGAGAATGAGGGGTTATTTGTAAAAAATGGTTGAGTATTATATTTATAGAATTTTTTTAAGTTTTTCATATTTAAAAATATATTTTTTAAATTAATTTTATTAGATTAAAGTTGGTAGCAATTCTTTACAAGCATTTGAAGGGGATCAGGACATGTAGGATGGTAGCAATGTTAGTGTACTGCTCTTTACACGGGGCGACATCCCATTCAACCATGCGACAACGCGTGGTTGAATATTTAACCATGTTGGACAAAGCACATAGCTATTTGATTAACATGGTTTGAAATAGGTGGGTAAGGTTGAGTTAGTTAAATCTTATTTTCTCAAATATTTAGGTTTGTTGGATCAAACACGCCAACGTTAGTGTGATTTGCATAGATCGGATGACTCTAGGATCTTCTTCTCCAACCAAAAACCTGAAACCTAAATTTCAAAATTTTATTTAAACTTATTCTATAGTTGTTTAAATGGCATGATATTTGATATATAAAGGATATATCACTAAAACAAGAGTGGGAAAGTGTTGATAGAGCTTTTTATGTTAACCTTAAAAACCTATTTAGAAACCTATTGGAACACTAGGCTTAGGAGAATACCTTCACACAGCAGATGTAAGGGGATATATGATAGCTCATTTTCTGTATTAAAATAACCTCAATAACTTTGGTGATGAATTCAAACTCTAAGGATGGTTATACGAAGAAATGCATCGATTTGGAAAGACAACATTTTTTGTTCTTCATCGATCTAAAATTTGGTGACCTCTAAACATAAGAAATTTGCCAAGGGAATGCACTAGAACCTCTAAGGGAGCAAAATGAAACAAAAGGTCATCTAGAAAGAGGCTAGTTGGAGTTTGATTACTAAAAATTGAGGGTTTTAAGAGGACTTGACAATTAAGCTGTCGAAGTTCGTTGGGACGGTTAGGATGCCTCAGATGCAATGCTTAGTTGCCTTACACCTATTTTAATTTGTTACACAATAGAGTGGTTGGAGTAGGTGAAATGACTTAGATTTGTTTCATATGGAGGTGACCACTTAGGCTTTTTTAAGACTAAACCAATAGTTGAGTTGGGTTTAGGGGGAGCTTAGGAAAGCCCTAGAATATGATTAAACCACTTGAGAAGTTTAGTATGGACAGAAATACAAGCTTGAGGTAGTTTATTAGCTTGAGTTAATTGTTTGACTAGTCAATTGAGTTGTGTTGGATTCAGGATGAGTTTTAACTAATATTGGAATCAAGAAAAAGGAGTTTAAAGCAAAACTTATAGTATTTGAATGAAGTGTTGATTATAGAGAGGTCATTCATTAGCTTGAGTTGATTCTTTGACCGGCCAACTAAGTTTTGTTGATTGGAATGAGCTTTAGGAAGATTTTTTTATGGTATTGGAGTGGAATAGCATGGTTTGGAGATAGGGTTTGAGAGTTTGAATGTTGTGCAATTTGTATGTGAAGGATTCACCATGCTCATAAGTTTGATAAAGTCAAACCAGTCATGAACTTACTCATGAAGAGTCGGAAAGCCTTTGAGTCACAAAATGAAATGGTTTTTTATGAGAGTTTCATTGAAATGCATGTGGTGATTTGAACCTGAAAGTTTGACAAGGATGTTAAGCCCTAATGAACTAGTCCCAAGGATAACCAAGAGAGGGGTGAATTGGTATTTTAAA
Source organism: Dendrobium huoshanense (assembly GCA_016618105.1). Classification (NCBI taxonomy): domain Eukaryota; kingdom Viridiplantae; phylum Streptophyta; class Magnoliopsida; order Asparagales; family Orchidaceae; genus Dendrobium; species Dendrobium huoshanense. The sequence continues at coordinate 5,306,749 of CM028354.1, forward strand.
AAATATTTAATCAAAACACAAACTAAAAACAATGTTCACCATAGAAATTAAAGTGCAAAAATTAAATGCGGAAGCAGTAATAAAGAACACAAAAATTTATAGTGGTTTGGTAAACTCGACCTACGTCCAATTCCCGGAGGCGCCCTCTGTGTATTGCACTAAACACATTATCTCTCCTTTTGCCCCCACAGCAAAATAGAGAAGCCTTTACAAACCTCCTTTCCACTGACCCTAGTGAGGCAGAGAACCCAACTCCTTTTGCTTCCCCCAGAAGCATGCAGAAAATCCAACTCCTTTTGCCTCCTCCAGAAGTAGGCAGAGAACCTCAATCAGATGCTGAAGTTGACCTCTCTAGAACCCCCAAGGAATTTGGGATGACGACCGGAGAACACGATGATGAATTTTGGCTTGGAGAAACCTTTGTAAAACCCCTAACAAATTACCCCACACAAAATCCTCTCTCTCTCTCTCTCTCTCTCTCTCTCTCTCTCTCTCTCTCTCTCTCTCTCTCTCTCTCTCTCTCTCTCTCTCTCTCTCTCTCTCTCTCTCTCTCTCTCTCTCTCTCTCTCTCTCTCTCTCTCTTGCTCTCCCTCTCCTCTTGGCTATCTTAGGTCAGAATAGCATTAAAAGATGATCTCTTGGGTAGAATAAGAGGTCTTGTATAGAAGAGCTTCGAAATAGCTCTTAATTGCAACAAACTGACTTTATCATCCAGGATGATATAAATTTCATCTTGTACAATCAGTATAAATTTAGCTCAATCAGCCAGGATGATTTTGGATGATTAGAAATTTTTTGTTCATATCATTCAGGTCTATAGGATATCATCCTGTATTATTAGTACAAGTCACTGAATATCATCTAGAACATCACCCTGAATTGATATCGAGATGATGAAAAAATAACCTGATCATCCAGGCCGATCTCGCAATCATCCTGAATGATTAGTTCAATTCGGTGCATATCATCCAGAGCATCACCCGAAATAGAAGCTGGCCGATATTTGATCATCTAGGAAAAACTAAGGTTTTTGAACTGATCATTTTGGCTTATCCTGTGATCATCCAGGATGCTATGATCGAGCAATCAAACTTTAATTGATTTCCTTAATTGCCAGATTAATTTAGGCATAAGTATACTGCATCATCTAGGACGATATTCTAGATGATGTCCAAAAATAAAAGCTACCTAAATAGATCTAGTGGCTAATTCTTTTTTATTTGAGCCTATCATCCCGTCTTATACGATTATCATCTAGGATGATGCTCTTAATGATGGCTGCTTAAACCAGGATGCCCTAATTAGGGTTTCTATTTTTAACTGATTGCCAAGCCAATTTTTGGATCATCCCGGACGATGTGAGCAAAAATAAAAAACTTTAAAATAATAAAAAATTTCCCCCAAGTTTGTTTGTGCAAGGTTACTTAGCATCAGGACCCACAATATTATACCAAACTCAAGAAAAGGTAAAAGATAAAGTTTCATACATTATAAACTGACTCACTCCTAATCTACCTAATCTTGAGCTGGTTCAACTTGTAATTTTATCTTGTGGACCTGAAATGTTATTAGGCAAGGAAATCGTAGAGAAACAAAAGTGTTTGCCATCATCAAAATATTATTTCTTAATATCAGATTTGAAACAATCTCCCCCTTTTTTATGATGGCAAATACAAAAATAATTAAAGTAGTTCAAAAGAGTTTAATGGAAATAGTGTAAAGAAATAAACACAGTTCAACTATCCAACATAAAGCACAATAGAACAAACAATACAACTACAACTACTCCCCCTTTTGACATCAAAAAAATGAGGTGGGAAACCAGAAAAGAAACAAAGCAGAGACTACCAAACAGAATCAAACTATAACAAGTAAAAAAGAAACAACATCATGAAAATAAACTAAAAGAAGGGCGGCCCCTGATCATCCAAAGGAGGTGGTGGTGGTAGTGGCGGCTAAAAGATACTGGAAAAAGTGGCAAATTGTTCTCCAAACCAGGCCATGTCTTGGTCATGCTGGCGCTGTTGGGGAGCCATGTAAGAGTCAAAGAGAGAAACGTCCTCAGCATGTTGTTTCTCCTGTGCAGTAATGTATGTCTCAAAGAATGTCTCCCAGTGGTCGAATTGCTCTACCAGTTGATCCAGCTGTGAGTGATGGCGGAGTAGAGCAGGTGCAGGAATAGGTGCAGGAGCTGCCTCCTCCTCAACTCCCTTAGGTTACTCGTACCCCGGGTGGAGACGAATACTGTTAAGAATGTTGAAAGAGTTAATTGAGTAGAAGGCAGGTTGAAAATTTGGTGGGGTAGGATATTGGAGGTTGTATTTAATTTCTAGGACATAGGAAATGATGTGACCAAAGGCAATATTGGGCTTCCTCCTATATTCTAGATCTTGAATGCTGGCCAAGTGCTCAATGTTTCAAAAAATTAGATCAGAGGCATTAAATTCATGATGGGCCATAATAGAAAAAGTGGTGATCGAAAGAATTGGAGTGATATGAAAACGATCACCAGCTTTTAGAAAAATAGAGGTGCGAAGGACATATTGGATTGTCCTAGCATCTTTGAGTAAGCTGGTAGACTCTCCAACATCATAAGAAGCATTAAAGTTTGTTAGAAAGTGGTTGTCTTGAGCCCAATCATAGTCGAGATCTTGACACAGTATGTGGAGTTTATCTCCTATGGTGGAAAGTTGCAGGAGTTCTTTACAGTCTTGATATGTGACTTCGACATGACATCTATTCACATATGACTGAAGAGCAATAAAAGAGGAATTGATGCAGAGGCAAGCTAAAAATTCAAATAGTAACTCTAAATTAAATGAGACGGTAAGAGTGAGGAGAAAAGAGAGAGTAGTGTGAGAAAATAAATTAAGAATATAATATGAAAGGATGTAAGGGTTGAAAGTTCAGGATACGGTGATACCTACCATCTTGTACTTCTGATAGGTAGCTTGATCGGCCACATTAGTGAATCAAGGGTCCAAATTTGCACTCGAGGAGCTTCCAGAAGGCATGCGAGAACTTTTGCCACCAATCATGATTAAGGAAAATAGGGAAATAAGGAGAGCAAGATGGATTGAAGGAAGGTGTGTAAGAAACAATGTTTGGAAGCCTTAGCTTTTAAAGAATCGGACAAATCATCCAAGATGATCGCAGAATTGTTCAAGACGATCGGGTGTAATAATTGCATCCAGGATGATTGGTCAAAAAGGCAGTAAAATCATCCAGGATGATCAGATATCATCCGAGATGATAAGACATAGGAGATCATCCTGAAGAGTCAAGGTGGATGTCCGTTGAAAAAGAAAATTATCTTAGCCGATTAGATGGATCATCTAGGATGATGCACAATAATGGATCATAGAACCAAATTTTAAATGTTTAAAGCATTTCTACTTGTATCATCCAGGATGAACAGGTGGATCATCCGAGATTATCATCAATAATTGATCGTACCATTTGAATTTAAAGGGTTTAAATGTAATGCCATGTGTATCGTCCAGGATGAACAAGTGGATCGTACAGGCTGATTACCCATAATTGAGCAAAGATTTAAGAACATCATCTAGGATGAAGAGGATCGTCTAGGCTGATCACAGTAAGCAAAGCAAGTTACGATTAGATCTTCCAGGATGATAAGGTTTTATGCAGGATGATGATAAATAGAGAAAACATATCATCTGTTAGATAAAAGGTTAGAAGTGGATTGAATGCATCGACCAGGACGATGGGCCCAAAAAATGAAATGCAAGAGGTGGATGTAAATGATCATAGAAGGCCCAAAAAATATAAAAACACCAGTAAAAGATAAAGTTAAAATACAAAAAATCCAGAAAATAAGAGACAAAAAGAAACAAAAACAAGAAAAAATTTTAGTTTTTGTTACAAATTTGTTTCTTTCTTTTAAATAAATAAGGCACGAAAATGATAAAATCTTCAAGTGATTGAATTTAAAGACTTGTAAGACCAATGAGTTAACATCGTCAAAATCCAAAAATGATAGAATATCCTATTCTATTAACCCTAGCTCGGACTTCTCTCAGGGCAAAATCGCCTTCTTAAAATAAAAGTCCTAACTCAGAATAAACCAATTGGATAAGAAAAAGAGATACATTCAATACATTGTTCCAGAAAGAAAATATCTTATAGAATAATATACCAATGTAATTTGTCACAATCAAAAAATTTGAAATCAAACCTTTGAAAATATTAAGTGACACATTAATTCTTCTAAGATTTAAAGGTTTGAAAGAGAGGGAAGCTTGCTTTTTTTGGACTTACCACTTGTCAATTGGTTGGAGCACTTTGTGCATCTTTTGATTTTTGATAAACTTTGTATATCTTTCAAATTTTTGGCAATCATTGCTCATCTTTTTACTTTTCTTTTCTTTTTGGGGCTAATTTTATGCCCTTGTTTTTTATTTTTGCAAGCTAAATCCTTCTTCAAAACTCTTAAAAACTCTCAGTTGTGAGTATATCTTTCATATATTGGAGAAGAAAAACTCACTCTCTAATAAAGGGAAGAATAAACTACAAAATAGAATCACTTTCATATGATAAATGCAACAATAAGATTTTATAGAATTTGAAAGTAATATAAAGACTTTGAACATTATATATATAAGATAGATTATTGTAGCAAGATAGAAAAGATTTTAGTTACAAAGTTCAGTTGTTAATTTCAGATAGACATTTATTTGGAAAAGAAAATTTCACCGCTAAAAGATGTTAGAGGGAGGGAAACAATCAACAGTATTTCTTCCTTTAATTAATTTTAGAGAGGTCAAAATATTGACTACATATTATCAAAAATAAAAATAAGGCGTAAAATATCATTTCAACTATGACCAAATATAAGAAAAACTAATAAACAAAAACATTAGAGATGAAACAACTACAAAATAACAACAGAAATAAAAAATTAACTCAAAAGTAAAATGGAAAGAATAGAAAATAACTACAATCAATAGAGTAGTAAACATGCAAATCATAATTTATTAAGTAATAAATTTAAGCAATTAAGAGCCACGAGCCTCCATTGTCCAAGTACCACATGATCTCACAAGGTCTTTGGTGATAGCACACCTACTAAATTATCAAATGTAAGATTTAGGAACCCAAATAGATTTGGGTCGCTTCTTATGAAAAGAAGAATGTAATGCATGTATGTTCTGTTGTGAATCATGTAATTTGGGTCTCCACACCCAATGTGTATTATGGTGAATAGTTCAAGTGTGTGAAATGTGTCATAGCATGCCACATGTAACTCCAAGAAAAGGATTTACTAATCTGCTCGGGTTATAACTCCTCTTCCTAAGTTTTGGCTTTAGATCAAGTTTGGATGTATTCCAATTTCTCTTAAGTGTATTCAATTTAGCTTTAAATCTCAAGTTAGCACTTTCTAAAACAGCATTATCAACATTTAAATAGTGCTCCATATGCTCAGTTTCTTTAATATAAGTTTTAAAATAATATTTAAAAGAGGTATAGGATGCTTTCAAAGAATCATGCTCAACAATTAGTTTAGAATGCTTTTTATTCAATTCATCAAATTCATCAAGTAATGAAATGTGATTGCTATCAAGTTGAGTGTGATCTTTACTTTAAATTTCATGCTCTTTTTGTAAATTCAAAAACTCTAATTTCAAACTAGCATGCAATTTCTTAAGTTTCTCATATGATGCATGAATTTTCTCACAACTTTTAAGTAATTGATCATATGTTGGTTCACATAGCTCTTCTTGATCAGGCTGACAAAGATGATCACCCATTAAGCACAAATTTGTTATCTCCTCTTCAGCTTTAGTCTCAAATGAGTCAAATGTAGAATCTACCCATAATGCCTTTTGGTACTGCTTTTTGTCCTTCCTATATTTGGGTTTCTCATCACCCTTCTCTTTTCTTGAGTGATCCTTAAGTATAGGATAATCATCTTTGACATGTCCAGACTTCTTGCATTTATAATAAATAAGATCATAAGAACTTTTAACATTTTTTTTATCCTTACATTTTTTCCACTTCTGATGATACCTACTATTCTACCTTAGAAAGCTCTTGAATTGCCAAGTGATGAAGAGAACATCATCACTTTTAGACTCAAAAGAATCAGTGTCCGTGTTATTGGCCTTCAGGGCCACAATTTTCTTCTTCTTTTTCTCACCTATATCAAGATTTCTTTGATTTGCACCTTGCTCATAAGCAATGAGTGATCCAAGTAAGTTATCAATATAATAAGTATTTAAATCTTTAGATTCAGTAATTGAAGTAATCATAGCATCAAAGGAAGAAGGTAAACATCTCAAAATCTTATTGACTCTTTTATAATTAGTTAGCTCTCTTCCTAAAGCATGCAATGAGGTGAGAATTTGAGTAAACCTAGTAAACATGTCAGAAATTGATTCAGTAGGCTTCATACAAAAAAGTTCATAGTCATGCAACAAAATATTCAATCTAGATTGCTTAATCTCATTTCTATTTTCATAAGTAATACATATTGTATCCAAAACTTCTTTACTAGTTGCACAAGTTGAAACACGCATATAATCTTCAGATTTCAAAGCACATAAAAAATAGTTCAAACATTTCGCATTAAGTTGTGCTATATCACTTTAATCAAAAGTCCATTCAGTAAAAGGAAGTTTAATTTTAATGTCATTAATTTCATGAGGTGGTGTATAACCATCCTTAATAAGCATCCATATGCGATAGTAAATCAATTGTAGAAATGTAGACATACGAGTTATCCAAAAATTAAAAGGAATATTGTCAAACAAAGGTGGTCGGGTAATAAAACACCCTTCTACAGTATTACGATTACCAAAGTTAGCCATTGATAGAAATTCAAAAAAAATTCAAAAACTCAATTTTATGAATCCCACTCTGATACCACTTAAAAGTTCGACAGAGATGTTAAGCCCTAATGAACTAGTTCTAAGGCTAAATAAGAGGGTGGGTGAATTGGTATTTTAAAAAATCTTTAATCAAAACACAAACTAAAACCAAAGTTCATTGTAGAATTCAAAGTGCAAAAATTAAATTTGAAAGCAGTAATAAAGAACATAGAAATTTATAGTAGTTTGGTCAACTAGACCTATGTCCACTCCCCAAAACATAGTGTCTCTCCTTTTGCCCCCACAGTAAGGCGGATAAGCCTTTACAAACCTCTTTTCCACCGACCCTAATGAGGCAGAGAACCCAACTCCTTTTGCTTCCTCCTGAAGCAAGCAGTGAACCTCAATCAAATGTTGAAGTAGACCTGTCTGGAACCCCCAAGAAACTAGGGATGAAGATCAGAGAAGATGAAGATGGATCCTTACTTGAAGCAACCTTTTTGAAACCCCTCACAAACTCCCCCTCACAAGATCCTCTCTCTCTCTCCCTTGCTCTCCCTCTTCTCTAAGCTCTCTCAGATCAAAACAGCAGTAGAATAAGAGGTCTTATATAGAAGAGCTTCAAAATAGCTCTTAATTACAATAAACTGACTTTATCGTCCAGGATGATCTCAATCAACCAGGACAATTTGGGATGATTAGAAGGTTTTTGTTCACATCGTCCAGGCTGATAGGATATCATCCTATATGATTAGTACAAATTTTTTAATATCATCTAGAGCATCACCCTGAATTGATGTCTAGATGATAGGAAAAATAACTTGATCGTCCAGGCCGATCTCGTGATCATCACAGTTGATTTTTTCAATTCCGTGCATATCATCCAGAGCATCGTCCTAAATAGAAGTTGGCCGATGTTTTATTATCCAGGAACAACTAAGGTTTTTGAATTAATCATCCCAACTGATCCTGCAATCATCCAAGATGATATGATCAAGCAATCAAACCTAAATTACTTTCCTTAATTATTAGATTAACTTAGGCATAATTGTACTGCATCATCCAGGATTATATCCTGGACAATGTCCAAAAATAAAAGCTACCTAAATAGATCTGGTGGCTGATTCATTCTGATTTGAGCCTATCATCCCGGCCGATACGAATATCATTCAGGATGATACGCTTAATGATGGTTGCTTAAACCAAGAAGTACTAATTAGTTTTTCTATTTTTAACTGATCGTCTAGGCCAATTTTTGGATCGTCCCGGATGATGTGAGGAAAAATAAAAAACTCTAAAATAGTAGAAAATTTCACCCAAGCATGTATGTGCAAGGTTACTTAGCATCAGGACCCACAATATTATAATGGACTCAAGAAAAGGTAAAAGATACAATTTCATATATTACAAAATGACTCAGTCTTAATCTATCCAATCTTGAGTTGGCTCAACTTATAATTTGATCTTGTGGACCTAAAATTTTAACAGGCAAGGCAGTCATAGAGAAATAGAAGTTTTTGCTATCATCAAAATAGTTTTTTTTTAAATCAGATTCGAAACACACCCAAGTTGGTCTAAGTTGACCCGAATTAGGTTCAGTCGACCGAGCCAACTATTATTTAGACCATGGTGACTCATTAAGTCCAATTCACTAGGAATAGTACTCAGAATTGTTTAGTAAAGATCATAGTTAATTTGGAGTTCAATTAGTGTTGATTAACTTGATGATTAATTGGTTTAGCTTGAGCTAACCCAGTGGGGACAAATTAATTATTCACTTGCTCAAGAACCCAGTTATGCTTTATTTAATATATGGTGTTCCAAATAAAGTAGTTTGGATTATGATTGAGGTCAATGAGTTAGTGTGTTATGCTAAGAAGTGTAGTGAGCTACCTAATTTTAATGCAGGGTTATAATTATCCAAGTGGTTGAGGTTTAATAATTATGCATGTAGTAATTGTAATCTAAATTATTGTAGGTTGATTAAATGTTGGCTATATAATTAAAGTTCATTGAAGGATGACTATAGAGTTGATTGAGATATAGATTAATTGAAGTGTTGATTGTAGATGGTGATTGATTGTAAACCAAGGAGATGTAGATCAAGATAACCTCATGAAAAAATGAGTTCAACACTACACTTACCAAAAATAAAATCTAATCCTTTCAAATAACTGCAAGGAAACTTTGTGAGAGTTCTAGTCTACCCAACCACCTTGTACAACCTAAACCTAGAGCCCAATACCTTATAAGACCATATTATCAATCCCAAGGATCAAGTTGTTGGGATCCGAAGTTCTCTTGACGAAAGTGTGTAGTATAGTAAAGGTTGAGCAACAGGATTAATTCTATCATCGAGCTGCAACGTAAGCATTACCAATATGATTCTTCTATTATTGGATGGCATATTCAAGAACAGCCAATTTTTTAGGACCCAAAGAGAACATTTTTCCTTGTAGCCTTAGCCTATGAATCTTGACTAGTACATTAGTAGTAGTAGTAGTAATAGAAAAAGAAGAAAACATAAGATGAAGTGGAGTAAAAAAGGATTCTTTTTATTTTTGTTTTATATTTTATTTTTGTATTTTTCTTTATTATTTTTTATTTTTTATTTTTTAAATATAAGTTTGAGGAAAAAATCAAAGAAATTCTATTTAGTAATATCTTGCAAGGTTAATTTTATTATTTCTTTTCAAATATTTCTAATATTTTCTTGGATTGTAAATTTTGGAATTTTATCAATAAGAAAAATAAGAACTTAAGGATTTTAATAATGCACAAAGTGGAAAATAACAAAACTAAGCTACCTAATTTTATTAAAACTAGCACTTCCTAATAAAGAAGACTACTAAAAGCACTTTAGCACTTGAATACTTATCTTAGGATTTATTGGTTAAATGCTTAGTTATAATGACTTATTTATAATAATTTAAAGGTTTAGTGTAAGCACGTACTTATGGAATCATAAGATCTTTGATGAACCTTAAGTAGTAATTACTTAGGTCACATAATGGGAAGGGAAAAATAGATATTCAAAATCATTAAGAAGTAGTACTAAGCAAAAATATTCAAAGAAAGAAAAAAAAAAGTGAAAAAAAATAAAAGAAAATAACAAATGAAAAACATGAAAAGAAAAAAGAAAACCAAAGTGAAAAATTGTTTTGAAACATCATAAAATTTGTAACTAAAAGTCTAACTCCAACTAAATGGTTTAAGGAGAAATTAACATAAGGGAAATTGTGGGAGTTATGGTACATAAGGAAACTTATATTATGACTCAAAAAATTAACTAAAATATGATGTTCTTCTAAAACCCAAGATAATTAAACTTAGGTAAGATAGTCAAAATATTACATACACATTTAAGAGTTGGATTTAAAGGAAATATTAGTGGAGATGGAATATTGGGTTTTTATTGTTGCAAATCTAAGTTTATGGATTAGACTTTTAATGATAGCAAACATTCATGATTCTCTACGACTACATTGCCTACTAACTTTTCAGATCCACAAGATTGAATACAACATAAGCCAGCTTAAGATTGGGTAGATTTAGGTTGAGTCAGTCTATAATATTTTTCTTTTTCTTGAGTCATTTGTAAAAGTGGTTCCTGATGCTAAGTAACCTTACACACACACACATTTGAGGGGTTTTCTGAGTTTTTCTATTTTGAGTACATCGGCCAGGACAATTCGACCTAAAAATAGAAACCCTAATTAGGACATCCTGGTTAAGCAGCTATCATTAAGCAAATCATCCTAGACGATCCTTCTATCGGCCAGGATGATAGGCTCAAATTAGAAAGAATCATCCCCATGATCAATTTTGATATTCTTTATTTTAGTACATCAGTCAGGACGATCTCAATATCGGCCTGGAAGATGCAGCACAATTATGCCTAAATTAATATGGTAATTATGGAAAGAAATTAAGGCTGATTGATACGATCACATCGGCCGGGCCAATCGCAGGATTGGCTAGGATGATGTCCTGGATGATTGACATCAGCCAGAATCTATTCCGGACGATGTTGTATCAGCCTGGATGATGTAACCAAATTTGTTCTGATCATCCCAACTCATCCCGACTGATTAAGCTTACTTTATAATGATCGTCTTCCTATCATCCTGGATGATAATGTCGGTTCTTGAAATTCTATTTAAAGGACCCCAAATTTTCTCTTGCAAAGAGACCTTTAGCTGATGTCTTGACCTGAAAGAGCTAAGAGGAGAGGGAGAGAGAGTGAGAGAGAGGGAGGAACTTGTGAGGGGGAGTTTGTGAGAGGGATTCACAAAGGTTTCTTCAAGCAAGGTTCCAAGGTGTCTTCTCCAGTCTTCGTCCTTTGTCCTTGGGGGTTCAAGGGAGGTAAGCTTCAGCAATTGGTCGAGGTTCTCTGCCTGCTTCAGGAGGAAGCAAAAGGAGTCGAGGTTCTCTTCCTTCTTCAGAAGGAAGTTAAAGGAGTTGGATTCTCGGCCTGCTTTAGGAGGAAGCAAAAAGAGTTGGGTTCTCTACCTGCTTCAGGAGGAAGCAAAAAGAGTTGGGTTCTCTATATGTTTCAGGAGGAAGCAAAAGGAGTTAGGTTCTCTATCTCACCGGGGTTGGCATAAAGGCGTTTTTGTGAGGGCTTCTCTGCCTTGCTATGGGAGTAAAAGGAGAGTCGCTTTTGTAGTGCAATACTCGGAGGGCACCTCCGGGGAGTGGACGTAGGTCGAGTTGACCGAACCACTATAAATCTAGTGTGATCTTTCTTTGTTTTGATTTTTTCATTTATTTTTTCACACTTTGATTTCTGTGGTGATTTTGGTTTAAGTTTTGTTCTTTGATTATAAGAAAGATTTTTTTAAAAATACCAATTCTCCGTGTTAGCCTTGGGCCAGTTCTTAAGGGCTTAACATCCCTAACGAACTTTCAATTATAAGATGTATTAAAGGAGTTATTAACCATTGAATGCTACTATTTAATCCATTAAGTTAATTTTTTCTTAACTTTAAAAATCCAAAAGCTTACATTCAAGTAAAATAAGCTATGAATTAAAGTTCATATGGATACCTTGGGGAAAAGTAATAATTTAATTTTAGAGGATTTTGTTAGTTTAAAATTGTTATGTTTTAAGGTATCCTTTTTTCTTTCTTTTTTTTTTCTTTAAAATTGCCTCATGTAATGATTTTATACAGGAAAATTCAAATAAAATTTAGGAAACTCTAAAAATACCCAATATTATGGTGCTAAACTTTGGAGTATTGTGGAATTGAAGGCCAAATTCTAATCTCAAGAATAGAGAGCAAGGTGCCTCAACTTAAAGGAGCTCGGTTCTACATCACCATCCAAGCATCGCAATGCCATATAGCCACAACACCACATCATTGATTATAATTCCTAAATGCCTAATTGCTAAAGCACCATATTGGAGCAGATAATTAAATTACTCATAAGAAATAACACATCAATTAACTAAGAGCACCCCAGTGGAGTTCTACATCAATATTGCAATGTTAGTTCATTTATAGAGTACTGCAATGTTACTACTTTGAGTGCCATGGCAGTAGAATCGATTATTATTTTTGTATATAAATTACGTCGCTGAATTATTGAAGAGGGCTAGCCATTTTATCTTATACTTATTCCCAATAGGAGTGTGAGTGTGAGTATGTAAGGAGAGAAGGATTAGAGGATAAGGAGTGTATGTATCTATTATTACAAGAGAAATTTGGTTCTATCTATTTATACAACTTAATACTTTTATTTATTTTATCTTTATAATGAAGCTTTTCATGTTCATATTAATTGTAATGTAAGGATAAATCAATTTCGGCTTATAATGTGATAAGAATGTGTGTGTTAAATAGAATGGGTCTAAATGTTAAACATTTAATTAATGTTATTTCTAGTTCCTCTAAGCTTCACTTAATTTGTGGATAAGCCACGCACAAATTTAAAATTTAGTAAGCATAAACTACTTAATCCATGTGACATTATAAATATATCAACTAGTAAAAGTAGTACTAAATTGGTATTAATATTATTCTAATCCTCTTTGGAATGATACAACCCATTTGGATATTACTTGACACAACACGTGCACTTGCATAGTATCAATTATAGCCCACAAAGTGAGTGTATCAATAAATAAATAGAGATTATATGAATATGCATATGTAATATAATACATAAACTATATGATACATAAATATGATGCATAATGATATTGATATAGATGTAGATATATGATACAGTTGGTATATGAGATTGGTACATACTGCATGAATAGCATGATAAGAAATATAAAGGGTATTCATGATGTTGACTTGCACTGATAACTATTGGAATTAAGATATGATTACATTGCTTTTATTGATTCCATGATAGCCTTCTAGTAGCCATTTCTATATACTGGATAGAACTAAGTTGATGATTACTACATAGTTGTATACTTTATTCGTATTGATTGATTCTATTCATACTGACCATTATTACTCATGTTGATATGTTCTTTTGCACATATATTCATGATAACCATGCTTTGTTGATGATTTGAATGATTGCATCGATATTGTTCTACTTTATATTCTTTGGTAGAGTGGTAGGTTTTAGTGCCCTACTAGGCTTCTGCTCATTATGTAATTTTTCATAATTTCAAGGAAGGTTAAGGATCTAGTGGAGTGTGATAAATCAAATTCTAAAGATAGGTATTTATTTTATTTTATTTGTTTATTTTTGTAGATATAAATGTAGTAAGATAGATTGATTAGAAATATATATTCATGGCTAATGTAAATGATTTTTGAAGATGAAATGAAATATGCATGTTTTAAGAGTATGAAAAATGAAAGATATTGTTTGTGATTTATTTTCTTATATGGATGATTGTTAGTGGCTCTGCTAGATGATTAGAAGATTTTAAATTGGAAATTCTTCAAAATTAGATCATAGGGCATGACACACTAACTCTCTCATTTTGTTCCAATTAAGGTGGAGAAGCCTCTCTCCATCTCAAGGTAATAGAGAAATATTTACACTACTTCTCTTCTCAAAAAGCCTTCAACCCTAACCTCCCAGGCTAGATCTTGAGCCTCCACACTAAGAATCTCCATAGCCCTTCCCAAGAGCTTTTAGAAAACTTAGAGGATTAAAGAATATAGATTGAGTTATATAACCTTTGTAAATCTCTCATTCAAATCTTTTGGACTATCCCAAATGATCTATCTCTATGTCTCTTCAATCTCTCTCTATAAAACATCACATGAATTCAATAGATCAACCATATTGTCGATAGTGCAAGGGTTTAAACAAAGCACGTAGTAATGATAAGAAAATAATTTAAAAAAGCAACTAATTAATTTGTATTTGGTTTGGCATTAGCTCTTATGTCCATGCATTACAACCTTCAGCTCCCTCTCTTTCGACCATGACAGTCTAAAGAAACCCCTCACCTTAATGGGTAGTTAAGAAACTCTACTCCTTCTTGTACTTCAATTGAGAAGAACACTACTATAACCCAGATAATCCATAACAACTTGTAACATAATGTTTTAGATCTCTATAATATATTACAAAATTTGATGAAACAAGAACTCTCCATAAACAATAATAAATTATTAAGGATTTGATATTGAATAAAAGTGGAAATAATAATGAGTGCACATGCTCTCAAGGGATTTTTTGCTAAAAGAACTCTTCTTCAAACTTTTCATCATCCAATAATTTTAGGGTTTTCTAGAGAAGTATATGTTGATTATATAGTATGATATGATCACTATATAATATGATTATTTTTCATAGTAAAAAAGTTATGAATGTACACTATTTAATCATATAATATAATTAACATCAAACTGGTGTTTTTTGTTATGCCAAATTCACATTTATTACTCAATTAATTTATTTGCCTTAATAATATTAATTTAGGAAGATAATTATATAGTATGACATGTATCATATAATACGGTTAATTTAAATTTTGAATTAATCCAACTCATAAAAAAATATTGTGATGATAGTTTATTTTAATGTTAATACTTATCTCATTGTATTAATTGTATCATATAGTATAATTAATTAATGGTATAAATTATAAAAAATTTAAATAATATTTATTGATCTCATCTAATTTTATGGTTCAAGTATACATTGTAGAGATCGATAAGTATCATATAATATGATTTAGTATATATCAACTTATCATTTTTAAAGAATATTTTAGAATTATTTTCACCACTCACTCTAGTGTAAGTGTGTTGGTTGTTTTTTTTTTTTTTTACTTTAAATATTAGTAAATAAGAAAAATAAAAAAGCATAATTTATAACTAGACTCTTATGCCTTATAGTTTAGATCACCCTCAGTGAAACTTAATGCTTTAATTTTGACTTCTTGAACTTATCCTTTGGGTTTTGATCCACATTTTTGTCTAAGTCATCTTGGTTCTCGATTTAAGCACTCCATTTGATGTTATTCCTTATGTAAACATGTACTTATTAGCTATAATTCGTATAGTAAGTGCATTAATCGAAAAAATAATGCATCATTGATTAAAATAAAACATATGATATGACTTACAACTCATGGGGGCTAACACATAAGTGATCTAATTTGAATAAAAATTATCCCAATTAAAGCACTTAAAGCATAATTTAAAACCTTGGGACATTAATTGAATGACTAATAATCTCACAATCTTGCATGCTTATAGAAATCAAATATATTGATAAGAAAAATTTTGTGTGCAAATGATTGCATGATTCTAACATCATTAGGTTCTTCAAATAATCAAAAGGCACTTTTTAATCACGGGGTCATTTAGGGTCTTTTAATGGCATAATTTAATTTTTTTTTATATTCATGGAGAAAGGATTGTTTTGTTATTATTGTTACGAAGAGTGACACTCTCAAAACTATAAGTAGACTTTGACACTCTACAGGAAAAGGGGTTGAATTAAAACTTGAGACTATAGTAGGCTCAAAGGTTTAAAAAATCCTAGAGCTCTACCACCATCGGATCATCGCCACCCAAACATCATTAATCTACCATCACTACCCAATCATTATTGTTAACAAATCACTGTTCAAATACAATCGACAAGCACCCACTACCTAACCTTTATCAATAGACCACTTTCACTATAAGTTAACATATAGTCACCTTCATCATCTTCAGACCATCGATGCAAAACCATCACTATCGCGCTACTTCCACCCAATCATGACTGTCAAACTACCACTCAACCCCCATCTTCTAGTCATTTAAGCCTAATTATTGTTGCTAGAAAAATATTAGAGAGAACTCAATACATATAATTGAAGAAGGGTAAAATAATACAAAATTGGTAGAAGTATTACAAAAAACTGATAAGTTATACAATGTAGAATATAACTTGGTGAGTATTTATGTGTATAAAGGACAAAATCTAAATTTTATATAGTACGAAGTTTCTATTTAAAGTGAACATGCAGCTAGTTATTATAGATCACTAGTATTGATGAAATCTATAAAGGCATTGTTCTATATAACAAGAAAGTGGGAATAAGGAGGAAAAAGTTATAATGCCTTCTTGCATATCAATTTGGCTCTTATTAGCATATATCATATCATCGCTCCACAAATTAAGTTTCCATAGGTTGGATGGTTAATTAATCTTACATATGCTGAAATCAATTTAAAGAAAGAAGGTTCATAATTATGTTGGGAGGATAATCTTTGGAATCAATGTGAAGAATGATGATTCACATGCATGAAATATTAGATTGTATACCATGGTCATTACTGAAATGCTAGCATAATATATAGTACTGCATGTAATATCCCTTGATATAGTACCTAGTCCACCTGAAATGACCTGAAAATATCATGGTAAGAATTATATGATTATTTAAGTTTTTATGAGTCATTCTGAAGATGATTAAGTAGAAAAAAATATAAATAATTTTTTATAGTACTTGATGCTTGTATGAGAACATTATAATGCTAAACTCTTTATCTAAGGGAATAATATTTGAGTCAGTATGACTGATGTGGCATTGCCTTCTCTATTTATTGCGGAGCACTACGATGCTTATGGAGCAGCACTTTAACATTGCGGACTCTATTTATAAAGAATTTTATCTTGGGAGAGCAGTGGTGCTAGGAGGTTTAGTGTTGTGGCGCTAAGTTAATTTTGACATTTTTTATATAAATGTCTAAAAGAATTAGCCAATTCACCATTTTTTATTCCCATTCACTAAAAAAGATTTGAGAGGGGCCTGTTGCAATTCGAGCTTATGAGTTTATGTTTTTTGAAGATAACAAATATTATGGTTCACTTTATGCTGCCTATATGTACTTGAATTTTATCTTTATTTGTGTGCGTACTAACTTTTCAGCACTACGATGCACCACTCAAGGCTCAAGATTTGGGAGAACTGTTTTACTTGTAATTCTCACTAATGTAATTTTTTATTTCTTGAGTCACGTCCTGTAGAGGTGCTTGCTTGCTTTGTAACCTTGCACACACACACACACCATTGGAGAATTTCTAACATCGTCCAGGATGGTATTTACATCGGCCTAAACGATTGGTTCATAAATAAAAACCCTAATTAGGGTATCCTTATTAAGGAAATCATCATTAAGCACATCATCTTGGACGATTTTGTATCGGCCAAGATGATAGGATCAAATCAGAAAGAATCAGCCGCTAGATCATTTTAAGTATTACTTATTTTTTAACATCATCCCGGGCATCGGCCTGACTGATCCAGCATAAGTTTTCCTAAATTAATCTAGTATTTAAGGAAAGCAATTAATATTTGTTTACATGATCCCATCATCCTGGACGATCGCATGATCGGTTGGGACAATCCACTAGACAATTGGACATCGGACAGCTCTTATTCAGAGCAATGTTTAGGATGATATTTTATCATCTAAGATGATATGAATAAATTTCTTTTGACTGTCCCAAATCATCCTGGCTGATTGGGCTTAATTTACACTGATCGACAAGGATGATATACATATTGTCCTGGATAATAAAGTCAGCAAGTTGCAATTAATGAGCTCATTTTGAACTCTTCTATTTAAACCTTGATAATATACTTAGTAAGTGTCTTTGGCAGCCATTGTAGCTTCATTCTTTTGGAGGGAACTTGAAGAGAGAGTTTGAAAGGAGAGAGGAAAGGGTGGAGTTTGAGAGAAGGAGAAGATCCTTGGAGGGGTTTCAAGGGAGTGTGGAGTGGGATTCCACAGGGGTTCTCCAACGAGCTTGCACCTTAGTACCATCGAATTTAAGGCTTGTCTTTAGAGAAGTTCTGGAAGAATAAGATCTCTTTGGTGTCAAAGGACCCGACTACTCCGCCACACCGGGGAAGGTGGAAGTGATTTTGTAAGGGCTTATCCGCCTAGCTATGGGGGCTAAAGGAGAGACATTGAGTTTAGTGCAATACTCGAAAGGTGCCTCCGAGGAGTGGACTTAAGTCAAGGTTTAACCGAACCATTATAAATCTGGTGTGTTATTTCCTTTATTATTTTCTCATTTAATTCCCGCATTTTGTTTTCTTTGTGGTGAATTTCAGTTTAGTTTGTTGATTTTAAAATACCAATTCACCTCTCTCTTAATTAGCCTTGGGCAAGTTCATAAGGGCCTAACATCCCTAACAAACTTTCAAGTGGTATTAGAGCGGGATTCATAAAATCTAGTTTTTGAAAACTTTTGAATTTTGATCCATGGTTAATTTTTATAATCATAATATTGCGAAAGGTTATTCAATCACTAGACCACCTTTATTTGAATATATTACTTTTATTTTTTGGAAAATCTGCATGTCTACTTTCTTGCAATATTTTAACTGGTTATTCTATACCGTAATGTATTTTAAATGGAAATAAAACTGATATTCCTTTTAATCAATGGAGTAGAGAATAACAAATCAATACTCAATTGAATGCAAAATCTTTAAACTATTTTTTTTTTTTTTTGCTTTAAATTCTAAAGATTGTATGTTAGTTTTCACGTGCACTACTGGTAAGAAAATTTGACATAAATTACACACTATATACAAAGGCACTAGTGAAATCAAGCAATCCAAATTGAATATTTTAATGCATGATTATGAACTATTTTGCATGAAACCTTATGAGATGATCTTAGACATGTATACTAGATTTATTCAAATTATTACATCATTACATACTTTAGAAAAGGAGTTTTAAAACTTTGAAAAAGTTAATAAAATTCAACGTCGTCTACTTGATAAATTTTCTCCCAAGGTTGTTGCTATTTGTGAATCAAAAAATTTGAATGAATATTCTATTGATAATTTGATTGGCTCACTCATTACCTATGAGCAAAGTTTGGGTCAAATACTTTTGAATGCAGGTGAAACGATAGTGCTAAATGTTGAAAATATGGAGAAAAGAGGCTTAGTTGATGACAAAAGCGATGACGTATCAAGTAAATTGGAAAGCCCACTAAAGCACAAGCATAAGCATCAACAAAAGTGGAATAAAGGTAACAATTGTAAGAATGTTAAAATTTCTTCTAATGTTATTTGCTTTGGATGAAGGAAACCTAGACATATGAAAAATTAGTGCCCTAATTCGAGAACTCTTACTGGAACAGAAAAGAGTAAAGCTAAGCAAATTATATAAAGGAAAAGTAATAAAAAATTAAAAATCTCCTGGGCAGACCTAGCTTCTGAATCATCAGACCAGAAGCAAGATGATATTTCAACCCCTAGTTGTGTGTTTATTTGTTTATGTATGTTTTTTTTTATTTTTTATTTTTTATGTATTTTTTTAGTTTTTTTTTTCTTTTTTCCTTCGTTACTTTAAAAATTTAAATTTATCTTTACTTTTCTTTTTGTTAAGTTCTCTTTGATCAACGCACACATTCACCTTTCTAAAAATGAAAAACTGACCTCCTGTTCTTTCTTGAATTCTTATGAAAGTTGTGGTTGACTTCTCTAAAAATAGTCAAAGAAAGGAAACTTGTGATTTTGTCTCTCTATCTCTCTTATTAAAGAGGTTATTTTACTTTTGATTCAAAATCTTCATCATATTATAAATTGGATCTTGAAACTAATCTTTTTTCATCTCTCTATATTTTATTTATTGTATAAGAATCTTTTACAAGTTGTTAAATCTACCTCATAATTTTCTTAATCAAGTAATTCATTTTGTCAATAGGATGAGTTTACTTTTATTTTTAAGATTTTGGAAAGGTAGCATATTCTAAAAAAAAGTGGCCAATGATGCCAAAAATAAAAGATGTGCAATGACACCAATTTGAAAAAAAAGGGATACACAAAGTGTATCAAAAATCAAAAGATGCTCAATGCACCAACCAATTGAAAAGAGGCATAAAATGCGTTCACAAAATATAATGCTTACCATTCTTGTACTTCTTAAAGTTTAAGAAAACCCTTGATACTTTCGATACTTGAGTTTGAAAATCATAATTCTTGATTCAAATATTCGTGCATTAATCTTTGATTAGATATATTTTATGGAAGGAGTTTTGGAAAAATTAGTATTTTTTCTCTAATTTATTCCTTAATTTAGATATTGGACTAAAAAGTTTTTTAGCCTTTAAAAGAACTCTAGTTTAGATTAACAAGTTTTAAATTTCTAACATTTTCTGGGCTATGCGTTGTCAATACAATCCTTCTAAGTATTTGAATAAAATCAAGAGGTAAGTTTCTCATTTTAAGAATATTTGATTTTGTCTTCACTTGATCAGGGATCATTTCTTGTCTTTTAATCATTTTTTTTATTATCCTAATTGTTTATGCCCCTTCCCTTTTTGATAAGTCAAAGGGGGAGAATATATTGTTGTATTTGTATTTGTATTTGCATTTGTACTACATTTAAAATAAAAACAAAAAAAAATTCTTCCTTTGGTTATTCTACTGAGGGAGAGATTAGGAGAAAATGTTTTCAATTTTATAAATTCAACCAATAATATTTTCCATCATCAAAAAGGGGGAGATTATTGCAACTCGAGCTTATGAGTTTACGTTTTTTGATGATAACAAATATCATGGTTCACTTTTTAATGTCTATCTTACTTGAAATTTATGTTTATTTGTGTGTGTACTAACTTTTCAGGACTACGATGCACTACTCAAGGCTTAAGATTTTGGAGAACTATTTTACTTGTAATTCTCACTGGTGTATTTTTTTATTTCTTGAGTCATGTCCTGTAGGGGTGCTTGCTTTCTTTGTAACCTTGCACACACACACCTTGGAAGAATTTCTTACTGTTTTTTAGAGTTTACTATTTTCTGTAACATCATCCAGGATGATATTTTCATCGGCCTGGATGATCGATTCAAAAATAAAAACTCTAATTAAGGCATCTTTATTAAGGTAGCCATCATTAAGCACATCATCCTAGATGATTTTTTATCGGCTAGGATGATAGGCTCAAATAAGAAAGAATCAGTCGCCAGATCTTTTTAGGTATTACTTATTTTTGGACATCATCCCGAGCATCGTCTCTGGCATCGAGCTAGTCAATCTAGAATAATTTCTCCTAAATTAATCTGGTATTTAATGAAAGCAATTAAGATTTGATGATAAAGTCGACAAGTTACAATTAATGAGCTCATTTTGAGGTCTTCTATTTAAACCTTGATAAGGCATTGAGTAAGTATTTTTGACAGCCATTGTAGCTTCGTTCTTTTGGAGGAAACTTGAAGACAGAGCTTGAAAGGGAGAGAGGAAAGAGTGGAGTTTGAGAGAGGGAGAAGATCCTTGGAGGGTGTTTCAAGGGAGTGTGGAGGGGGATTCTACACGGTTGCTCCGGCGAGCATTCACCTTAGTACCATCGGATTCAAGGCTTGTCTATAGAGAAGTTCTAGGAAGAATAAGATCTCTTTGGTGTCAAAGAACCCGGCTACTCTGCTGCACCGGAGAAGGTGGAAGTGATTTTGTAAGGGCTTCTCTACCTAGCTGTGGGGGCTAAAGGAGAGACACTAAGTTTATTGAAATACTCATAGGGTGCCTCTGAGGAGTGGACGTGGGTCAAGGTTTGACCGAACCAGTCAAAATCTGGTGTGTTCTTTCCTTTATTATTTCCGCATGTAATTTATGAATTATGTTTTCTTTGTGGTGAATTTTGGTTTAGTTTGTTAATTTTAAAATACCAATTCACCTCTCTCTTAATTAGCCTTGGGCTAGTTCAGAAGGGCCTTACATCCCTAACGAACTTTCAGGGCTGAAGAGAATAAATATGAAATAGAAAAAAGGAAGATAGGGTTTGAAGGCAACGAAGCTAGATTTTTCCATCGGGCAAGTTAAAGATGTTGTTCATCTCAAGGTAGGCTTCTATTACCTACTTTTTTTTTTAATTTAGACAATTTGTGAAAATTTTATGGCAATTTATTTAATTTAATATAGTTTGATAAACATTTTCATTGTGTTTATTAATATGTTGTATAATAGAGAAATCTAAGAATTTTGACAAGAAAAACTCAACATTTCAAAGGGTGATTTTAAATGTAAGTTTTTATATGTTTTGCTACTTATGTTGATTGTAACAAAAAGTGTAATAAAATATTAAAAGATCTAAAATGATTTTATAAATGTTCCCCATTAAAAAATTTCTGAATAATAACTGCTGAGTGTGTCTATGAGTTCTACCACATGTATACTATTGGAATTTTTGTACATGTGCTACTTTGATGCATTCATGCATCATCTTAAAAGTCATTCATATAAGAAAGACAAAAAGATCATATGAATTTGATGGAGAAGGTGATTTTGAAAAATTTGGCAGAACCTTGGCAATAGGAGGTTCTTCGTCATCCTGGTGTGGTCGACAGAGGTTTTGGTGGGGAATTTCTTTTGAATCAAGATTTTTTTTGCTTTTGGCTGAAGGTTTTCTTGGCTTAGCAATTAACTGGATTACTATTTTGGTAGATATCTAATGTTCAGAGGACCTACATTGGCTTGGAGTGGCTGATGGATATTCATAGTTTGGTTTTTTGTGTGTTAAGATCTGATTTAATTTTGGATGAAGAGGACTTTGCCTTATCGACATTCCTAAGGGTGATTTAGGCAATGAAAGTTTGAGTAGGTTGTTAGACTTAATAAAACTATCCTAATGCTAACTAAGAGGGGTGAATTGATAATTTAATAATTCTCTTGGATTTTAGAAAACCAATTTAAGATATTTGACAAAATGATAGGTTTTTACAAAAGATTTTTCAAACACAAAAATTTAAAGTGCAAAAAATAAAAATGTAGTAAAAAGTAAAATAATAGAAGAAACACCAGATTTTATAGTTGTTTAGTCCAACTAGACCTACATCCACTCCCTGAAAACTCCTTCTTTAGGTATTGCATTAAATCAAAAGTGACTCTCCTTTTGCTCCCACATCAAGGTGAAGAAGCCCTTACAAAATCCCTCTTCCACCAACCCGGTGCGATAGAGTACTGACATCCTTTATCACCCTCCTGATGATGGTAGAGTACCAACATCCTTTCTCACTCTCTTAGAGATGGTAGAGTATCGTGATCTTCTTTGAAAATCTTCTCTCAAGATCCTTCAAGGAAGTAGGGAAGAATTTTTAAGAATAAATAAGAGATCCTTATCTTTGAGCAACCTTGTGAATTCCTCTTATAAGATCTCTCTCTCTCTATTCACACCTAAAACACTTTCTCAAACACTCTCTTTATCCACTCTTAAGAGAAATTCATAGCAAGATTATGAGTACCGGTTTTGAGGACCTTTTTATATGAAAGAAAAGAAAAATCATCCAAAAAACTAAAAATTACAACTCGTATGCACCCATTTTGTACTATATGAGTCATCTCTATGAACATACATCGTACAGTACGAACATTACAAAAACATTTTGGCATGATTTGATTAACTTCATTTTGGAGGAACTAGCATAACAAATCATCTAGTACGATTTGAAATCGTTTATACAATTAGTTTTAAAATTTTATGTTTTGCCTCACTGCCCTAGTGGGTGTGTGCAAGGTTACCCAATTACAATCACACTCTCTCAGACTCAAGAAAAATATAAAATTTACAAACTTCATTACATGAAACCCTAATCTACTCTATTTTCAAGTCTTTGATAGTTTGGAGTATGATTTCCATAAAATATTAGTACACACAAATAATAAAAATAAAATATATCCAATGTATGTTAGATAAATAGTAATAAAAACAATAATATTTTAGTATCATTAAAAATCATATTATATAAAGCATAATTTTCAAATCTAAGTTGTAACAATCTTCCCCTTTTTTATGATGGAAAAACATTTATTTTTTTAGTTAACACTAAAGGTTATTTTTCTCCTAAGCTCCCCCACAATGAATGCTCAGTTAAGAAACAAGGGATTTCAATCAAAATCAAAACAAAAAATTCAAAAATAACATAACAACAAAACAACAATCGATACCCACAAAACCCATACACACCAGACACAACAATCAAAAATACATGATTAAATTATACAATCAAATAATAAAAACTTACTACCCTTTTGACAACAGCAAAAAAGGGAAGTACCTCATGAAAAAATAAGTTTTTATTGACAAATCTAATAGATGATGATGAAGAAGATTTTAAATTATTTGCAAATATAATATTAACATTCTAATGCAAAAAAGGAAAGTCTCATATTTTAAATAATAGAACAATTAGGATAAGAAAAGTCAACCAGGTTCACTGTTTGTTCTACGCATATCAAATAAAAATAACTATTACAAAAATGATGAAAAAATATTAAATAGTTTCTAATTCAATAGTATAGATTATTGTTGCTTAAATGGATTTGTGTAAGAAATATAAAGATAAATGAAAGAACTGTATGAAACTTTCAATTAGTGACATTGCACGTCTTCTCATTTTTAGCACACTTTGTGTATCTTTTCAGTTTGGGCTAATATTGTGACGCTTTATATTTTGGCGAATATTATGCATCTTTTTAAACGTGGCACATTTTGTGCATCTTTTCAAGCCTGTCACACTTTGTGTATCTTTTCACTTTTTTAATCTTTCTAATATTAACAAATCTTAAAATAAATTCAAGTCATTAACAAAAAATAAATACATTGAAAGAGAAATAAGATATTTCTTTTGCAATAATTATAGCTAAATAATATTTGTCTATTTGAACATGAAGATGATCTTCTAATCAACATCTAACCATAATTTAATTTAAAATTGACAAATTAAATTTTGGAAGGAAATTAATTTGTAGAGCAAAGTATTTTAAAATTTCATTCTCTAGATCAACTTATTTTATTAGTCTATAAAAACTTAAAATAATTCAAGAAGAGTAAATTCAACACAATATAAACAACATTTCATTAAACACATGAAACAAATACATCCAATATATCTTACCAAAAAAACAAAAACAACTTTTCTAAGTTATCCCATGATTATGGAAAGAAGATAACACAAACATCAAGTACAACAGAATATAATAACTAATAATCTGAAGGACCCTAATCTCCATGGAGGTGGCTAAGGAGGTTTGAACATTGTAAAGTAGCTATTGATGGTAGCTACTTGCATGTTGATAGAGTCAAACTATCCTTGGATCCATCTCATATTTTCATTATATCCTACATCCTACTAGTTTAAGTGAGTCTCAATTTGATCAAACCATTGATCAAAATGAGTTTTAAGTCTATCAAAATGCTGATCAGGTCCAGGAGTAGGTGCAGGTGCTCCTTCTTCATCAAATTCTTCTCCCTCATCTCCTTGGTCTTGGTTAAAAAGTAACAGAAAGAAGCATCGATAAAATAAATAGGAAGCTGTGTAGGCGGATAAGGATGAATTAAGTTATATTTCTTTTCTAGAATATAGGCCACCAAATGTCGTAAAGCCACATTTTTCTTTCTCCTATTGTGAGGGAGTCCAATGTTGGAAAGCTTATAGATATAGTCCATAATCAATTAGCTTCATTTATAGGAGTGTTTTCCATGATGAGGTATGTGACTATAGATAATAAAGGAGTTAGTTGATATCATCAACTGCTTTAGGTACTTAATACATGCTAGATGATCCTATCATTTTGGTTTAGGGTGTACACTTGTGATAGGTGATTGACTCAAGAAGCACCTTTAAGAGTTTGATTAATTTTAGACCAATCAAAATAAAACCTAGAAGTCATTGTGTGTGCCCTAACCCCTTCAACTCTAAGATGTTGGAAGGTTCCTAAATCTTTCTTGGTAATCTCTACTCGTTGTTTAAAAACAAATGAAAACATTCTAGTATGATTTTCATTCATTCTCATGTTTACAAGGAAAAAATAGAATGGGTCATGATGATAAGCATAAATCAGAGTGAGAATAAAAGAGAATTGAGTTGAATCAAAAAGAGGAATAACTGGAAAGGTAATGTCTCTTTAGATTAGGAGGCGAGATGGAGTTATCTTAGCCTCAAAGAAACGACCATAAGCTTCTTCATTATCTTTTGAGAGAAAGTTCTCATCAAGTTTACCAGGATAAGAGAAAGAAACCTTGGAAGTTCATGCACGCTTGCTGCTACTAGCCATTTCTAGAGTTAGGACCTTAGATGATTTGAGATTGGAGAAGATTGTGAAGAAAAACCATCGAATACCTTCAAATTTAAAGAAAATGCCACTATTGTACAGTACAAAATTTGTTCATATGTTTGATTTTAAGATCATACATGACAAAATAATTTCGTACATACAATTGAAAACTACCAAAAATGAAACATTTTTTTTATAAATTGCCATTCCCGATGAGTCATTTCATATAGCTTTTTGACCAGTACGATCATACAAATGAACACATGTTCATCTGGGATGATCAGAATAATAAAGATCATACATGGAAGATAGGTTTGTCCACATGCAAACTTACAACATGATTGTATATATGAAATGGGATTTTATATATACGATATGTAAAAAATAACTGTCATAAGAAAATACGCCCTATTCATACAAACAAAATTATTGATTTGTACATTACAAAGTTGTATCATAAAGTATGATATATATATATATATATATATATATCACATTCTCGTCTGCTCAACTTAGGAAAAAATATCATATACAGACTATAGAATTTGTACAAAATGAAAGTTCTACGTACAATACAAATGAAAAATTAACTCAAGATAATAACGCTAAATCCATTATATGTAACAATAAAAACAAAAATAATACAAACAGACAATCATCTTTCTACCTTATGCTAAAACCAAGAAAGTAACTTAAGTCTCCCATCAAACTCATTTCAAATTCACTACTCATTATTTTTGAAAAATCATCACAAAGATTTTTATTGGTGGATCCAAATAAGATATAATCAACATATATTTGAAAAATAAGTATGTCATCTCCTACCCTTTTTAAGAAGAGAGTGGTGTCCACACTTACTTTAACAGATGATATTTCTAGTAGGAAAGTTCTTAGCCGCTCATACCAAGACCTAGATGTCTTTTTTAGTTCATACAATACCTTTTTCAATTTAAACACATGATTAAAGAATTTTGAATTTTCAAAACCTAAAGGTTACTCAACATAAACTTCCTCTTGTATCACCTTATTAAGAAAGAAACTCTTAACATCCATTTGAAATAATTTAAAACTTTGAAAACATGCAAAGGCTAGTAACACCCTATCGCTTCAAGTTTGGCTATTGGGGTGAAAGTTTCTACAAAATTATCTCTTTCTATTTGATTATACCCCTTGGCCACCAATCTTGCCTTATTTTTAACCAATACAACTAAATCATTCCTTTTATTTTTGAACCTCCCATAGTTTAAACAATAATTTGATCTTTAAGTCTTTCAATTAATTCCCAAACATCATTTCTAACAAATTTATTAAATTTTTTTGTAAGACCAAAATACCAAATTCATCAAAAAGTGTTTCATTTATATTAGTGGAATCAATCATTGATATAAAAGCTGAGTGGTTCACTTCTTTGCTAAGTTCATGCCTAGTTTTAATACCTTCACTTGGTTAACCTAGAATCAATTCTTTAGGGTGACTTTTAGAAAAAATTTAATCTCTAAGTAATGTATTTTTTATTCCAACATTCTCTTCAAAATTTATCTTTTCAATTCCTTAGAAGATCTCTTATATATGTTTTTCATCCAACCTTGCCTCTTCAGAAATATCAGATTTATCAAAAACTACATGTATGGAGTCCTCTTATTAAAAATCTTAAAAGATTTTCCAATACTAGAATATCCTAGAAAAATTCCTTCATCATATTTAGGATCAAATTTTCCTAAAGGAGTTTTATCATTATTTTGAATGAACACCCTACATCCAAAGATATGTAAATATGAAAGATTAGGTGTTTCCCCCTTAAAAAGTTCATAAGGTGTCTTGTTCAACTTGGATCTCATACTTACCTTATTTAGAACATAAAAAGCCTTACTAACCACTTCAGCCTAAAAATATTTTCGAAGTGAATATTTATCCAACATGGCTCTAACGGCTTCTATCCATGTTCTATTCTTTCTTTCAATAACCTCATTCTAAAGAGGAATCCTAGGCGCTGAAAAGTTGTGATCAATTTGTTTCTCTTTACAAAATCTTCAATTTTTTTTATTTTTAAGCTCTCCTCCATTATCACTATGAATTGTTAGAATTTCACACCCAAGTTTCCTCTTAATCCAAGTAGAAAATTTTCTATATTCATCAAATTATTCACTCTTATGTAATAAGAATTTAACCCAATTGAATCTAGAATAATTATCAACGATTATATTCCCAAAAATCTTCCCTCCTAAACTTATAATGCTAACGGGTCCACATAGATCCATGTGTATGACTACTAGTGGTTTGCTAGTTCTAAGATCTTTAATTGAATGAAAAAGAGGACTTCACCTATTTTCCTAATTGACATGCATCACATAGTGATCTTTATTGAAGTCTAATTTGGGTATCCCTTTAACTAATTCTTTTTGGATAATCTTCCTAAGATTTTTTATACTTGTATGACAAAGTCTTCTATGTCATAACCTTGATTCATTAATGATTATTTTGAGACAAAAAGCATTAGAAGATTTAATAAAAATTTAAATAAAGCATGTATATATTATTTACCTTATTTCCATACAACACATCAATTCCATTTTGGCTTATAATACAGCTTGTAAGAAAAAATTTAACATTATAACTTTTATCACAAAGCTGATTAATGCTCAACAAGTTATATTTTAAGCCTTCAACCAGTAATACATACTCAATAAAAAAATTATTCTTATTGTCAATCAGACTTGTACATACCACTTTCATAGTGGTATTATCTTCCAATATCATTTTTCCTTCATTAGCTTCCAGCGATATGAATTAAGTTGTATCTATAATCATATGCTTCGAATATCCACTTTCTAGGTACCAAATACTCTCACGAGTACTTTTTTGAGAGCATTTCCATAAAATTATCAAACTTTAGACTTGGAAACCCAAATAAATTTGGGTTCACCTCTTGGTAAGGATAATCTAGATACATGTTTGATATGCTGTAATTTATACATCTTAGGTCTCCACACTAGATGTATTCTACTATGAATTGTACAAGTGTGAGAGATATGTCCTATCATTTCACATTAAAGATATTTAACACTAGGAAAAGTATTTACCAATCTATGTGAGTTATAATATCTTTTCCTAGGTTTTGAACTTATCAAGATTAGAAAATTATTCAAGTGTAGGGGGTGTCTTATTTTCCTTAAAAGCTTTCAAGTTTCCATTTAGAAATAGGTTTTTGCTTTCTAAAATAGCATTGTTAACTTTTAACTCATGTTCTCTTTGACTTGCTTCATCTATAAATACCTTACATTCATTTTCAAGATCAGTATAGGATGTTTTCAACAAATCATGTTTCTTATTAAAATCATCATATTCATCCAATAAATCCATGTGGTTGCTATCAATGGATGCATGATTGATCCTACGGATTTAATGCTCTTTTTATAAATTTAAATATTATATATTAAGTTTACCATGCAATTTCTTAAGTTTCCTATATGCATTAAATATTTTCTCAGAAACTTCAAATAATTCGTCATAGGATAAATCACATACCCCTATTCATCCAACTGATCAAGTTTGTCTTCCATTAAGCACAAGTTTGTGACTTCATCTTCTGCTTCTATTTATGAGGAGTTTGAAGCTGAGTCATCCCAGAAAACTCTCTGTAGTTGTTTTTTGCCCTTCCAAACATTAGTTTTCTCCTCAACTTTCTCCTTATCAGGATTAGCTTTGAGATTCGTGCAGTCGGTTTTAATATGTCCAGACTTCCTGTATTCATAAAAAATAACACATTAGAATTTTTTGCATTCTTATAAAAATTACCTTTGTTCCACTACTGACATCTCTATCACTTTATTTTTTGGAAACTTTTAAATTGCCTCATCATGAGTGCAATATCTTCTTCATCCTTAGGCTATGATTAATCACTTTCTAGGTTATCCACTTTCAACATAATATTTGTGTCCTTCCTCTTGCCATCTGCATCAATCTATTTTTGAGTCACTCCTTGCTCGTAAGCAATTAGTGATCCAAACATATTCTCAATAGAATAAATATTTATGTCTTTTGGCTCAGTTATGGCACTTATCTTTACATCATAAGCAGCATGTAAATAACATAAGATTTTATTAACTTTTTTTGAATTTGTTAGTTCCCTACCTAAAGTATACAATGAGATAACTATCTGTATAAAACATATATAAATGTTAATGATTGATTAATTTAGTTTAATGCACAAATGTTTATATTTGTGTAGTAGAATGTTCAATCTGGATTTTTTCACCTTATTAGTTCCTTCATAGGTCATGTAAAGTCTATCCTAAATTTTTTTTCTAGTTTTACAGGTTGAAATACACATATAGCCCTCAAATTTCAGGGCACAGAAAAAATTGTTCAAACATTTTGTGTTTTAATAAGCTAAGTCTTTTTCCTCTAATATTCAACCAGTAAATGGTGTTTCAATCCTAATGCCACCAACAAGTCTAGTGAGACTAGTGTAACCTTCATGTACTAAGATCTATATGCAATAGTCAAGTGATTGCACAAAAGTAAAAATATGGGTTTTCCAAAAGTTGAAAGGAATTTTATCAAATAGTGGTGGTCTAATGATCGAATATCCTTCAAGAGTATTTTGGTTTTCAAAAGTAGTCATGATCATTTTTCAAAAAATTTCTAAACCATAATTTTTGAAATAAGCTTTGATACCTCTTGAAAGTTTGAGTAGGTTGTTAGACCTAATAAAACTGTCCAAAGGCTAACCAAGAGGGGGTGAATTGATAATTTAAAAAAAAATTATATTTTAGAAAATCGATTTAAGATATTTGACACAATGATAGATTTTCACAAAAGATTTTTCGACCACAATAATTTAAAGTGCATAAAATAAAAATGTAGTAAAAAGTAAAAGAACAGAAGAACACTAAATTTTATAGTGGTTCAGTCCAACTAGACCTACGTCTACTCCCTGAAGACTCCTTCAGGTATTGCACTAAAGCAAAAGTAACTCTCCTTTTGCGCTCATAGAAATGTAGAAAAGCCCTTACAAAACCTCTCTTCCACCAACCTGGTGCGGCAGAGTACCATTATCCTTTCTCACCCTCCTGGTGATGGTAGAGTACCAACATCCTTTCTCACACTCCTGGTGACGGTAGAGCGCCATGATCTTCTTTAAAAATCTTCTCTCAAAAGACTTTAAGCAAGTAAGGAAGAATTTTAAAGAACAAATAAGAGACCCTTACCTTTGGATAATCTAGTAAATCCCCTCATAATTTCCTCTTACAAGATCTCTCTCTCTCTCTCTCTCTCTCTCTCTCTCTCTCTCTCTCTCTCTCTCTCTCTCTCTCTCTCTCTCTCTCTACTCCCAAAACTCTCTCCCAAACACTCTCCTTATCCACTCTAAGAGAAATTAAAAATAGCAAGATTATGAGTGTGTTGGTGGAATTTTGGAAACATGTTTTGAAAATATTGATTTTCTTTGGGAGTTAAAGTTAAATTCTAATTCAAAAATTGAATCATCCTGTTAGAAAGAATATATCACCTCGAAAGATGAAAATAAAATTTCATAACGGCGTTCAGATTTAGAATTATGAAATTCATCTTGAATATCGTGATCGGATGTTAAAGAGAACTTCATATGGCCCCGAAGGGTCAAAATGCGATTCTACTGAATATCCAACCACAATATTCAAGAAGTGTAATCGTTGATTTCACATCCAAAGCCTTATCAAAGAAAAGTGTATCTCCCCGTAGGGAGAAAATACTATTCGATGATAATTCTTTGATTGTTATAATAACGATCACTAGTATTTTAAGTTTTCCCAAAGAAATCCAATTGAACTTTGAAAAATCAATTTTAAAATCAGGTGTGTGTGGTTCTAAATCTCCTACGAGCGCAAGCCCTCGCAGTTAATTACATCGTAGGGAGATAAAATCCCCTACAAAAACTCTCGATTAAAATAGTGGCAAAATTTTGTCAGATTTTCTAGGAGTGATATCAAAAAGAGATGAATTTTGGAAACTCAAAAGGGAATGGATCAAAATTGAGCAGTTATTAATGGAGTTAAAGGAGGAGAGGTAGGGGACACTTTAAGATTCCAGAACCATCCGGAAGTGTCCCAACTTAATCCAAGTGTTGGGCTTTATGTTTTAGGATTGAAAAGAAGCTTTAATTAGTGTTAAGTATTTTATTAGAAATTTGGGACTATATTTCCGAAATTTGGGATCTTATAATCAAAGATCTGCCCCGGATCCTAAATCTATTTTGGACACTGGACCACAGTCGTCCGATCCTAACTAATGCAGTGCAAGATCTGGACTTACCCCGGCCTGGATTGGGGAGCCAGCTAATCACCTAATCGATTTAAAAGAAATGAGTCCGGTCTTTTATGAAAGAGTGGTAGGGACATTTTGTTTAAGATTTTAGAGAGTTGGGGCCGACATCTAAAAATTTTCCTAGTTGGCCCCTTTAACTTATGTTGGGTGCTAAAATGCTAAATTGATGCAATTAAAATTTTTGACTCTTTTAGTTTGTATCTAATGCAATGCATGCTAGTTAACAACCTCAAATTAAATATGCTTGAAATTTTAAAAACAGGCTTAGAAAATAATTTTTTAGAAGACTGGACTTCCCCAGGTCCGGCACCTCATCCTCATAGGTCAGACTATCCGGACTCTACCCGCAGGCGGGGAAGGGTCTAAAGCAAGGAAAGAATAATGCAGAAATATGCATGCGACCCCAGGGTCGATCCCCGGCTAATTCCCTAGATTAGTTATATTTCTATGTTATTTAGACTCACTAAAGTTTTAGACTTTTAAAGTTATGAGTATAAAACTTTCACACCCTTACGAGCCCCACGTATCCAGGCGAAAACAGAAGCGGCACACAATCGCCAAAAAACTAAAAAAAGCAAGCAATCCTAAAAGCAATCAATTCATCACATCAAATTCAACACATCAAATATAAATTAATTAATCAATAAATATCCATAGGCAAAGTTGCCTTGCTTATTACAAATCAGAATTTTGCAGAAAGTAAAGTGGCCGGGCACCACTGACAACAACCCGGATTCTAAACCTAGTAATGACGCAAGTTATTTTGAGTGGGATACTCTCAATCTTCAAGTCTTTGATCTTGTTCTTCTTTGGACTCTTTTTCTTCAAACTTCTTGGATTCTTCGTAGTGAACTACCCAAATGGATAAGAGGGCACTTTTTTTGAGGGGAATGCCACTCTTTCCTCTTTGAATAGGAAAGAAGTGATCCAAATTTGGATCTTCAAATAGAAAAAGGGCTACTCCCCTAAGGGGTATCATTTTCTCTTTGGAGTCCAAGCTTTGGATATATATATCCCAATTCAAAATCTAACTTTCACAACACTTAACACTTATACAAATTACATTTATATCAAAAAAAAAATCTAGACTCTCCTGTAAGGTTATCCTAAGCAGTTAATAAATAAAAAGTAATTATTCTCAAGCAGTTATATATGTGCAGAAAAGAAAGTAAAAACACTGGCCACGCTCTTTTTATGATTTGGGGGCTTTGGCAGCTGAAGCACCTGTGTAAAGAGTTTATAATATTTATGCATTTTTTTTATTTGCCCCCTTCTTATATTGCCCTGCATGAGCGTGGCCACCTGCAGAAAACTATGTCAACATTCAGATCGTACCTAACCTAAGGGTAATCTAATCGCCAAACACATCAATCCATCCACAGAGTGCAGAAAAAGTAAGCAGACACAGCAAAGCAATT
This sequence comes from Dendrobium huoshanense, assembly GCA_016618105.1. Taxonomy (NCBI): domain Eukaryota; kingdom Viridiplantae; phylum Streptophyta; class Magnoliopsida; order Asparagales; family Orchidaceae; genus Dendrobium; species Dendrobium huoshanense. Next base: position 5,340,802 of record CM028354.1, read on the forward strand.
TCATCCACAACATGCAGTGAAAACCACGAAAAATCCGGCACACAGCAGTAAAGTAAACACCGGCCTAACCTAAATCTAGAATTGGTTGTCCTAGCACATCATCTAAAGTGTGTGTAAAAGGTCGTGTGGCTGGGATAGATCCTAAAGTGGGTTATTAGTTGAAGTTGTCTAAAAGTCTGGGTTTGTTAAGGCTTAAAAGGGGATTTAAATTAAAATTTAAGTATTAATAAATTAAGAATTTTAATTAAACATATTTTAAAAATTAATTGATTACTACCTTTGTTTCACACCGAGGCCGTGAAGTTTATTTCACCTTCCATGGGGCTAAGCTAATAGCCTCGTAGGCCTGGGTTACCCAGTAGCAATCGGGGTTGATTAAGTTATTTAAATTGGTTGGAATTAAAAGAGTGGCTTGATATTAAAGGGAGTTTGTTACTGATTTTAATAGATTAGTTGAGAGTTTTATTAGCCTATTAAAAAAATTCTGAAATTTGGGAGAGTTAATGAATTTTTGAAGTTATCCGGATGTGCTAACTAAGGGGTCAAAATTTGACTTTTAAAGTTAGAGTTAATCTTAAGGGTTTAAGATTTTTAATAAATATTAGACCTTATTATGAGTAGTTAGATAGGTGGCACATTCAATATGGAGTTTTCTATCAAAAGTTGTGATTTTTAGAAGTTTTGACCCGGTTTTGACCTAGAGTTGACCAAAATGTTGACTTTTTGACTTTGACCATATTTTGGGGGTTTGACATTTTTAAAAAATACTAGATTTTAATTAGATTCATTAGCCACTGAGTTTGATTGATTTGGAATTTTCTACAATTAGTTATGAATTTTGGAAGTTTGGATATTTATTGGAATTATTAAATTGTTTCAATTAAGGGTCATTTTAGTGATTGGATCCCAAATGAGTCCCAAACTTCTTGAAATCAACTCCAAAGATCAGAAATGATCTAAGGAGAGATCAGCAAGTGTTTCAAAAATTTTTGGGATTTTTAATAATTTTTAATTCATTAAAATTGATTAAATATTAATTTTGATTAAAATTAAATTAAAATGGATTTTAATGTCAAATTAAAGGAATTTAAATTTTCAATGATTAAGAGTTGAAATATGGTTAATTAGAGGTATTATGGGTATTTTTTGGAATTAATATAAATTTATAATAATTTATTGAATTTTCTAAATCCTTAAAGGGGCTGAAATTTGACATGCTCAATTTTCTAACCTAATGATCTCAAAATTGAGTGAAATTTAAACCTAAGGTATCTGATGTCACTAAGTTTACTATGTTCAAGTTTCACCCTTATTGGGTGTGTGTACAATTCCCTATGAATTTTCTAAGTTTTTTAGACATTTCCTTAATTATTTTTCCTAGGTGTCTCTACTATTTAAATAGGCATGAAACTTGGTGTGTCTAACCCAGACATACATTTAATCATACCACAGAAATATCACAGCAAAATAGTAAACCCTAAGGAGTTATGAATTTTCAAAGTTTAGGGTCCAAAATAGACCATTTACCTTAAAAATTCATATCACAGAAATCTATTGAACATATGAACCTAGAAAAATTATTAAACATGCCTAAGATACTGAATAATCATCCACCAAAATTTGGGCTTCATTTGATCACTGGATTGTGAGAAAATAGCAATAAATGAAATTAACATAAACTCAAATATCTCACAATACAAAAATCAAATCAATATAATTTTAATTTTAATAAATACTAAATTAGATTATCTTTCCAACGAGCTCAAGAACGCCCTATTTGGTGGAAAATTCGATTTTCTGTGAATTTTGGAAAGAGCATTTAAAGCATTTTTTATGCAAATTTGAGTCAAATCAGCTGACGGTGACGTGGCGGCGTGGCGTGACGCCATGTCACCCTCCCATACCGTGGAATGACCCACGTTCAAACCTGGAGGAAGCTGGGCGGTATACCCAGATCTGAGCCGCCTGATCTTCGATCGGACGGTCCAGATCTTCTCTAGTTCATTTTGAATAGAAATCTTTAAACGCTCATATCTTTCAAAATACTTGACGAAATTGCATGAAATTTGAACTGTAGCTAGAGGGCAATATGATCTTACAATGCCTGGAGTTTGGAGGCTCCATTCATTGTAAAATCACTACAGTTTCAAATTGAAATTTAAACGTAAAATGAGCATAACTTACGATCCAACCGTCGGATTTTTGAGATCTTTCGCTTGTTGGAAAGCTGCAGTAATCCTCTACAACTTTGATGAAGACACCAAGAGTTAGATCTTGTTGGATTGAAAGTTATATTTGAAACTCCTCTTTCTCTCTCTAGAATGCTCTCTCTCACTAAAATAGTGATTTGAGGCTTGGAAATGGTTGGAAAAAGCTTGGAAAGGACTTGAAATGTGCTGGAGTGTGTAGGAGGAGCTCTTAGAAGGTTGGGGGCTGCTGGAGTTTGGAGCTTTTGACATATCAAAGGAATGATGAAGAAGCCCCCTTTAGGTCAAGTTTTCACCCACTTTACCTTTGGCTTTTGGATTGGATGGTTGAGATTTGATTTGGGGAGGTTTTGGATGAGTGCCAAGTGTCCCCTATGCTGCCCAAAGCTATGGAATAGGGTAGGTGGTTGAGAGTGACATCTCTTTGTCCATGTGAAGAGGGACCACACCTTTTTCCCCATTTGGATGAATCAATGCCAAGCCTTGTTAAAGGGGATTGGTTTAAGCTCTATTAGGGGAGGAAATATGTCACATCACATCATGTTTGAGCAGGTTCTAGACTAATCCATGGATTTCCAAGGTGGCTTGATGATGTGGCCAAGAGTTTGAGATTAAGGATTTGAATTTTTAAGTAAATACATAAAGTTAAAGAGGGTTTTGACCTCTCCAAATGAGTTGACCAAGTCAACCTAATATTAGGATTGACTTGAAAGTCTTTGGACATGTCATGGGTGTCCAATTGAATTATTTTGAAGGATTGATTTGATTCAAATGGGTTGAATGATTGAATTTGACAAGTTTGTAGGTTAAGGGTTGATTTGGTCAACCATAGTTGACTTGGTCAACTTGGTCAAACCAAAGAGTAAGTTTGGGTTCAATGTATTCCTAAAGTCATTTAGGATCCATTGAAATGATATTTGGAGAATATTTCAAAGGTTGATAAGTCAAATCAAATTGAGTTTAAGCCAAAAGTCCAAAAATCTCCATTTAAGGGCATTTTGGTCATTTTGGACTCAAGTCAATTCTGGGTCAAATTGAATCTAAAAAGATGTAGATCATTTCTTAATAAGTTAATATCAAGGTATTAAGAGGGATCAAAAGATTTGGAGGGGGATCCAAAGTCAAATTCCACTAGGTGAAAGGCCTAGTGGCATGGATTGTAAATATTCAAAGGTTTTGCAACATTTGGAATTGGATTAAGTTTAAAGGGTTAGAATCCTCCAAATGAGCTCAAATTTGGAGGGTTGCCTCTAGAGTCATGTCACATCAATATGAAATTGATAGACCCTAAATCAGAGGTCAAAAGATTGGGTTTCAAGGTGATGGAAAAATCACCTAGAAAGGGCTTTAGGACCTAAGTCTTTAGCCTAAGAGTTCTGGGTTTGGATTGAGTTAAGATTTGGATTGAGCCTAAGGGCTAGGAACTAGGAAAATCCTAGGATCTAGAACTCAGGGAGGAGTTAAGAGTGACCTCATACAAAAAATGAGGTCAACAAAGTGTTTATTTTTAGGACTTTTTATATAAAAGACAAGAAAAATCTTCCAGAAAACTAAAAATTACAACTCGTACGCACCCATTTCATACTCTATGAGTCATCTATATAAACAAACATCATATAGTATGAACATTACAAAAATAATTTCTAGCATGATTTGATTAACTTCATTTTGGAAGAACTACCATAATAAATCGTCCAATATGATTTGAAATTGTACAATACGATTAGTTTTAAAATTTTAAGTTTTGATTCACTCCCCTAGTGTGTGTGTACGGTTATCCAATTACAATCACAGTCACTCAGACTCAAAAAAAATAGAAAATTTATAGACTTCATTACATGAAACTCTAATCTACTCTGTCTTGAAGTCTTTGATAGTCTAGAGTATGATTTTCTTGAAATATTAGTACACACAAATAATAAAAAGAAAATATATCCAATATATCTTAGAAGAAATAGTAATCAAAATAATAATATTTTGGTATCATCAAAAATCACATTATATAAAACTTAATCTTGAAATCTAAGTTGCAACAGGCGGATCTTTGCTTGGTGAAGGTTCTCTGTCAGCTTGGTATAGATATTGTTTGTTCATGTTATGGATATTCATCTAGGATAAGATCTGATCCAATCTTGAATTTCTTTGATGGAACTATGAATCTAAAGGGGATTTTGGAGGATATTCTTTATCAGTCTGATGTGGCTGTGATAATTCTTGGAATTAATTTTTGGCTTTCATTAATATTTATTCTTCCAAGTGGTAATTGGTGCTTGGATTTGTTCGGTTTTATTGTTTTTCTTGATTTCAATTTTGGATTGATCATGTTCCTGGTTTATGATATCTTCATGATTAAGAAGATGTTGGTGAATCGGTGTTTGGCTTATAGAGGCAATTTTTACTATTCTAAAGATCTGGTGTTGATCTTCTGTCTTCTTTTTAGGAATGATATTCATAATATAAGGAATTGAATTAAGGATGTTAGCTTAGTCCCGAATGTTCTTTCAAATTTTGAAGTATATCGTTTGGTTTCTTAAAAACTACTAAAGTTTATGTTGTTACATCTTTGCAATATTGTGTCTTTGTTTCTTCACCAATCTGAAGGATGTATTCATCTGATTTTGAGGGAGTAGAGATTTTGTTTCTTGTGGTTTCAGTTTTGAATGCCGGCGTAGTTGCGATTCTTTGGCTGCATTTGTTTGGTGAGTCTATGGAAGATATTTTGTGTCTTCCTAATTGTTCTAATGAAGGAATGAAGTAGAATTCTATTACATATAAGCTTATGAATGAAGAAGATGTTAAGTTTCAATAGGATTTTGTTATTGATGGCAATGTTAAAGCAATTTTTTGGATGGCTATGATTGGATCTTCCACGGAAGATAGTTCGGAACTTCATAGGTGTTATGGTGTAGCCTTTAAGTGGGAAATCATTCTTTCTAAGGCTATGGAAGTTAATGGTCTATTTTCAGAAGTTTAAGGCTTGTTTGCTATAGGCTTGAAGGTTGTGGAGATCATGAGTATTGGAGCATTTGGAGATGTAAAGTTTGGTGTTCTCAATTAGCTTTAGAATTTCTTTTACAAGTCATTATTATTTCTTTCGAGAGTTGTTATGTTTCTTTTAGTGAGATTTTTAGCATAATTTTGTACTTGCAATATGAAATTAGAATAATGGAATTTGAGACTCTTTCTATTTTTTTACTTATTATCTGATTGGAAACTTTGGGATACTAATCAACATATTTGGTTATCTAATATTTGGTATCCCCAACACTACACCCTAATTGGTTTAAAGTGAAGAGCAGTGGATCTTATTTTTATTATGATATTTTATATTTTGTAAATATTTTTCTTATGCTTTATTTGCTTTTCAATAAAGCTTCATTTCCCAGTGTTTTGAAAGGTATGCTTAGTAGTTTCTTTTAGTTCTAATTTTAATAGCTTTTTTTCATGTTTATATGGTTGTTCTATGGAGAAATAAAGTTAATGCAATTTGTATTTCTTCTATATTGAATAAATATGAGATGATTAAAAAAAAAGGAAGGTCTAAATAGATGTGAGATGCATATATATTAAATATATTGATATTGTTATGCTTATGTGATGAAATGTATATGTCATGTTTATATGGTGCATGATATCTATGGAGAAATAAAGAACTATAAAATATCATATTTAATTCTTATGCAATTTATTTTAATTTTAAATATAAAAGTGGAGGTTGATTCATATTTTATTTAATACGAGTTATACGGGTCTCTTTTTTTTAGAGTTATTTTTTGTATACACTTATGTAGTTGATATGTATATGCACATCAATTTTTTCATCTATCTTGAATAAATATGAGATGATTAAGTAGTTGCTACTTAGCTTTGCATGTTTTACATTCTTGCAAGAGGTATTTTCTCCTAAAACAAGAATTTTTTTTACTATTGGGTACTAACAATAGGGAAATCTATCCAGATTGTTGAAGACTTAATCAAGATCCTTCATATATCCTATTGTAATAGATGTGAGATGATAAACACGGGAGAAGAGTTATCAAAAGAGCAATGAAGTAAGTTCGTCAGAACAGGATGATCTCCTTGGGATTTATCATGTCCAGATTTATCATCGCCTCGGGCTTGTCAATTGCTCATTCGTCCAGACAATTTTTTCCATTATCCCAGGACGATCTCCTCGAAATTTGAATTGTCGTACGGTGATATTTTAATCTACCCTATTCTAATTTAGAAGATTTTTCTACCAAAGAACTTTTAAATGACTAGTTCATACTAGACATGATTGTTGAAGGCATTTCTCAATTTGAGATCATACACAACAAAGTCATCGTACGGGACGACTGACTTCATATTTGAAAATTGTTGCTACTTCCACTTAAAGTTCATGTTGTCTTCGTGAATACCTTACTATTGGACGTGGAACTTGGTACTCAAAGTATTTTGTGATACTAATGTATCTTTATCTGGTTCTTTTAGTGACACTGAATAACTACTATTGGAAGTGTAATCACTTGGAGGGTATACTACTGGAAGAAAATCATGTAATAGGCAAACCTAAAGTGGAACTTCATTGCCCGAACCATATAAACTTTGTCTTTTTTACACTTTACTTTTATTTTCTGAACTAAAAATCAACTTGCTCAAATTTTTATCGGTTTCGAATTTTTAATATTAAAATACCAATTCTTATGTTATAACAATCAATTTCAACAAGTTTCAACATTAAAATCAACTAATAGGCGATAGATCCATATAATGTTTGACACTACTGCAACCAAGGTCCTATAGTCTACTTCAATAGATGATTTTGCAACTATTGACTACTTAATGCTCCAAGAGAGTAGTGCTCATCCTAGGTTAAGTATAACACTAATCATTGTCTTCATTACCCGTCACCACCACCAACATTAACTAATGCCACACATATAAGGTTAATGCACACCACAAACATCAACACCAACACCCACCATCATTACCAATGTCAATAGGCATCATCACTTATAAGGTCAATGCAATCTTTAATATTAATATCAACACACATCAACTTTATCATCCACATTCGCTTCCAATATCAATGCACATCCTTTCCTATAATACAATTGCACATTGTTGACACCAACATCGATGCTCCCCAACTTTATTGCATATCATCACCTATAAGGTTGATAAACAACGTCAACACCATCACTTATGCCCACCAACTTTTCCTTCTGTCATCCCAAATAACATCAATGCTCATCAACTTCAACTTCTAACATCCCCACCAACATCGATTCACCATTGGCTATAAGGTTGGTGCACCTCATCGAGATCTATTTCGACTCTTGAGATAAAGACCAATATTTAGACTAGAAATTTTTGTTTGTAACCTTCTATCCCCAAAGGAGAATGACCCAAAATACCATGAATGATATCTTAATGGTAGATCCAATGCCTCAAGACTCCTCTAATTTCTACCATGAAATTAATTCTCTATAGTTTCTATCTACTATATTGTATCATCACTTTCCTTGATTACAGCTGCCCTCAAAACCTTCTTTTGAACTTAAATCGCTCACATTTTTCCCCTTAAAAAACCTACTTGTCTTAAAGACTTAACTCCATTCCAGGCTCACCTACAAATTTTCCATTTTTCCTTAAAAGCCCCCTTCTTGCCCTCGACGTTGCCTGTCAAATCAATAAAGCTAAAGGGCGCAACAACAATTTGTCGCCTCATTCACCAACGAATATAACATTCTTTCCCCTCCTCTGCCTCCCCTCATTCGTCAATGAAGCTTATTTTCCTTGACCCTTCTTTGTGTTAATATTCGTATTCATGTGCCAGAGTGGTGCAATAGAAAGCTCTATAAGTAATTCTAGCATTCTGTACTGATTCTATTCTCTACCATCTATATAATGCTTTACCTTAAAAAAAACAGTTGTGCTATTTATTAATATTTAATTGTGTATGTAGAGATAAATGGCGAATGAACAAAATGAATTTTGTTTTCTCTATGCTATTCCTATATCTAAAATTTGGGCTACAATCCTTTTTTTTTAATATTTTTATGAATTCCATTTTAAAAAGTAAGAATCATTTTTCATTCAAATCAGTAAATAATTAGTGAAGTAAATTTTAATTTAATTACCTATTTTTAAGAATAAAGGTGATGTACAAGATTGTGTGAATTATAGAGGTATTAAGTTAATGTGTCATACTTTAAAACTATGGGAGCGAGTTTTGGAGCATAGGTTGCGGCGTGATACTAATGTTTCTCAAAATCAATTTGGATTCATGCCGGGTAGGTCGACTATGGAAGCCATACATTTATTAAGAGGTTTGATGGAGAAATATAGAGAAAATAAAGAGGATCTACATATGATATTTATTGATTTAGAAAAAGCATATGATAAAGTTCCAAGAGAAGTGCTATGGAGAGTTCTTGAAAAGAAAGGAGTCAATAATGCTTATATTCAAATCATTAAAGATATGTATGCATGAGCTATTACTTGTGTTCAAACACAAGGTGGATTGACCAAGTATTTCCCTATTTCGGTTGGGTTACATCAAGGATCAGCCTTAAGCCCGTATCTTTTTGCTTTAGTCATGGATGTTCTCACTAGACATTTGCAAGTGGATGTACCTTGGTGTATGCTTTTTGCTGATGATATTCTTCTTGTTAATAAGACTAGAGAGGGAGTTGAAGGTAAACTTGAATTATGGAGGTCAACTTTAGAGTCTAAAGGTTTTCGCTTGAGTAGATCTAAATCGGAATATATGGAGTGTAATTTTAGTAGTAATAGACCTAGTGAGGGGATTATGACTTTGGGCGATCAAGTCATTAATAAGAGTACACGTTTTAGATATCTTGGATCTATTGTTCAGAGTGATGGTGAAATAGATGGGGATATTATCAGCAGAATTCAAGTTGGATGGTTGAAGTGGAGGAATGCATCGGGCTTGTTATGTGATAGAAATGTACCCCTAAAACTTAAGAGAAAATTCTATAAGATGGTAGTGAGGCCTGCAATGCTTTATGGTGCCGAATGTTGGCCTTTAAAAGAGAAGCATAATACTAAGTTAAGTGTGACAGAGATGAGGATGCTCAGGTGGATGAGTGGCTTTACCCTTAGAGATAGGATACGAAATGAGCATATACGTGAAAAGGTTGGAGTAGCTCCAGTAGAAGATAAGATTAGAGAAAGTCGCCTTAGATGGTTTGGTCACATAAAACGGCGGTCTTGCGATGACCCGGTTAGGAGAGTAGAGATATTAGATTCGACTTATGTTAAGAAAGGTAGGGGTAGACCTAAAAAGACTTGGTTAGAAAATATTAGGAATGACCTTTCTTTATTAGATTTAAACAAGAATTTGACTTTTAATAGGACAATAGAGAAAAAGAATTCATGTAGCCGACCCCATGTAGTGGGATAAAGGCTTGATGTTGTTGTTGTTGTTGTATTGATTTTGCAAGAAAAAAATGATAGAATTTGCTCTACGAGAAGAAATTTCCCACTCCATCGCTTTCTATTAGTACATGTTGAATCTTTATAAAAATGTGAGATGTCAAACTATTTCTATTTACCATCATAAATTTTCAAACACACATAATTCGCCCTCCTAAACCAAACAAAATCTCGCCATTCACTTTGAGCTATCATACCTAACATATTTGGGAGGATATACATACATACATAATTCTTATTTCACCTTTTATGTTCTTATTTAACTGGTTGCCTATAAATATAATTTTTTCGCAGTTTTACTTTTAAGACAACAAGTATAATTTTCTTGCTAGTTTTTATCATATTTTATGTTTTCTAACAATTTCCATGACGAAAATTTACTTTTTATAACCAATAGTAAAATTATTTTTCCGTACAATTTCATAAAAAGTTACCGTATTCCTTAAGAGAACCTAAATATTATAATTTTTTAAGCCCATCTTCCAGAATTTAGATCGCTACATTCTGATCAAAATTTATTCTCCATATATAGAAATCTAATACGAATACAATAAAAAATATATAGGCTCTTAAAACTAACTGACAATACCTCATCTTCCCTTTAGAGTTAGAGTGACAGTGGCTGTAATAAAATATTTTCAACAAATCATCACCAATGAATAGCGCGAGTCCTCAAAAGAGAACTAAAAATCTGACAAGTCTATGGACAGATAGCTATATCCTTCAATGTTAATTTCAATTACTTTCTATAAAATACATTTTAGTATAATATAAACATAGCCATCGTAAGTTTGTGTCCTTAAGGTAAAGCGGATTGCCTTCTTCATGAAGAATCAGCTTGCACTTTAGCCTCGTAGAGAAGCTCGAGGAACTGAAGGCAAACCAAGTTCATCCTCCGCCTGCTTTAAGAACATAAACAATGTATAAATAAAAAAGGCATATGGAATCTTATGCAAAGTTCATTAAATGAGAAGGGCGGCTACTTTAAGGCTTTGCTTTGTTTGAGACAACTTTCTTCCTTTTTTCTAAATTAGAATTTATGATAGAATTTTGTTTAACTAAAAAATTGTGTACTAGAAAGCTACTCCAAAAAACAAAAGAAAAAAAAATCATCCCAAACGAAGACTACGTCAATCCACGCAAAGTCCCGTGAACCAATTACATCTTATTTGAGGTTCAAGCTAACTTGAATGATTAGGCAGACCTTGGAAGGCTAAAAGTTGAGTCAATCTAGAAGCTTCATACCATGTGATTCATGGTATTCACCTTCCCAAAATCAATGAGAATTTGACCAAATCAAGAGCTAGGTGGACGACCATCATTTTAGAAAAATGACTACTTTTATTGTAATGACTCTTGATATTATTCAAAAATTTGAGATTGCATGAGATATTCATTCAACCGGCCATGGGAGATCAAAAGACAAGCTTAAATTCAGGGATTCAAGCATGACATAGAAGGACACATTTCCAATTCAAAGAGACGTATTATTGGTTCTGCAGATGATGTTGGAAGGTTCATCTTGTGGTTACCTTTAAATTCTTAATGTAACTACTTATATAGATGAAAACAGTGCAATGATGAAATATTACGTGATTTAAAAATAAATTCAAAAAGTTATCTTCTTGAGGAGTTGGAATCTGCTTGGTGGCTTATTCTATTGACTTCGATTGATGACCATGTCAAAACCAAATATTTTGGTGAAGACTGGCTTACCTTCTTATTTTCTACCCTTTTCCTATATCCCACCACCTATCTTCTCTCTATCAATAACTCCCTCAAATTATACCAGAAAGATTCATATAGTTTAAGCAATTAAATAAACTTGGTTCGCATTTGCAGGCATTCTGCCAATGAGATTTGTTACCTGAACATTCTGCCGGCCAGGCACATGTCCCATTGGTGCTGCAGGCAAGTTGAGTTCTGCATCAAGATCAGGTTCCTTATCTGGTTGAAGGTAAGATGGAACTGAAGATTCAAATTCCGTGCCCATGTCAGCTTCCAAGGCATCAAGCTCTGCAATCAAGATCGATTTGAAATAAAATAACAAGTTATAATTAATTGAGAAACCTGTTGAATGCATGAAAAAATTTTATAATTATTGAAATTAATCATCTACAAATTGTAAAACTAATGCCAAATAGAATAAAAAAAAGATCTTTACTATACCTCCCATGAGTTCTTCCTCATCAATATCATCAGGAACATTATAACTTCTACCAAGAGATTCTTGTATCTCTGTGCTTACGTCCATCAGTTCCATCATCTCATCTTGCATGCTCTGAAGAACAAAGACCAGCAGAAAATTTTCAAGTTATCAAGATTAGAAAACCAGTTTGGATTGTAAGTCTATAAGCTTCAGTATCAGATTTTTTTTTTGGGATAAAGAAGGTAATCCATACATCTATGTCCTGAATTTTGACAGTTTTCATCATTCCTTTCAGCTCCTTATTAGCAGTTTTTAATGCAGTCATCTGAAAGACCACATGCAGATAGATATTAGGTAAATGGTATTAAATACTAGAAATATTGTCCAAAGGTACAACATACAGTTTGCTGAGCATCTTTAAGTCCTTCTGCAGCGAAGGAAACTTGGTCAAGATTATAGGTCTGATTATATAGCATATCTCGTTGTCCTTCATACCTAAGCAAACGGAAGGTGTAAATGATTTGATTATATAATGAAGATAGCACCAAAGAGACTGGACGGAATAAACTGACAGGAGCTAAAGAAAGACGAAACACATGAATAGAGTGGTCAATTCAATACGAGATGCAACCATCTCACATACTACATAAAATCTGATTCACTATTTCACAGTTGGAAAAAAAAATTCTCAAGTTGTATCAAAACGTTGTCACAAATATATTTATTTGGACACAGTAGAACACCTCATGGAAATGGTGAAATGTGGGCTCCGAAAATTCGTGCCCCAGCCTCCCCTCTACTTTTGGAGGGAGTTTGAATAGATTAAGTTCCGGGAAAATTTTTCAGAAGGCAAATTAGGTTTGAAATAAGATACTACTCAAAGATTTCTCTGACATTTTGCGAGGACTTTATGATCTGAGTTCTAGTTTTCTATAGGTACAAGCTCATATAGTTAATTACTCCTCCCAACCACGAGAGAGAACTTTTGATATTTAAGTAGATATGTATATCCGACATATAATAGCTGAATGGTTTGGTATTTGAAAATTTGAAATTTCACCATCTTGCACTTAAAGAGGATGGTGGGGGAAGTGATGATGAGCCCAATCAAGATCCCATGGTTCCGTCATCCCGAGCCTTCGTGGTCCCTAGTCTACTTAGTTAGAGGAGATAGTCGATCCAACATGATAGAAGGATCCTTGTCAGCAGCCTTGATTTGCATCGTCCAAGGGTACCTTGTAGGCCTAAGGTGAATATTTTTCTAAGGAGACAAATTTGAATCCACCTTAGCTAACAGTGGGCTTTGTGCCCTATCGAGCACATCATATTAATTAATATCTCAATGATTTAGTACCATTGGGGAGCATGCGGGTTCTAGCCATGACCGTAATATAATTGTCATTTGGCGGCAAACCACCCGGTTCAAAGGGTCCTCCAGTCATAACCGTTTACCCAAGGTGCCATTTAGTAGAAAAACCATTGGTGTGATGCCATTTGGCAGCGATACCACCGATTAGAGGACACATGTCATTACCTTAGTGGCAAGATACAGATTGAGAATGAATCCTAGTGATATTCTTGATTAGATATTAGCTCTTTATGAGCTGAAGAAATTTTCAGATTGTCCACCACGGCAAATTGTTGCAAGGTAGATGGGTATTTGCTTTAAGTGTCTAACAATTTATTTTATTTTAATTATCTTGTTCTTTGGGTGATTATTAAAATTTTGTATTTATATGGGCATTTAGAGGCATTTTAAATGCTTGTGGTTCCCTCCGGTTGAGATTTTTTTGTCCGCATGGGCATCATCAAGGTGAGTTATATGTCATTTGAAAATATTTGTATTTTATGGAAGTTTGAAGGCATGTGAAAATATATAATCCCCTCCAGTTGAGATTTACATTCAACACGGTCATCATCGAGGAATTCATGGGTTATTACATTTAGTTGATTGAACCTTGTCAACTCTATCTATTTGTTGATAGAGTATCGGATTCGGATCTAAATTCATTTCTTAACCTGCGCGACATTCTCAAACATCACATTTGTACCTACAACATGCTCGTCGAGCCCACGAGAGTATATGCCATTGAATGCATTTCACACAATCCGTTTGCGTATGTGCATAATACGATTTTTGAAATACAGTTGTGGTGTCGAATGACACACTAGAGTGAAACCCTCTGCGTATGCAGGAGGACGATTTTTGAAGTGCAATTACAATGTCAAATAACATACTAGAGTAAAACCTCTACTTATGCAGGACATCACTTTGGAATATACTTGCAATGTTGGATGACATACATGTATAGCATATTCTTCAAGTTATGATACGTGCAAATGCAACATATTAGTATGTAAATACAATACATTTGTTACAATTGAATGCATCTCTCTATGTCGGATGGTATGTTTAAATGAGTTATGATGTGTGTTGCAATGCATGTATGAGGAGCATTTTTTAAATATTTGCATGCAGTGCAAATGGGTGTTTTGCATTTTTTAAATGCAGCTGGCTGCATGGGTGATTATTATTATCAAACACGCGGGATTTTATTGTGGACTTTACTGCCGCATTCTGTCTGCTTGTACAAAAGTTGCAGATTTGGTGGCACGGTGTTGCGCTTGAGCGGCCTGTAAATTTTAACTAGCAAATATCTATCTTTTCTTACAAGTGAATCGTAGCGTTGTCACCTGACTGTCATGAAGTACTTCATTGTTCTGGTGTAAGATCCCTTTTCTCATTTTTTTAGAAATCAAATCCATAAATCAACCGATCCTTGTTTAGACTAGATAAGGACATCTAAACGACATGATGTCGTTTTGTGATAGATGATGTATCCTCATCTGATGAGATCAAAGGATCCTTTGGTGCACCGTTAGGCTTTTTTGGCTTATGATGAGGTTATCTCCTTGAAGTATGGACATGACAGAGTGCAAAGTCATATTCGATGTCTCGGTGACATCCTAATATCTGATATGCACATGGTACATAAAAACTTCTTCCACGGTATCAGAATAGTGTATTCGAGGGGCCCGTTTTATAGATTTATGGTGTATATGTAAGGTGCTGAGTTGAGGGGTCTTCTCCCAAATAGCGTGGCATATTTCGGTAGCCTCAATTATTTCTAAAGAGATGATCGAATGAGACATCTTTTTTTCCTTTAGCTATTCATTTTTTTTTTAATTCTACAGAATCACTTATAAAATCATTCAACTTGGTATGATTAATGTCGCAATTGGGGCCTTCTTCTGATGGCAAATCAAAAGGTTTCTTGCAGCATGCAGATATTTGTGGTTACCTTTATACCAAACATTGTAGGTGACCGTAGGGAGCACTGTTATACGCATTCATCATTAATCGTCAGACATTTACTATTGACTACAAGGAAGTTTGTATATTCATCTACATGCTAACATCAGTTGTCAAACAAGCACTGCTTTCATTACTAGATGCTTCTAGCACATGTGGGCTGGCAAGTAAATACTTACTGCACATATGTCCCTCTTAATTGCAGGACACAAGTGCATCTGCTGGATAGTTGTGTGTCCACTGCAATCTCCTGGATGTGCATATAGAAAAACTAGTGCACTTGCATCATATTTACCCTCACCATTCACAGGTGTACTAATGCAGTGATATGTAAGATATTGATGTTGACTGTAGGGAATTATCGTTGTTGACTACGGGCTAGCGGACATTGCTCGGAGAGAAGTTATAGCATCCATTACATATTAGCATTAATTGCCAAATGACACTACAATCCCAGCTACATCCTTTTATGTATACTGGTGGGCAATTGGTCCACTGCACATCTATCCCTTCCATTTGCAAGGGATAAGTGTACTTGTTGAATGGCAGCTTGCATATACTTGCAGTTAATACAACTTCTTAGATGTATTTGCAGAGGGGTTATCAAATCTCTCGCCAACATCTATAGAGATTTTTAGTGCATTTGTTTGCATTTGAATGATATTAATTTACGCTCAAGCTGTATTTGCCTTGAACTTTGCAAACGCGCCTTAATTGACAATTCACTGCATGTCACTCATTGCTACTTACAAGGTTAAATGTACTTGTAGGGAATTGTTGTTGTCGGTTGCATGGACACCCTAGTGTTTGTTGCATGTTACTTGTATTTGCATCATATCCACCCTCGCCATTCACAGGTGGCCTAATGTACTTGTTTGTAGCGGAGGATTGTACGCAAGTTATTGATGTCAACTACAAGGCATTATTACATTCGTCGCCTGTTGTCGGCTGTCATCTTTATTTGGTCTACTGCATGCATAATAGACCTTTTGCTATTGCTTGCAAAGGTAGCTACTTTAATCTGCAAGATGACTATTGCCTGCATATAATGCCTTTTGTTGTTACATGTGGGAAGTACTTGATCATTTCGTAGTTGACTGATGCCACTTGCAAGTCAATCATATTTGAAAGTTTTCCACCGCGAGTTCCATGCTTGTTCGCTTTAACTTGTTTGAATGCATTAAATTTATCATTTGACATTTGCATTTTAATTTTAATTGAGCATTTTAGGATTTAGACTTCAGTTCCCTGTTGTTTAGTTCAAATCTTTTGTCCATTGTTGTTCAAATTTGATCTACTGCTCGTCATACAAGTTTCCCGTGTTTTTATTTAAATTCATGCTCTGTTGTTTAGTTTGAATCAGGTCCCCTGTTATTTCAATCACATGCATATTCACTCTAAATTTCGGCAACACCCCATCATATCCCCGTTTGGGAAAAATTTGAGGAGCTGGGACTTCCCACCAGGACTAAGAAAAACGTGGATGATAGGTGTACGAAGACACCACGGTCGTGGTACCCTCCATAAAAGTTATCCCCGCCATACTAAGAAAAACATGTACAGAGCCTACCTGTCTCGTTGCAGGTGTCGCATTTGGTTCCCTTCTATCACACTAAGAAAAACGTACAATAGGTGGTTGCTCGGCGCGTCGCGCATGTTGAGGGCGAGATTTGGAACTTTATACCTTTGCGCAGAGGTTGTCGACAATGCTGATATCGATGTCGATGTCTGTGTTGGCTGTGTCAGGGCGACGATGACAGTGGCATGTAGATCGAGGCAATGCATGAGACTCGAGGCATTTTGCCTTTTTTATCATTAATTATAATTACTCATAAGCTAATAGAAATTAATTAAATTAATTAAAATAACTAATTAAGATTAACAATAATTAATCATAAGATTAATTATATTTAATATTAATTAATTATAACTAATTAATAATTAACTTTCATTAGAAAAGAGTTTATGCAGGATTTGAGACAGATTGTTGCTACAGGCTGTCGGGATACAAAAATTATGTAGAATTTAAACAGGATTTATGCAGATTTTGAGAAGGATTTAACTAAATCATGTTAACAGGATTTAGGGAATCGGTTGATCTCACAGCAAGTTAACTCAATTTTCCACTTCTCTGTCGTGAATCCCTATTTCGACGATTTCACGTGATTTGGTCGAAGAAACACGCGAGCAGAAGGAAATGTCTACCTTCATGACAGGCAAGCTCCCTCGCGATCTTTGCTCATTCTGATCCAACAGAAAGACGGTGAGGTGTGATTTTGAATCCAAAAAGGAGCGTCGTCAGATGAGGCGGGTCGCGTGGCCTGCGTGGGATGGATTGGAATCAAAAAAGGGGTGTCGTCGGATAGAGCGAATTGAGCAGCCTCTTTGAATGAATTAGGCGGCATCAGCTTCGACTGGAGCATTAGGATAAATGGGAGAGAGGGAAAGAGGCGAGAGTTTCGTGGTTTTTGCATGAAGGAAAAAACAGAGAGATCGAAAGCCTCGTTTGTTCGGCCTTTTAACGACAAGGTAGGTCATGCAGGAGGCGACGTTGAACATGCGAAGAGGAGAGGCGTCGACGTGCGCATGATAGTATAGGACGTCCGAATAACATATATTGCAGGATGTCGACATGCGACGGTTGTGCGATGCTGAACAGGTACGAGATTTCTTTTTTTTTTTCTTTTTTCTTTTTTTCTTTTTTTTTTTAGTATTACAGGTCAACATGAAACAACACATAATATTCATCCAAACTTGAAAATGCCATTATAACATATGGTTTAACTGTTAAAAAAGTATAAATCCCACCAAACATCAATCAACAGATTATCTTCCTCAAATGGAAAAAAACATGTAATGGAAGTAGCAATTGATAAAATGCTGAGCAACAAAGTTTAGGCTCGTAAGATACTTTCCAATTACTAGACTCATCACACTTAAAAAAAAAAAGAGAACGAAAAATAATATCAGAAAACATATTCATCAGATTACAAAGTTAACATAAAAAAGCAATAGCATTAGGCTTGGTAGAAAAAGGTTGAGTAATGAGATAAAAAATGATCACTCAGCTGCAGGCTATAAGTAGATTAATAAACAAAGAAATTGAAGTGAAATTAGCCTTACAAAAATCTAATGAAAGAGGGCAGAATGTCAAACTACAAGATTTATAAAGCTTCAAGTAAATGGGTTTTCAAAAACAAAGTTGAGAGATCAATATCAACAGGCTCTGTTAGAAAGAGAAGAAATTGAAAGTCTTAAAAACAGAATGTTGTCCGTTAGCAACTTATTTGTTAGCAATTTATTATTCTAGTAAATATCAGTAAATTTGTTAGGAACTAACTAATAATTTATTAGCAATTTGTTGATAATTTGTTACTTCTTCCATTTATAAATATTTATAATATAGATTAAATAATTAATGGTATAAATAAATATCATTTTGTGGAGGGATATTGTTGTTTTTCATTTGATCCTTTGATTCAGGGTGCACAAAAAATTCCAGAAAAGATTATCTCCTTTTACAGGAATTAGCCTTGCTTTTCTGTTGAATCCCTCTTCCTCTTTCTTTTTCTTTCACTCTACACTATTATTCTTTTCAGTATTGGTGGAAAAAAGATTATAACTAATCCAATTATTTATAATATAGATTTTGGTCAATGTGAATTTCAATCATAAGTGTGGCTATTTTATATCCTTAATTATAGTCTATTTGGGGCTGAATGCCATAGAATATTTATCTAGATTAATTTCCAACATTTTTTTATATTTTCACGAAGGCAGGCACAAGTTGTTTTGGATTAATAGATGTCTTGAGAATTTTGCATATTTGTTACATGATTTTTTGCATTTCATGTGAGCTCTGTATTCAAAACTATAAATCCTAAGACATACTATATCAAATTTGGTACCAAAGTTTGACATTTTAACACAATGCCAAAGAAAAAAAATGTAATTTAAACAATTTAGTTGTAATTCTTAAAAAGTTCATTATTATTAAGAAGTTAACGACTGTATTCCAATAGTTAACAACTTGTATAATCCTAGGAGTTCTTTTGTTTAGATTGATCGCTTATAAGAATTCCTTGAAAGATGCAATATGTCTAATTGCCAAATACTTGAATTTGTTGAAACAAAAATTGATAGCTCAAATATGTTAGCATAATATTTCTGCCTAAAAAAAACTTTGAGCTATCAATTTTAACACAATGCCAAATACTTGAAGGTTGATATAAAACACAACATAAAGAATAATATTGATCGTTCATTGATTATAAAACCAACTACATGATTATTTTTAAATACATTAACAAGATACCTAGTTCATATTTTCATTACTCAGTGATGTCTAGTTCGACATCCATTAGTCGGACAACTAACACCCATCAACTTCGAGTTTAGTTCATCATTTGCAAAAACATGTATAATTTTTGTATTATCTTCAAAAAAAAAAAAATCTTTCACACATTCATATCAACATTTGGCCAAATCGAGCTCTAAAAACCAATGTTTTAAAAGGCGAAAACAGGAATCGAGGCGTTTTGTTTGCGAGACGAGGTGTAAGCCTTGAGGCGGATCGAGGCGTAAGCCTCAAAACGGTAAAAATAAGCTAATGTAAAATTATAAATAATGATAAAAAATGACAAAATATTAAGTCAATTATGAACTTGATGATTTGTTCTAAGAAAAGGAAGCAAGCAATTATTTTCATGACGGTTTATGTATAAAATTATACTGAATATTTGTTTGATCGAAAGAATATCATTGATGTTTATATCTAAAAAGAAAAATCTTTTCATAATATGTAATTTACTGGAATAAATTCCAATGAATAACACATAGCATGATTTTATAAACTTTAGTGAGATTTAGTAAATCCTGTAAATCCTAAAAGGGTTAAATCCTGAAAACTGTTTGGTATGTCAAATGATAAATCATGTTAAGTACAAGTTACGCAGTAATTATTATTAATATTATTAATTAAATATTTAATAATATATATTTTAATTTATATTAAGTAGGCTAATTATATTAATATTTAATTAATAATTATATTACTAGTTAGTCAATTAAATTAAATTAGATAATTAATTTATGCACTAATTATATTATTAATTATTTAATTAACTTGCTTAATTATTAATATTTTAAATTATATTAATTAACTTAATCAATAATAACTTAGCCGCGTCTAGGGTTTGCCTTTCATCTTCTCTTTTTGTCCTTGTTGTTCGGCTTTTCATTGCTTCGCAGGAGGTGTAGAGATTGCACGCATCTCTTCTTTGGTTCCTTAGTGGTTGTTTAACTTCGCTCCTTCAACAACTTTCCCTTCTTGTCGGATCGTAAATTACGACATTTTGATTAGAAGACACAACGGGAGCTCGCTGGCTCGTTGACTGTGAAGGTAACTTTCTCCCTTTCGAGACGCTACCTCGATGCGCCTCGGAGCCTCGTGCCTTGAGGCATACGCCTCCGTGGAAAAAGGCGTAAGCCTCGCCCGAAACGTTCAAGGTTTAAACCTCAGTTCACCCGACCTCCTGCCTCGTTTTGAGGAATCCGCCTCGAACGCCTTTTTAATCCATGCTAAAAACCACCCCTATTGTTGATTATTGGTTCAATATGAGGTCTCACCTCCCTTTGTTGATTTTTAGTTCTGACACAATAAGTGAATGCTTGTTCATCAACAAATATGCATGAAGTTTAATGGATTCTTGAATCGCAATTGAATAATTGTCATCATGGTTGTTGAGTGAATCTAACCAACCTGTAAAGGCATTGTAAAAGAGGTATGAAACTCAAGAACTTCGTAGTTGAGGCCACTACACAAATTACCCACTCCCGTGAGAACAAATACTTACAAGAACGCTGCTACAAAATTTAAAATGTATATGTCAACATCTAAATGCTGAAAAACATTTATCCAAACAAAACATAATGCTAACCACTATAAGAAAATTGCTCAATGGGCATTAGAGTGCAACACCTTGGCATTATAATCCCGATATATTCATTGCCAGAAGGTCATGACAATCATATCATATAGGCCAAAGCCCCATCAAACAAATTCAGTGTCCCACGATGAGCATTCGGGTGTTAAACCCAAGTTGAACTTTTAGAGACCCGCAACTAAAAAATCTTGGAAAATATGACTTTCGAAGTAGCCCAAGCTTTCAAATCCTACTGCAACTTGCTTAGATGGCAAGCACCAAAGTGACAATCCCAAAATCATGACCAAAGACCATCCTCTAAACAATAGTATAACATGAGCAAACAGCATAATATACTGAGGAAGTTTATGTTCTGGAAGAAGAACCTTCTTCCCCTATAACCACTAGAAAAATCACTCTTAAACTAAAAAGGAATCGATGCTGAAGGTACATGCAACAAAGCCATTTGGATGAGAAGATTCTTCCTACAATGATGAAGATTACTATATTAACAATGATGGAGACTTCCGAAAGCATAGATCAGTTGGTGGTTGAGGTTGTTTGCATGATTGCGCATGTACATGATCAACCTACCTAAAGCCTAAAGGCTTTATGACCAAAACAATGGCCTCAACCTCACAAGTGGAGGGACAACCTTTAAATCAACTGCTGCTAGAAAAATGAACCCTTGCAATAACAAGAGGGATACAGTGAAGTTAAAGATCCTTCTGAAGGTATAAAGCGATTGAAACAAAAAATGCAATATCAACTACATGTTAGATACCAAGAGATCAATTAGTTACTTGCTTACATAAATAACATAAGCCTCATGATGAAAGACCCATTTGGTTAGCTTAGTACAATTGGGGCAATTAGATGCCAACAAATAATTGCTCCACTAGACAAATCCCTCGAGACCTACTAATCCGGCATTCAAAGCAAGTAGAACTCAAACTGCTCCTTTGAGTTTCAATTCAAGAAGTGGTAAACAATCTCCGCAAGAGGTGACACAGACCACTCAACAGAAAGTCGAGGTGGTCACTTAAACATAACATAAAGATCTACTCAATCGTCACTCCTACAACTATTGAAGCTCTAATGGATAAAGATAGGGGTGTCAATATTTGTCACAACCCGAAAATCCGACTTGAACCCGACTTGAAAATTTCGAGTTGGGGTCAACACGAACCCAAAATGGGTCGGGTTCGGTTAGAGAATTTTGACCCGTTTCAATTTCTGGGTCGGGTTCGGTCAACCCGAAAACCCGTTTTAGACCCGAAATTGACATGATGCGGCAAGCAGTTCGCGTCATTTTAGGTTTAGCAGTTTAGCCATTTGGCATTTAGACGTATAGCGGTAGTCTTAATTCATTTCATTTCAACTTTTCACAGTCTGGTGACTCTTGTCTCTGTCGCTCTGGGCTCCGCCTTACTGGTTGTTGCATTCCTCTCCTCCTTCAGTTCTACTCATCGGATCCTCATCCTCTATCTTAATCCTGTAGTTTGTTGTGTGCACACTCTGTCCCTCTGCGGCTCTGCAGTATTATCATTTATATTATTCTGAGTTTTGGCATTTAGATGTTAGGGTTATTCACACTTTCGATTTTGTTGTTTTGAGATTTCTCATCGTATCCTCTATCTTAAGGGTTCAGGCCTTTCGACTTTTCAGTTTTAGGCTTTTTTGCATTGAAATTTGAGGGCTTTGGGACTTTGTTATGCATCTATGCAGTTGGGGCATCAAATTTTTTTCATTTTTTATGTTTGATTTTTAGGGCTTTGTATATTTTATGGTTTCTCAATTTACATTTGACAATTATGTTGTTAAAGGGTTATACAAATTTGTTGTACATGGAAAAAAATTCAGTTAGGGTTTTTTCTTTTAGCTGCTATAAGCATGTATTGCTATAATTTGAGTACATGCAGCATGCTGTTATTGTTGTTCTTGCTGCTGTATTTCTGTGGTAACCGGTGGGGATTGTTGAACATGAAATAGTTGTTCTTCTTATTGTAATTGTTGTACTTGTAATACATTATTTTTGCTCTGCATAATGTGGTTTAATTGGTTCACTAGATGGAGGATTCAAACATCATTCCTGAGTTATTTTTTGATGAGAACAAGCAAGTGGGCATTGTTGAAAGTGGTTGAGCCATCTGATGATGCATGTAATGATGGTTCAGTAATAGTTAAGAAGCGTAAAAGGGTTGTTTCTGCGGTTTGGGGTCATTTTGAGATGTTGTCTAACCCTAAAGATGGTAAACAAATGTGCAAATGTAAGAAATGTGGTGCATTATATCTATGTGATAGCAAGAATGGGACTGACAACTTAAGGCACTACTTGCAAAATAGCAAGAGAAGGGATATGCGTGATATAGGCCAACTTATATTGCAAACATGCTCGAATTAATCCATTTCTATGAGTGATTATAAGTTTGATTCAGCTGAATTTCATGATTTATTTACTGCTTGCATCATTATGCATGATTTGCCCTTCAAATGTGTCGAATGGGTAGGTGTTCGAGCACTTTTAACCTATCTTCATCGAGATGTGCAATTATTTTCTAGAAATACCATTAGGAATGACTGTAAGAAATTATTCACCAAAGAAGTTTCTCATATTCGGTCACAAATATCTAAGTGCAATAGCAGAGTTTCTGTTACATCAGATCTATGGACATCAATAAACATTGATGGATTCATTTGTTTAACTATGCATTTTATTGATAATGCTTGGCATTTACATAAGAAGGTCATTAGTTTTTCTTTCATGCCACCTCCTCATGACGATATATCAGTGTTCGAGAAGTTGCAATCCCTGTTGGTTGAATGGAAAGTAGACTCTAAACTTTTCAGTATCACATTGGACAATGCTTCTTCAAACAATATTTGCGTAGACTTCTTAAGAAATCAACTTAATTTGCGTGGTGCTCTTCTAAGTGAAGGAGAATTTTTTCATATCAGGTATACTGCTAACATTGTTAATCTAATTGTTCAGGAGAGTTTGAAGGAGATTGACAGTTTAATTTCAAAGATAAGAGAGCATAAAATATGTTAAAGGGTCTCAGGCTAGTGAACAAAAGTTTCTTGATTGTGTTAAGCAAAGTTGTTTGGAAACAATAAAGGGCTTACGGCAAGATGTTCTGACAATGCGGAACTCCACTTTCATAATACTTGATAGCGCAATCTACTACAAAAGGGCCTTTCTACACCTACAGTTGGTTGATTCAAATTATAAATCTTGTCCAACTTGTACAAAATGGGAGAGGATTGAAGCTATATCTACCTTTTTAGCTCCTTTCTATGATATCACATGTGTTATAACTGGCACCAAATACCAAACAGCGAATCTTTATTTTTCATGCATTTCAACAGCCTATGCAGCATTGAAACATGAGTTGTTTGATGGCCCTGATTGTTTAAGAAGAATGGCTTTAGAGATGATAACAAAATTTGAGAAGTATTGGTCGGACTTTAGTGTGATTTTAGCAATAACATTCATTCTTGATCCACGATACAAGTTTGCATTCGTTGAATGGTGCTATAGGAGGTCGTATGAGGGTGATTATGTTTATGAACTTAAAAAAGTAAAAGATAAATTGTTCGCATTGTTTGCAAACTACACAAGAAGTTGTGGGAATCTTGAATCCGTGGTTGGATCAAGTGCAACTACGAGACATTCTAATGTATCAAGTAGCTCTTCCTCTATTGTAATAAAGTCACAGTTTCTTCAGGTATTTGTGTTTTTGAAATTGTTTTTCCATATATTATATATAGTTACTCTATCTTTCAACCATAACTTTCACAAACAGGATTTTGACTCATTTCAAGACGAAGCCATTATGCCTAAAAAATTAGAATTGGAAATATATCTCGATGAACCCAAACTTGATAGGAGAATAGAGCTAGATATATTACATTTTTGGAAAGTCAATCACTATAGGTTCCTCGAGGTTTCTGCAATGGCTCGTGACGTATTATGTATTCCCATAACAATAGTGGCCTCCGAAAGTGCCTTCAACAATAGTAGTAGAATTCTAGATCAGTATCAAAGTGTACTAAAAGACATTGTTGGGCTTTGGTTTGTACAAAAGATTGGTTGTATATCTATTGGGGTGCAATATGATTCAACCCTTAAATTAATATATTTTACCATAAAAGTATTTAATCAATGTTTACATTTCTATTTGTTGCAGTGTTACATGATCCTGAACTTGAAGTTGAGACGGAGGATATTCTAAATTTAACAGTTGAGCAAGTTCAAGGAGAATCTGGGGATAGTTTTGTTATTAATGGAGTTCATAAAGACAATTAAGTGAAATGTTATTTGAATATCTGTTGGTTGTTGCACCTCCCACTGTTTATGACTTTATGTTATTTTCTTGTGGCTTATGCTGTTATGCACTTATGCTTGGATGATTTTATAAGTTATCACTCGTTTTGATTTCTATTATGGTATTTTTGTTGTTGTTGCATGTTGGCCTGTTGTTTGTGCATTTGACTCTTTGAGGTTATTCATTTTCCCGAACTTTGTTAGTCTGTTATGGCTTTCTCGAACTATGTGATGGTTGCTGAGTGCTAACCTGCTGTAGTTGTAATGATGTTATCATGTTGGCCAGTTGGCCTGTCTCTATGGGTTGTGGCCTATGGGCGGTGGATTGTTAATAAAGCTTAAGCTATGATAAGAAACCCTCTAAACTGAAAGTGAGAGCCGTTGGGGGTATATCCAATATACTATTGCAACCAGGTGGCTTTGATGAAGAGCAAATACTCTATAACTCTATTAAGCTAAATCCAAAGTGCAAATTGTTGAATGTCGCCTTAGATGGTAATAGTCTAATAAATAATTAGAATTTAAAAATATCAAATATTCAATATTTGCTCACTTTTTATTAATTGTTGAATGAGTTGGAGGGTTTACTTGAGTTATTTATTAAAGCTTTTTAATTGCACTATCTCATGAATCAAAATTTAGAATTATGTATGTTTAAGATTTTTTTAAGCTTGTAAGACATTTTTTTCTTTTGCAGTAAATTCAACTTGAAGACTAAAGAGTATGAATTTGGGCTTCTAACTTGTAATTTGAGCTTGTAATTTTAAATTATAGAGTTTGTAATTTAGAGTTTGTAAGTTGTAATTTATGTTATGTAATTTAGTAATTGTAATGTACTGTGTTATGTATTATGTAAAAAACGTTGAGCTTGTATTTAATTTTTTATCACTTGTCAATTGTTTTGTGATGCAAATCAGCCATTAAGATGTAAAAAATAAAAAAATTGAAGCTCTTTTATTGCATTCCAGGTCTGGTCGGGTTGACCCGAACTCGAACCAGATCGGGTTGACCCGAACCAAGTCGGGTTCGGGTTCGTAAAAGTGACCCAAACCCAGACTCGGGTCGGGTCAAAATTTGGCGGGTTGAAGTCGGGTTGGCCCCAACCCAACCCATGACCCGTATTTGACAGCCCTGGATAAAGGCTGAATGTATCCAACCGAATATGATTAAGTACAATATCCCATGAGATATGTTTTGCCAAAATTCAACTCTTGTTCTAAGTAAAAAAAATCCCAGATAGTGTATAACCCAATTTATTATAGCAACACTGGAGAAAATGATAACTTATTGCCATGTTAGTTTGTCTACAACCTAACTAATATTGTTTTCAAGTGGTACACTAAATTACCGAATAGCTTTGTTAAAAAAAGTCTAAGTACTTGGAATGATGCTCCATAAATAATTCACAAATTACTCCTAAATGATAATAATCATAAATCTCACCCTCAAAAAAAGGAGGGATGAGATTTCACTAAGGGCCCGTTTGATTTACCGTAATTTCGCCCTTTTCAGTTTGGATCGGTGAAAATTTTATAATTTAACTGTTTGTTTAGGCGGCGTTTCAAAACTTTCGTTTGCCACACCGCCCTTTTTTCGCCGATTTGAGAATGATAAAAAATCTGCTTCTCCATTCTAACACCTCCGTTTAAAAACGAAAAAAAAGTCGGTGGGAGTCAAACGAGGCATAAATATATAACAATATGGTGGGATCAAATATTCATTGAAAATCTTATTGCTAAACTCCTTATAAAAAACATTGATGGCCAAATAACCCAAAACCTTTACATGGCTTTAATAAATACCTATCAAGAACTATAAAATTGGATTGCAAAATTCAGAAAACTGTCCGAGTCCAAGGGCTTCAGTACCAACAACAACACTTCCTCCAGAAAAAGGAAGCAAGTTAAAAACTATGGCCACAAAAAAAAGTGTTATATTGCCGCATATGTTTTACCAAATAACAAGAAGGGAAAAATTGATACTCTCCAATCCAAAAAAAAAAATAGAAGGGGAAGGTCAAAGAGGTCCCTACCCTTTAGGAGAAAGAAAATAAGCAATACTCATATAATGCACAAGAAATATCTTTCGATCTTTTGACATGCACTTAGGATGTGTCAAGTCAAATCATATATATGTGCCAAAATAACTATAAAATATGTAGTCATACTAGAATGTGCAAAAAATCAATCTAAAATTTTTAGATTCTTGGCAAAGTGACTAAGATTCAAAAGAAAAAAATTTGAAAATAGATATTTCCTCCCTCTTTCTCTTCAAGTTGAACTAGAGATATAAAACCGAGGATCATCAAGGTAGGTGTTGAAGTAGTGGAACATGTAAATGATCAAAGGCTTAAGATATTTCTAAATCTACTGAGTTCAAGTGGGCTATTGAAATGCATAATAGCTATTGAAATGCATAATAGCAGGTTTTAATGGGTGGAACAAAACCTCAAGAAACTCCAATATCTTGCTGGGTTCCCTCAACAACTCAACATCTAATGGATAGGCTAGAAGAACAATTGTAAAATTAGCACCAAGGAAATAGCTAAATTTTGCATATCAAATTTCTAAAAATAATCAATATGAATAGATAGACTGAAGGAACCTAGATTTGCAGTAATAATTAATTCTATCTGTCAAATACAATCACAGTCATCCTAGTTGTCCCTTGGCTCTTGATCCTATAGCCAGGATGGAGATCCGTGGGAGGCTAACTTAGATCACGCCGATCTCCTTCCATATTCCAGTGGCTGATTTAGGAAGGATTATATTAGGACAATTATACATAATTCTGTAATTATTTGTTTCTTTATTATGATATCCTAAATAGACCTATAAGGGACAGTTTTATATAAATAAAATTAAAACTTTTTCCTCTCTAATTCTCTGAATTTAACATGGTATTAGAGCCTTCTTGGACAAAATTCTGAGTATTTTTTTACTATAGGGCCTTCCCTTCAAAAACAAAAGGAAGCGGGTTCCCGGCTTATTTTTTCGTGCGTACATCCAACTAAGAGAAGGGAGAGTGCTTCATCCCGCGATCTCTACGTTCAATCGAGAGAGATGAACGACTCGTGCGTCTCATCTAAGAGAGTCAAGCAAGAACCCTGCGGTCTCTACGTTCCATCGAGAGAGAAAAACATCACGTAAACTGCTCTTGCATGTGTACGACCGAACGAGACGAGAGAGGCCTGTGGCCGAAAGATTTTTCCCTTGTGTCTGGAGCGGAACCAAGAGGGATCGTACATCCTTGAAGCATGCTACACACAGTAGCCTCTTCTCGCGTGTCTTGGGCGAAACCGAGAAGAGCCAAGCAAGAGCTTGCGTATGGACGAGAGACTGTGCGTCTAGATAGCATTCATCTCGTTTATCGGGCCCTCAAAATTTCTCGCGTCCTCCGCATCTACGTGAAATCCAGTCGACATGCATGTTGTCATAGGTTCCCATCACCGGCCTTCATTATAGAATTTTGAGGAATAAAAGTTTCCATGACCGGCCTTCATTGCCTGAATTATAAGGAGTACCGATTCCCACCGCTAGCATTCATTGTTGGAATTCTGAAGAATACTGGTCCTCCCACCGGACTTCATTGCCTAGAATTCTAAGAAATACTAGTCATTCTGCTTCTTTCGTGCATCCAAAACTGAGGGGTTCTCTTGCGTGCATCTGGGGAAGAACCGATGTGAAGCCGAGCGAAAGCCTCCTCTCGCGTGCATGCAACTGCACGAGATAAGAAATCGTGAGTTTGGACAGCGGCCAAGGCCTCTTGGGAACTGCAGCATCGGGCTTCGTATTCATTCCTACGTGCAACATCCAGAGCCGACTAAGTAGAAGTTAAAGAAGTATAGTGCAGGACCTCCTGCAAACAAACCAAAGGATTAGAAACCTTGTGTGCGCCTATATGGGGCCGATCGAATAGGAGTATATTCGGGTGGAGGCGGACGACTAATTTGCATTGGGGCAAAGGCTAGCTCGATCAAACAGCTTGGGAAGGAGGAGATCTACGTGTCGAGTGCTAAGCTGCTTGAGATAATTTTTTTCTACTGTTGTCCCTAAAGCTTGCCGCAACCCTAAAAACATATATATATATATATATATATATATATATATATATATATATATATATATATATATATATATATATATATATATATATATATATATATATTTTTTTTTTTTTTTTTTTTTTTTTTTTTTTTTTTTTTATTATTTCTACTGTCATGCTTTCACTGTTGGCCTTTTCATGAGAACCTAGAGGGAGACAAACCCAAAGGATAATTAATCCACTTTCCATATTGTCCCACCGCCAGCCTTTATTGCCATTTCTGATATCTTGAGGGGTATTGTTAACGGCAGCCTTCATTGTTGCCATGAACCTTGCAAGCTTGATTGATATAGATTTCATTGCTATCAATTTCCGCCACAATGTGTGAAGCTAATTCCTCTCAAAGTTATGACCAAATGAATGACTATATGATGCAT
This sequence comes from Dendrobium huoshanense, assembly GCA_016618105.1. Lineage (NCBI taxonomy): Eukaryota > Viridiplantae > Streptophyta > Magnoliopsida > Asparagales > Orchidaceae > Dendrobium > Dendrobium huoshanense. The sequence continues at coordinate 5,370,646 of CM028354.1, forward strand.
CAAGGGACTGAATAACTCCTAAAAAAATTTAAAAAATAAATAAATAAATAAAAGGGACTTGATAACTCTACCTTTATGGGAATAATTACTAAGAGAGAAATGACATTTGTACTCCCCAACTTGAGGGGAGTGTCAAATACTGTCCCAACCATGCAAACTGTCTCTTGGCTCTTGATCTTATGACCAGGATGGAATTCGTGGGAGGCTCACCAGGATCATGCCGACCTCCTTCCATATTCGGATGGCTGATTTAAGAATGATTATATTAGGAAAATTATGCATTATTCTGTAATTATTTATTTCTTTAATATGATATATTGTATAGATCTATAAATAGGGATAGTTTTGTATAAAAAAATGGCTCTTGATCTTATGACCAAGATGGAATTCGTGGGAGGCTCACCAGGATCATGCCGACCACCTTCCATATTCGGATGGCTGGTTTAAGAATGATTATATTAGGAAAATTATGCATTATTCTGTAATTATTTATTTCTTTAATATGATATCTTGCATAGATCTATAAATAGGGATAATTTTGTATAAAAAAATTAGTTTTTTTTCCTCTTCAGCTCTCTAAATTTAACAATATCAATATAAAGAAAACAAACAAGTTTGATTTATCCATCATGTTTTCATAATAGTAATACTAGATCCAACGCCGTCCAGGGTAATTACATATTCCTCCAAAGAAAAAGTCAGATTTTGTTGTTGTTTGTAGAGCTACGCAAGATTGTTTAAAAAGAATACATCAGGGGAAATCAAGGGTGTGTCATGCTTTAACTTTTTATTATCAAGCAGAAGTGGTTCCACATTATAACCTGCCCAACTCATATGCAAGCCCTAAGTGTAAATACAAAGCCAGGTTACTTATATTACAAAGCAAGGTTGAAATTGAGCAATCAAGTATTGCAGCGTTTTTTGTCCATAAGACAGCGTAAGTCTCAAGCCATTTTGAGGCACAAACATCAAAATTAAACTATTAAATTAATACAAAATATAGAATAACAAATAACACATTAACATCAAATTAAGATATCAAATAAAATCATAGATAGTCAAAGTAAGATCATAACAATAAACTCACACTCTCAATTCAACATAAATAACTTGTCTAAGTCCTTAAGAGTATAATTTATGAATACAAAAGTCTCCCATATTTTCATCACTTTGTGAATCTTCATTAGAATCTAAATATAGTAAGATACATTCTTTTCTCCATCTTCCTCAATTGCAATTGCAAGTGCAAGCAGCGTCAAGCATAGATGTCAATGGCGCAAAATAGCACATGCTATGGCATACGGCGCAGCGCACCTACAACGCTAAATGAATGGCGCGGCCCAAATGTTCAAAATGGCGCGTGCTATTTGCACCATGTGCACGCAATGGCGCATGGCACATTGCGCAAAATAGCGCTCTATTTTTTTATTATAGATATAAATATTTTTTTAATATTTATATTTTAAATTTATAAGATAATATAACATTTAATTTTAAAATATGATTAAAATATTAGTTAAGTTTTATAAATGTTTTGCCCTAACCCCGAACGTTCGTGGGTGACGAACAAACAAGCCTACTCCCGAGCTTTTCAACGCACACAAATGAAGCAACGGTGTGCGAGTGTATGTCCGAGCCGTTCATCTGATTTCGTTGCCCTCTCCTTCGTCTAATTTTGGTCCGTTTGTTTCTTCCATCACGTGAGACTGCACCTATTTTCTTCCTCATCTGTTTCTTCAATCACATGATTCCGCAGTTGCTTTCTTCGTTGTCTTTTTTCTTCCTTCATGTGATTCCGCCACTATTGATCTATTGTCCGACTTATTTCACCGCTATAGCTATATAGGTATTGACTAATCTTCCTCTCCAACCGATTATACCTTTGGTGCTTTCTACTTTTTTTTTTTTTTTTTTTTTGCATTTCATTTCTTCTCAACGTGTAATTTTCTTTTCATATTGGTGAAACGATTCAAGAATAAAAAGGCATTGAAGGAGAAGAACATTTTTTGAAGTTTGAACGAAGAAGTTTATATCATAATAATCTAAAATAACTAGTTTATTATCTTTCTTATAAAAAACATTATCCATTAAAAAAATGATTGTAATAATTTGAATTATAAGATATTTGAGGTGTTGTTTACTTGAACTTATGCATTATTATGGTTGCCTTTCATTATTACGATAACTTGTCTTTCAATTTAATGATATTTCAACTTCATGTTTATTTTTTATAATTATTATATAGTTTGTGCCATGTTCAAAATAGCGCGTCATGTCATGCTATGCGTCATGGCTCCAAAGAGACCTTTACGCCATGGTGCGCCATTAGCAATTCACAATTATGGCGTCAAGAGCGAGTGTAGCATGTGACTAGGAGTTGAGGACCGGTGTAATTCTAGTTCTCAATTTTGTTTGTTTTAGGTTTAGATGTAGAGAAATAATAAAATATAATTTGTTTTGTATATTAAATTTATAAATTAAAAATTTTAAATAATCTAAACCCTAATTTTTGAGACCTACATCTCTTACAAATTACACAAGGTGTACCTTGTGGCACACCTCAAACCCATTGAGGCATACACCTCCACAGACAACGTAAGGCGTACACCTTATGGTATTTCTTTTTTTCAAAATTGTGCTAATGAAGGCCTTGAGGCAAGCTTTTTATTGCACAATTTTAAACAAAGTTACAAAGTACTTAATGAAGAAGTTTTATAGAATGAAAATATTGAAAAATGAATGACAAGTGTCAAAAGAGGCCTACGCAAATAAGAGTGTTGTGACTAAAATGATCTATTTAATATAGCATGCCTTCTAATTAAAATGTTTAGAATAATGGATTATAAAAAGGAAAGTACAATTTCAGATTACAAGTTGTTACACTTTGGAATGCATTTAACTACCCACTCATAAATACCATAATCTTATTTTATAGATGTATTAAAGGCAAGGGTCAAACAAGTGAGTAAACAGTTTCAAGTTTCAATTTCAACTAGAAGAGATTATGTCAACTAAAATGTAGGTATTTTGGACATGCAGAGAAAATGGTAAAAATGGGTATGTCAAATTAATATCAAGTGTAGACCAAAGGTTACATGAATAGAAGTTGTGTAAAAAGATGGGTAAGTTAGTTTGCTAAAAAATAACAAAATATTCAAAATGCAGGAGTCTGAAAATTTTGGTTTGGTTTGAAAAAAAAAGGAATGCATAGTAGATTTTAGGTTAATTATTTTCACTCCATAGTTCATTTTTAATGTATTTTATACTCACCTGTTTTCAATTGAAATCCAAAATAAACTGCAAGCTAACTCCACTAGAGATGTAAACATATCGGGCTGCGCTCGGGTTACCCCTAGCTTGAGCTTGGTTAATTAATCGAGTTGGAGCTCAAGTTCAAGCTTAATTTTACAACTTCAAGCCAAATCAAAAGCTAACTCATTTATGATGAAAAGATAAAATGATATGATTCAAGTAATTCTTATAATAAAATAATTAAAATAATAAGAAATTAGAAGAAAAATAATAAAGAATCACTTGATATAAGAAAGTGAGATAAATATTTTAATGACTTATACTTGAACTATTAAGTTCTAATATTTTAAGTGTATTTTATAGTAACATTTTTTAAAAGAGTCAACTCAAGAGCTACGAGTAGAGTTGAGGTTAGCTCAAGCATGACTCGTTAACTCATCAAGCTCAGCTCATGAGCCATTAATCAAGCCAAGCTCGAGCTAACTCATGAGTTAACTTGACTCACCTACACCCCTAGACTCTGTTGTTGCCACTGATCGTTGCCACCAAACACCTTCTAACACCTCCGGCCACTAGCACTATGGTTTTACTACATTTCTTTTATTTCAAGCTAACAAAAAAAAAACAATCACCTGCGTTTATTTTACACTCATCCAAATAACTCCAAATAGTTCAAATACATTTTTTATTTTTGCACTATATTCCGTTTTACTCTGCATTTCATTTTCAGCAATCAAACATTCCCTAAGATGTTTTAACATTTCATGCAACAATTAATATGAATGAACAAATATTGAAGATTATAAAGCGAATCCAAATCAACTAGGCAAAGGCTATTGATGATGATAAGAGGAAATTATGATAAATCCAATGACCAATGTAATCTACATATTATTATCATTCTTTTCATAGTCAACCTCAAACAAAAAGTGCATCATGATGGAAAGTTGAATTATTTACCGCACAATACACACACAAATAATTCTAGATTTTGGATTATTTTGAAATTTATTTTAGTTTTATGTTATTTAATTATTAGTATTATCTTAATTTTTAATTAAATGATAGGATTATTAAAGTATTTATTTACATTTGAATAAAATTAGTTTAATCTTATCTTGAATTCTTGAAATACTACATCTATAGGGTTGAATGGTAATTATTACGAACTATTGAAGCAAGAACTAGAATTAAAAGAGCCATCCCTCCATCACTTTTCTCTTAATGTACACTTCCTAATCATATTCTCTTTTTACCAATCTATCCTTTCTCCCTCTCCATCAATTATTTCTCATGGTCCTCTCACCAAGTGGAAATTATCATTCTCAATTCCTCCCTTATCTAGGGAGCATCACAAAGCATTTGAATCTCTTTCTCCTAAATGACATGATATTTCACAAATACAATAATTTTTTGAGGCATCAAAATTGGTAACAAGTTCCTCTTCTTTATGCTTAAATTGAGTTTAAAGTTAAATTTTATAATGATCATTGTATAATAATTCTTAAGTAAGATGCCAAGATTATGCCTCAGATACATCACAAACATAAGAAAATCACATATAGAACTACAAAATTCACCTTATTCATTATGGAATTAACATTATGAATTAATTGACATGCTTCATCATATCAAAGTACACAACATTGTATTAGATATGCTTTGGATTTGGGTAAAATATATGATCCTCATCATTATAAGGCTTAGGGTAAGTAATTATACTAGGTAATATCAGCATAAGTATGTCATATGATGATAGGTCAAAATATTACTATAAGATAATGGATGAAACTATTAAGAAATAATACAATTATCTCACATATGACTCAAATTTATCAATATGATCATGGTTCTTGTTTTTATCAAAATGGCAACTCTAATGAATCATAGTACAATGGATCTTAAGATGGTTATGCTTATAAAAGTCATGTTCATTCCAATCCAAAACCATCTCATCATGATGATATACCATAATGCATACCAATTTATCAAATTCAAAAGTTTAGAAATATGCATCAATTCAGAAAATTAAGGCATTTTTGTCACCTCCAATTCAAAACCCTAATCTTTGTGATGAATGGGTCTATGAAGATTATTATTGAAATATCTTATACTATTGAGACAAAGAAACAGGTTGTTTCCCATATTTTCGTATTCTTGCTTGATTTTTCACCAACAATGTAAGTTGGTCCACATGTTCCAAGAAGTATTACATGATTCCTCACTGAAAACATAGCTTGTGTTCATTTTACTACTTATGTCATTGCCATGTAACTATGGACTCTCTAATGATACTATTTTAAGAAAAATGGATAATACATGAAGACATCTAGATCATAAACTTTCAAATTCTACTTGATGTTTAGATTGCACGTGGTAATACAAAAGAGGTTCATAAAGTAACTTCACCACCTCCTCCACCATGAAAATCAAATTTAGAAAAATGGGCTTCCACCAAAGTTCCAGAGTATTAATAAAGAACAAAACATTCCTAGACTAATTATAATATAATATAGTATTTAAGATTATAATAATATTTATTACACGATTTATTTCATCTTTATATTTATTTACTTAGGATTATCTTCATTTTAAATTAGCAAGTACGATTATTAGGATTTATCTATATTTGAATTTAAGTTAGTTTGGTCTTATCTTGTAACCATAATCCTCTAAATATGGGTGTTGAATGAATGTCATTTGGAATTATTGAATTATGAATTGCAATTAAAAGATTCCCTCCCTCCCTAACATGCACATGCATGCTCACCCCTATACACATACATAAGTCATACATAAGTCAATGGACACTCTAAGATGTGCTTTGCAATAGTGCCAATGTACCACTACGCATAAATAAAAGGAATAACACAGCAAATTAGTGAATAAATGGCCAAGCAAAATCAAAGAAAAAAATTGAAATCAACCTTAACCTGCCAATCAAAACAATGATGCTATCAAGAAATTCTGTACTTTTTATTTTATTTTGAACAATAGTATATTTTGTTTTCTTTTCTTTTTTTAGCTATCCAATGATGGGAAAGCATCCAATGAACATGGTAGGTAGTGCATATGGCTTGGTAGACCTTTGGTTGCTGGCTTGATTGGTCCGTAGCTGCTGGTGGTTCTTGGTTGGCTGTTTTGGAGCATTCGTTATTGAGCTGGTTCTCTAAGTTGCTTGAGCTGAAGTTTAGTAGCTCATTAATATCCAAAAAGGTACCTCATTATGAAGTTTACTTTTGGAGTGGCCTTGTCCCTTCCCCTTCCCCTTTTCTTCTTGTCTCTTGGGATTCCGTGGCTTGTATTAATTGGGGGCTGAATTCTATGCTTTGAAGTTAATGATTTTTGTGCTTTACCTCTTGGGATCTCACGGCTGGCTCCTTATTCCGTGATCGTCCCTCGTTTCCCGTGGCTATGGCTCTCGGTCCGTGCGGTTCCCTCGTCTCCCGTGGCTGTCTCCTTGGTTCCTGGTTTGGATGTTTATCCGTGAGCTTTGGGGGGAGATTTCTATGCTTATTATGCTTTGGTTCTAATGGAAATTAAAGACATGTGGCTCTTGGCATTCCTCTCCCTTGCCTATAAATTTGAGAAGATGTTATGAAGAAAGGGAGTTGATATTTGTGAGCATATTTGTTGTTAACCTGCGGGTTTATTCGGAAATCCTGCGGGCTCTTTCCAACCTTCTTTTCTCATCCCCTCCGGAAATCCTGCGGGCTCTTTCCACCCTTTCTTCTCGGGCTTCTAATCTCTTCGTCTCTCCGCAAGTGCCACTCCATCTGTATCCTTCTTCTCAACAGTGAAGCAACTTTAGCGTGTCGTATCAGAGTTGACTTGAACCATCTATTGAAGAAATTGGACAATCTTGCAGTGGTGGACCATCGGTTTGCTAGTTCTATGCACTTTACTTATTTAACCTACAAATTCGATGCATGTGAGGAACCCGCTCTGACGGTTGTCTGAGGATAGCGTCTTTTTAAATTTCTTTATTTCTTTAAAATCTCCTAGCATCTTTGTTGTGTTTGTCAAATTTTGGGTCGTTTGCGTTTATTTAATAAAGTTTGCTTTAAGTTCTACTCATTGTGTCAGTTTTTCTCGTTTGTCTTCATCAACCAGAGAAAAAAAAAAAAATCTGTGATACACTTGCAAAGTAAACAAACAAACATTGTATCCTGCGTAGGAAAACCAGCTCAATAATTTGGTATGCCATTGAACAAGAGGAAAATCCTTAGCGTATGCAACTACGAACTAAATAGAGTCAAACAGCTAGAAAAGTAACAAGCATATATCACTTGTAGAGGACATCAATACCACTGCAACAATTGGGTAAGTAATAAAGTAATTCAAGTATTCAGAAACGTCAAATCAATTAAGCTTCCAGAATCAAATTAAAAGTTAATAACAATAGAAGATTCACTAACAACTGAGGATTGTGATTTTTACCAAGAAAATTGAAAAACTTATACATGAAATAGGCTGAGCTATCAGCTATATATTTGTAAAGATACTAAAAAAAGAGAAAGTTAACATACATCCGTCTTTGTTTAAGTACCCTCATTGCACGAGCTTTAAGAGCTTCTTGAGCTGGACCTGGTCTGGTTTTCTTGATTTGCTCTTTGTATCTAGCCAGCTCAGAGTCAAGCTTATTTATCTTTTCATCAACTGTGTCACCTCTTTTGCTTATCTGATAAAAATTACATTGGAAGACTTGGTAATATTACTTTTACAAGGTGAAATATGTTTGAAAACAAAAGAAAAAAATTGGAACATCATATTACACAGTAATTTATTGAATTCCATATTTCTAAAGTTTAAAAAAGGGCATTTCATCTGAGTACGCATTGCGCCTACCACAATTAATTGGAAAAGAAATCAAATTACCTTTTCATATTAGAACATTTATGATAACTGCATTATCCCATGGTATTTAAAGCAAATCCATGCAATGATATGATATGCCTTAGCAGTCCTATTTAGCTTCAAGTTCATGAAAATCTACTGCTCAAACTCTTTAATAAAAGATTCATATGGTGCAAAAAGTTGATTTAAATTGTTTTAATGGGCATTAATTATTTAAGATCTGACTCAAGTAATACCTAAACAACTGACACAGCTTGATAAAATCCCCTTAAATTGGATAGTGCTTCTCATAGTATCCCTTGCATCTGCTCATGATATGCCAACATATTGTTCACAATCTTCAAGGAATATAATAACCAAGCTTTTCAATAACCTTCAATCTTACCACAGGCATGATAATATAACAAATTCTATTTAAATATCAGCAATTCAAGAGCTTTAGAAGTTATGAGAAACAATCCGCTTCATTTGAATGTGCTATCTGGACTTCAGTACTTAAAGTACAGAACTCTAATCTCATACTCCAGTCATGTGGCCCAATTCTTTATTATAGGGCCACTATTTTTCTTGTTATTATAGAATATAGTTTTGCCTTTTTTTTTTCTTTAGTTCTGCAGTTCTTGTGCTAATTGTGTATTTTTTATCAAATATTTGTGCTACCAATAGATGATTGACTCTATTTCTCTTTAAATTTTCTTGGTTTTTAGTAGTCTAGATAGAGGTTTTATTTCACACATCCAGCAAAAATTCCTCTGTAGAATAAAGTTTCAATAAATAACCACTAAAATGCATATGTGCAATGAAGGCTACTCAATATATTTTTTTAGTTTTTCGGAATATGTTGATCATTGATAAGTTTAGCATTCCATTATTTTATTGTTATAAAGTACATGTTTATGTAAATTATTATGAAAAGTTGGATTAAGGATGCTTGTACCAAGTCCTCATTATAGCTGTATTGTGAAATGTTGCTTACATTTGATAGATTAAATAGTTATTGTATGTCTATTTATTTTATACACACACACAATATATATATATATATATATATATATATATATATATATATATATATATGTATGTATGTATGTATGTGTGTGTATGGTAATTTTATAAGGATTATAAGCCACTTGCACTCCTATCACAACCAAACAATAAGAAATCGAAGGCGCCAATTATCACACCCCATTTTGACCCCCTTCAATAAATCTAGAGTGTAATAGATAAGAAGAATCTGAACAGATATATCTTTTACTAACACTCATCCTGAATTACTTATATCAGAATCGATTTATTAGACAATGATCTATTCAGACTATCCTAACACACTACATTTTTTGTTTTAAAAATTGTTCTACAAAATTCATATTTCAAAGTATATTCATAACCTATGTTGCACCGATACACCTATTTATGAAGGCGTGTTGTATCCGATACACCAATACACCGATACGCCTCCGATACTCCACCGATACGTGTCGGATACGCCAAAGACGTATCCAATTAAAATACTATTTAATTTCAAAAGGGCACGCGTATCCGATACACGTATTCGTTGAAAAACAAAAAGAAATCGAAAAAAAAAAAAAAGATGAGTCGTATTTACTTCCGCGGCTGCGAGCAAAGTTCTCTCATTTTCGAGATAGATATGAGTCTCTTGATGATATGAGAATATTAGAAATTACTAATCTTTCACTTGATGAGCCTGAATTAAAAGCTATGGTATTTATTGAAGATGATGTAGAAGTTCAAAGACAATCCACTTAAGAAGCTAATCATATCATTCCTTCTATTAAATAGTTGAAACTTTATGTGCTAGACAATTTATGTTTATGCTTTTGTTGTTGTACTAGACATTTAATGCTTACTTATATTTTGATATTATAAGCTACAAGGCTACAAATGATGTTGTTGTCATTTTTTTTTTGTAATTTAAAATATTATGCTTTGATTGCTTTCTTAATTTTTATGTATGATTTATAAATTATGATGATGTGTCCGCGCCGTACCCGTATAATGTATTTTTAAGAATTGACGTGTCCCATATCCGTATCGTGTCGTATCCGTGTCGCCGTATCCGTATCGGTGCAACATAGTTCATAACTCATCAAATAAAACACAGAGCTTACTAAACTTGTCAAATAAAATTTATATATCCAAAAGTTTGACTGTACAATTTCCTACTCTAACTTACATGCACAATCAAATGTATATATATAAAAAGTGCAGTTGATCTCCTGCCTAGAGCCCAACTGACTCTTTCCCCTTTCCCACAGTACATCAACTGTTAATGAGTTAAAGCTTAATGAAATACATAAGCATAGCATAAGAAATAATAAAATTTGCATTCAATTGCAAATAATATTGAGATTTCTATCAGAATCATAAGCCGTCCAAGATATCAATGTATATTTAACTTTTCACATTTCATATTCTGTTTACTTTCAAATACTTTAGACAAATCATATGATGAATATAGACTTTTGTACACTTACAGCTCTCATTTAAGGTTGCGTCCGAATTCTCAACTCTCTTATTCAAGGTTGAATCCAAATTTTCAACTTTTAGAATTAAGAGTCATGTACCTCTTAAACAATCCCTAAAACTTATCTTGTCGGGTCTTTCACTTTTTACATGTACGACATTTTTCACATTTTCCCTTTTCACTAACATTCAGATATTCATAACCAATAGTTGTAGTGTCATTTTGTAGTATCACATTGTAGTGTTTATCAAATAACTCAATTTAATAGTCAACAAATCAGTAAACAAACAACCTGCTTATTATAAAATTCTTGGCTACCATAATTACCATAAATATATAAAGGGGGATTTACATACATACCACTTTATTTTTTGATATTTATATATCAAACACCCAAAACTTTAATATTACATTCCAACCACTCATATAAAATTTTAATATCAAAAATATCAATCCTATATTTCATTCTTACGACTCATATCTTCCTATAAACTTTAATATTTCATTCCATGCACCCATATTTGTTCTATGGGTGGTAGGCATGTAATATTAAAGTTTTAGGTATTAGATATGTAAATAACATGAAATAAAGTAGTATGTATGTAAATCCCGCATTTATAAAATGATCTCATGTTCTATACTATAAATCGAGTGTCTCAGCCTGTTATGAGTTTGTTCTCCTACAATACTCCAACATTTTTTCCTCTTGTAAACAACCTAAAGCAAACATTTTTGTCTTTCAAAAATGCATTCCAATAGAATAAAAGAGGCTATAATACCAAAAGACTGTAAAAATTGACCTCAAATAAATTTGACATTCAACCTCCCTTCTTCTCCTAACCTCTTTCCCCTACTTCCTTTCCTTCCCTTTTTCCTTTATTCCCTTACTATTTTCTAAGATTTTCCTCTCCTAGCAGCCATAGCCCTTCCGCCTCCTACTTCACTGCTTGTTCACGGCTGCTTCACATCCAGAGAGAATTGGGTGGGGAAAATGGCATGGGAAAGAAAGGCTTAATAGGCTGATGCTTACTTTACTTAATTATATAATAATATAATATCTAATGCTTTTCACACTACTATCGTCTCAATACACTCTCAGTCGTTGATTGCATCAGGTCGTAGCATGCAAAGGTAAGTGAAAAAGGCTTATTTAAAAAAAATCTGCTATAGTACATCTAATTAAATGTTCATTAACCATGCTTGATACAATAACTAAATATAAAATAACTACAAAATGAATGTCTATAGATATATACAATTACACTGATATTTTAGATATACTTCTAAATATCAAATGATTCGAACTTAAAAATAGAATTTAATGAAAATAAATTTGATGTTTAAGGGAGGTGTGATAAAATGGGGTAAATTTTGAGCCAAAAATTATGTTTACATTTTTGAAAACTTTGAGTAATATAATCCATCCCTCATTAAAATTTCGTCCTCAAAATTCATTATCTTAGTGGTCATCAAACAAATGAGAAAATTTCAGTCTAATGTCTTCTTTCTTCTCCCACATTGCCTCTTTTCCTGTTCTGTATTTCCATTTCAGTTTAATATAAGGGATCTGATAGTTTCTAAGCTGTTTAATATTAAAATCTACTATTCTTTCTAGTTCTTCAATATAAGTCAGATTTTTTTGTAGGTTAATTTATCATATGAAAGCCTTTAGCAGACATCTATAACTCATTTCCTTAGCAGTGACACATGGAAAATATTGTGAATAACTGACATATTAGTTGGAAAGAAGATTTCGGCAATAAAATCACATCCGAAAGAAGATTGTTCTTAGACGGTTGGAAAAATTATGGCCGGAAAAAAGGAGGTTTTGGAATGTAAAATCAAGCAACTCAAATCAGATTTAGAGGGAAAGTTTTCTGATTTTCAAGATCAGATTTCCTCCAATAATTAAAAGATAGAAGGAAAGTTCGCCGTGATGGAAAAAATATCGAAAAAATTACTAGAAGTGAAGACCAATCCGACAACATCAAAAGCAAGGGAAACCTACGACGGCCATGGAAGGGGTGGAAACCCTAACACGTGGAGGGGAAGATGAAATCCGGAAGTAGAATTCTTGGAGGGAGAAGATGGAATGCCTCCTCTAGAACCTCGTTCTAGGAAGTAGAATTCTTGGAGGGAGAAGATGGAATGCCTCCTCTAGAACCTCGTTCTAGGGAGGAGATGAGCACCTGATTCGAAAGAAGAGCTGCTGATTTTGCAGGAAGAAGAGAGGTTTTCTACCACCGAGGAGCTGATTTTGAAAGACAAAGAGGATATGTTGATAACAAGTTTGGATACGATCATCGGAGAGAAAATCTAGACAACCGGGGAGCACCTTTCACGGGATGAGAAGATATGGAGGAATTCGAGGTGACTCGAAGGTGAGAAGATGAAGATGCCCATCTTTGAGGGCGAGGATGGTCATAGGTGGATCTACAAGGGGATCGATATTTTGTCATCAATGGATTGAAGAAGGAAGAGAAGCTAACAGCAGCAGAACTATGTTTGAAGGAAAGACATTGGCATGGTACCAATGGCATGACCTAAGGCAAACCATTAGGAGATAGAGGGAGTTCAAAGACTGCTTATTAGAACGTTTTCAAACCGGTAAGGGAGGAGATTTCTATGAACAATTCTTTGCCTTGACACAGGAGGGGACCGTGGCAGATTACAGTGACAAATTCGAATACTTGGCCAGCAGATTGGATCAGCTCTCTGAGACAGTGTTGGAATGGAACTTTATGAAAGGACTCAAACCGGAGATAAGGGCAATGTTTCGGGTGATGAGGCTAAGAGGCTTAGGGGAGGCCATGGAGCTAGCCCAATTAGTGGAAGATCAGAAGCAGGTGGAGAGAGGGGCTAGAGCGAGCCACTCGGGGGGATTGTACAAAATGACCACCACCTTCTTTGCTCCCAAAGGGCCAGCGCTAGGGAGCCTAAAAGAAAGGCCCAATGAGAGAGCTGGAAGAGGGGGGAATGGAGGAAGTTTCAAAAGACTAACGGAGAAGGAAAGACAAGAGAAAAGGGCAAAAGGGTTATGTTTTAGATGTGATGAGAAGTACATGTCAGGGCATAGGTGTAAGGACCGAACTCTTCAGGTTCTCACCATCTGTGATGATGAGGAAGCTGAAGAGGGAGTATCACTCAAATCCATGATCAGAACCATACAAGAGGTAGGCGGTGGATATTTGGTAGAGTTGCATCATTTGGAGGAAGTCAAACTGGAGGAGAAGGGCAACATTCCCTCTTCAGTACAATTACTCAAACAGCAATACATCGAGGTCTTTCAATCCCCAAGGGCCTACCACCACAGAAGGAGTTAGAGCATGCCATTACAATGAAGGAAGGGGTGTCACCGATCAGGGTTCGTCCCTACCGCTACCCTCATATTCAAAAGGATGAGATTGAGAAGCTGATCCGAGAAATGTTGGAGGCTGGGATTATCCAATCGAGTGTGAGTCTCTTTTCTAGTCCAGTCCTACTGGTAAAAAAGAAGGATAGAAGCTGGCGATTCTGTGTAGACTATAGAGCTTTAAATAAAGAGACGATGCAAGATAAATTCCTCATTCGTGTGATTAATGAGTTTTTAGATGAATTGTATGGGGCGGTCATATTTTCTAAGTTGGATTTAAAATTAGGATACCGCCAGATCAGGATGAGCGAGGTAGAATTTCAAAGACAACTTTCAAGACACATGAAGGGCATTATGAGTTTCTGGTAATATCATTTGGACTTACTAACGCCCCGCTACTTTTCAATCTTTGATGAACAGGCTGTTCAAGTAATACCTCAGGAAATTTGTTATAGTATTCTTTGATGATATCCTGGTGTACAACAAAACTGAGGAGCATCTGAAACACTTAAAGGTGATTCTGGGAGTTCTATAGACACATCAACTAAGAGCCAACCTAAAAAAGTGTAGCTTCGCCCAATCCAGTGTAAAGTACTTGGGACATATAGTATCCCAAGGAGTGGCAGCTGACATAAAAAAATTGTGGCTATGTAGAAATGGCCTAGACCGAGGAACCTAAGGGAGTTGAGAGGGTTCCTAGGACTGAATGGTTACAACAGGAGATTTGTGAAGAAGTATAGTACCATTAAACCGAGCAACTAAAGAAGGACAATTTTTTTTAGGGAGAGGCAACGGCCCAGGCTTTTGAAAAATTAAAGGAACTCATGAATACAGTTCCAGTTTTAGCTATTTCGGACTTCAGCCAAATTTTTGTATTGGAGACTGATGCGTCAGGAAATGGTTTGGAGGCAGTGTTGATGCAAAACCACATACTTCCTCACAAATCTTTTGGGGAGGCATTTCATTGTCCGAACTGATCAGATGAGCTTGAAGTACCTGTTGGAACAAAGGATGGTGACCGAGGAACATTATAGATGGCTATCCAAACTATTAGGCTATGATTGTGAGATCCAGTACTGGCCTGATTTGGAAAATAAGGTGGTCGACGCCTTATCCAGATGTGTTGGGGAGCTGCATGAGTTGGTTGTTTCAGTACTACTGATGGTTGACTGGGGGGGCCATCAAGGAAGAAAGCATGTAGAATGAAAATTTGAGAAAGATTATGGAGTATTTGATGAAAGATAAGAGTAGCCATCCTGATTACTATATTGAAGGGGAGAGGGTGTTGCATTAAGGAGGTTTGTGATGCCCCGAACTTCCATCCATATCCCTCATCTGTTACAAGAGTTCCACGACAGTGCAGTGGGAGGTCATTCAGGAGTACAAAAGACCTACAAAAGACTAGCAGCTGAGCTTTAGTGGAAGGGGATGAACAAGGATGTCGAGGAAATGGTGGCGAAGTGTGACGTGTGCCAGAGGAACAAATATATGGCAATAGCCCCCGGAGGACTACTACAACCCTAGCACTTCCAAACAGAGTATGTGAGGAAGTATCCATGGATTTCATAGATGGCTGCCCCGTTCAAAAGGATTCATAGTAATTCTGGTGGTAGTAGACAGATTAAGCAAATATGCTCGTTTTATTCTCCTCAGACATCCAAACACAACAGTGACAATAGCTTCAGCTTTCATCAAAGAGGTGGTTAGATTGCAAGGAGTACCAGAAGCGATAGAGTTATATTGAGATAAGGTATTCCTCAGCCATTTTTGGAGGGCGTTGTTCAGACTGTATGGGACAGTTTTGAAGAGGAGCACGGCCTACCACCCACAGACGGATGGCCAAACATAAGTGGTCAACAGGAGCTTGGAGACCTATCTAAGGTGCTTTGTGTCGGAAACAACCAGGCTGTGGGCCAAGTGGCTATCATGGGATGAATACTGGTACAGCACCTCCTATCATTCGGATTCTCAGATGAATCAATTCAATTTGTTGAATGGAAGGGATCCCCCTCACTTGGTACATTTTGGAAACAACAGCACTCCAGTATCGTCAGTAGAAGAGTACTTGCAGGAAAGGGACAAGATGTTAGAAGAATTGAAAAAATATTTGTTAAGAGTCCAACAGATTATGAAGAAACAAGCTGATGAACACAGGAGGGACATTCAGTTCGAAATAGGAGAAAAGGTGTCCCTGAAGCTCCGACCTTACAGGCAGATGACTGTCGCCAGCAGGATGAATGAGAAGCTTGCTCCAAGATATTTTGGACCCTTCGAAGTTTTGGAAAAGATTGAAAAGGTAGCATATAAACTAAAATTACCAAACATACATCTTGTCTTTCATGTTTCACAACTTAAAAGGGCGATTGGGGAGCAGGCCACCAGTTCTGAGATACTAGTAACTATAACAGAGGACTTGGAGAACCCTTTGAGTTATAAGGGGTACGCCAAGAAAGAGAAGTAAAAGATGTATTAATCAAATGGAAGGATCTTCCAGAGTATGAGGCAACCTAAGAGCCTTATGAGAGGTTAAAACATCAGTTTCCCTCTTTTCACCTTGAGGACAAGGTGGTTCTCTTTGGGAAGGCAATATTATTAGGTCGGTTCCTAAACCAACCCAGCCGGCCCCACATGGGTCGACCTTAGTCTACAGGGGGCGGGTCAAACCACCTCCCATGTTGTCGCCCAAGCAATAGGGGCCCACGCCCTACTTGATTGCCGCTCATTAATAGTGGGGTCCACTATTTGAATTAATCTATTTTTGATAAGAGGGGTAATCTATTTGATTTAATCTTTTTTGGCAAGGGAGGTGGACGGCTAAGGCTATAAATAGGCATGAGAGAAAATGGATAGGGCATGCATGAATATTATTTTCTCTTGGAGTTTCTTGGGTGTCTTGGGCTCTATACTTGGTGTCTAGATATTGGGAGAGAACGATCCTCCTCTCGAATAGAGGATCAATTATATATTTTCTTATGATTGCTTTGCTTTGAGTATTTAATAAAAATCTACGGTTATTTTGGGTTGTTTCATTATCGTTCTTGGATCTTCTCGCTGTTTTTACAATTTCTTGCGAACTCAAGTACATCCGATAGGATTACTAGCGAACTTAAGTATTTCCTATCAGCAACCTTACCAATCTTCTTAATGACTTCAAAAAGTCCTATATACCTAAGACTCAATTTGCCTCCTTGCCCAAATCTGGCTATACCTTTCACAGTTTTAACCTTTAGAAATACAAAATCACCGACTTTAAAATCTACTACTCTATTCTTGGTGTCATAACATTAGTATTGGCGATCCTGAGCATCTTTCAATATATCTCTGATTAATTTGATTTACTTTATTGCTTAATCAACTAGCTTTTTATTTATTAATTATCTTTCTCCTACATCAACTAAAGTTAAAGGAGTTTTGCACTTTCTACCATAATGTGCTTCATATGATGTCATTTTTATACTGGATTAATATCTATTGTTATAGGTAAATTCTATCAGTGGTATGTAATCTTCCTAGCTACCTCCAAGATCCAAAACATATAATCTTAATAAGTCTTCCAATACTTGAATTGTTCTTTTAGATTGGTCATCCATCTTAGGATGGAAAGCTTACTGAAGTGTAGATTTGTGCCAAAACTTTCATGAATATTTTTCCACAACATACAAGTTAATCGACCATCTTTGTCTAAGACAATAACTTTTGGGATATCATGTAATCTGACAATCTCTTTCACATATAGGCATGCCAATTTATCTATTGAGTCATTTTGTTTGATAGGCAAAATGTGAGCTTATCTAGTTAATCTGTCAATAATCACCCAAATGTTGTCAAGCCCCTGTTTGGATCTAGCAAATCCCATAACAAAATTCCATTGCAATATCTTCCCACTTCCACTCAGGGATAGGTACTGATTGCAATAGTCCACTAGGTTGTCAATATTCAACTTTCACAATTTGGCATGCTTCACACTTATACACATATTCAGCAACATTTTTCTTCATACATGGCCACCAAAAAATTAATTTCAAATATTTATACAATTTGATACTGCTTAGTTGAATTGTGTAGCCAGAGTGATGAGCTTCTTGCAAAATTTTCTTTATTAATTATGTATCACTAGGTACCCACAGTTGAGATTTATGCTTATCAACATGAACAAAAAGATCAGGTATTTTCCTTGACTTAGCCTGCTTAATTAACTTTTGATACACACTATCAATCTTTTGAGCTTTTTTTTATTCGACCTGTTAAAGTTAGTTTTACTGTAATTTGATGTAAGCATTTCACATTTTTAAAAACTCTAACTTTCAATTGTAGATTTTTCATTTCCTTGATCAACTGAACCTCTTGAATAATCATTCAATTCATCATTCATCTAAATTTGTGACTCAAAGCATCAGCCGTAATGTTAGTTTTTCCAGGACAATATTGAATGTCCACATTATAAACCTTGATTAACTCCAACCATCTTCTTTATCTTAGGTTTAACTTTTTCTGTGAAAATACATATTTTAAGCTCTGATACTAATTTTTATCAAACCCCAATTTGACACCTTCAATCAACCTGGAGTGTAATAGATAAGAGAAATCTAAACAATATCTCTTACTAACACTCGTCCTGAATTACTTCTATCAGAATCGATTTAGAAGAAAATGATCTATTCGGACTATCCTAACACAATACATTTTTCAATTTTAACAATCATTTTACACAATTCATAATTGAAATCATATTCCTAACTCATCAAATAAAAATATAGAGCTTACTATACTTGTCAAATAAAATTTATATATCCAAAAACCTGACTGTACAATTTCCTACTCTAACTTATATGCACAACCAAAATGTATGTACACAAAAAGTGTAGTCAATCTCCTGCCTAGAGCCCCACTGGCTCTTTCCCCCTTCCTGCAATACATCCACTGATAATGAGCTAAAGCTCAATGAAATACATAAGCATAGTATAAGAAATAATAAACATAAAATTTGAAATCAATTGTAAATAATATTGAGATTTATATAAGAATCATAAGTTGATTGAGATATATATGTATATTAACTTTTCACATTTCATATTATGTTCACTTTCAAATACCTTAGGCAAATCATATGATGAATATAGGTTTGTACACTTACAACTCTTATTCAATGTTGGGCCCGAATTCCGAACTTTTAAAAGTGAGAGTGCAGCTCTCTTATTCAAGATTGAATCTGAATTTTCAACTTTTATAATTGAGAGTCGGGTACTACCTATATGATCCCTAAGGCTTACCTTATTAGGTCTTTCGTCTTTTACTTATGCAGGTGTATCTCTCATAATATGATTTTTCTCATTTTCCCTTTTCATTAACATTCAGATATTAGTGTCATTTTGTTAATTAAATTTTAAACAACTATTTAATGAACGCCTATATATATATATATATATATATATATATATATATATATATATATATATATATATATATATATATATATATATATATATATATATATATATATATATATATATATATATATATATATATATATATATATATATATTATTATTATTATTATTACCCTGATATTTTAGATATACTTCTATATATCAAATGGATCGAAATTAAAAATATAATTTTATAAAAATAGGTTTGATGTTTTTAGAGAGGTGTGATAAAATAGGATAAATTTTAATCCAAAAACTATACTTACATTTTTCAAAATTTTGGGTATATACCAATAGCAATTAAACAACTTTCTCCCTAAGTGCCATTAAAAGAAATTGAAGGTACCACTTTCTCCCACTTAGAAAACTCAAGTCCCGAGTCCCTTGCCATCGAAATATGAATTTCGTGTAGATGCCTTTACTGTTAGCCCATAGTCAACATAAACTATGCCCAAATGCCTTTAAACAAATTCATGTCAATGCGCCAACACAAGTTTGTTCTTTTGTTAATACCGCTCATCTTATATAAGAACTTACAAAGGGCAATCAATTACTCCATCTACATCCTTCAAATCATTCCAAAAGAATATAACAAACCTAGAGACTATTCAAAACTACAAATTTACTCCAAATTCTTCTTCCAAATTATAAAACTAATCCCAATAATTTTTCAAAACTATAAGAATGCTCCTTGAACCTAAAATTTTGTAATAAGTCCCTAAAAATGTTCACAATAGCACAAAGGACTAATAATTCTAAGAAAGCATATAAAGATCATATGACTTCTTTAAAAATGATTCACATGACTCGCTTGACATTCTCAAATTATGAAAATACTCTTTTTCATTTACAAAGTAGCATATATGCACCTCTAAATTGCTCAATTATAAAAGCAAACAAAACTATTTATGACCCTGCTCGTGTAAATGCTATTATGTGAATGATATTTTTTCACATCTCATAAAATTATTTTAAAATATCAAAACTATTAAGAAAATAAAAGTTGGAAAAATTTTTTTAAGAAACTCAAAGAAGCCTGTGTGATCATTTGCTCATCATTTGTCATGGTCAATTAAGATACTTTGAGAAGAACATAATTGACCTAACAAATCATTATTGATCAAGTGGTATACACTAGGGATCCAAGTCACTCTAACTATCACAATAGATCCAAGTTAACTCGCTCATTTTTTATTGACTAATAATCATTCCTAGACAATGTAAGGTAGACTCATAACTAAATTTGTGGGCACTAATAACATAATTTCTGAATATGCACCAACAAGGTTAGTTTATGTGTCCTTATGCAACTAAATGTTGTATTGCAATGCGGCTAAATGTTGTATTGCACGATCCAAAGCTTATTTGATGAAGAAAATAGTTACCTTGCTTTATGTAGAGGCCCAAGAATATGATGATATTTTTAAAAATATGGGTAATAATGCACAGAATAGAGCATAACGCTATAGTAAGTGCACCCTGAAATGCTTAAACAGCTCCCAAATTGCTCCAAAAAAATGGCGCTAACCCCAAATTGTTAAAATAATGTTCCAAGCTATGATCAAGGGTAGTATACTGAACAACATGACATCACACTGAAAAGCATTCCAAGCACCAATAAGCACATCAATGCATTGATAAGCATTTTATTACACTACTGAGCATGCTATTGCACCACTACAATGAATATGATGTAAATAGAACACTATTGTAAATACGAACTACTAACAAAAGACTACAAGGCCACCAATGCTACAATGACCATAACATTCAATTAAAGGTTATCATGTCACTCAAAGGAAATCCTATTCAAAGGGTTACAATACCTCACAAAAATATAATGCCAAATGATCTCTTCTACTCAAATTACTTGAAATAAGTTAATTGCCTTAAAAGACATGTAATATTGGCTGCTTCATGCTGAGAAGTTGGAAGTTGCCACCAATGAAAACCAATCATAAGCCCAATTATCAACACTTCGTCCCCCCTATGATGATCATACACTTTACAAGAGACTCACATCAAAAGTTAGTTTAGAGTTCACTCCAAAACATGTGCTCCATTAGGGAATCAATTTCAATGATCCCAAACATTCAAACTTTTAAATCATTTACTCCAAGGCTGGTGACTAAGTTTGAGCTCTCAATCCATTTGAAATGGCTTCTATCATTAGCCCTATGAGGTGAGCCACAATTCTAACTTTTAAATCATTTGTTCCAAGGTAGGTGACTTAAGTTTAAGCTCTCAATCCATTTGAAATGACTATCCCTGCATTGTTGAGCTATTCAATCTACGTACATTAATATTCATTGCAAACAAGTACTCTACTAGGGAAAATAAAGATCTACCTTAAATATCTTGCCCTTGGCATAAATTTTCACCCACTGACTTCTAGCAGGGATTGTTTCGAATGAGAAGGCTACAAATGAGACATCCAACAATCACATTCAAAGCTCCATAACTCAATGTAAAAAAAATTCCTTGATTCAAATGTTAATACTAACAACAATTCTTATATAATTCAATAAAATGGAGTACACCTAAATGAAGGAATAATAGGACCCACACATGGTTTACAATCACCCTCATATCCACCTCCCAAGTCAAGTTAAGATGATTTTAATGAGACCTACAAATTTTAATTTGTGTAAGATGAGTAAAACCATGTAATCTCCCTATAAGAGTTGTGTCACACTCGACTGGAAAAATTAACCATAAGATCTTATAATCATAGGAAGTGTCAAACTCACAAGATGGACAAAATATTATACATGAAGTATGGCTTTTTTGTATTAGGAATTGCTTACTCTTCACAGTCACTTATTATTTTAATTAAGTTTGACTTAATTATGAAACTTGTGATCAACATGCACTTAGATTTTTTTAATGCCATAACATACTTTTTATTTCGTTAATTTTAATTGGACATTTTATCCCCAACACCACCCCGACCCCCCTCTTCTTAGTTTATATTCACAAAGTATAAATGCTTAGAAGCATAAAAATTCGAAAGGGACATACACACATATACAGGATTAATGATAATTAAATAGAAGTACAAAAATAAAATATTAGCATACATGGTGATAATCTTTGTTATAATCTACTAAAATTTGTACTTTCGCTGTCATAGGATTTTGCATCATAAATAAAGTAAAATAGGCCACACATGAATGATGGACCATAAAAAGTCATGTTTGTATCAATACAACTAATAAAAAAGGGTTTCATTTTCTACTAATAAAAAATTTCAATACTTTATTTAAAAATTATAAACAAATCCCTCATTTTAAATTACACTTAAATTTTATTTAAATTTTTTATTATCTAATATAATCAAATCTACACATTTATAATGTCTAACACATATTTTCATTGTATATTTCTAGCAGATTTATGATTTAATCCTCCATTCTATTTTCTTGAAAGAAACTACATTAAAGATGTTTTTATTTTTATTTAAATTTTTTCAAAAAAATCTGTGTATCCTTCCGATTTTTTTCAAGGAAAAAAATGATAGGCTAGACATCTTTTCCTCCCTTCTATCCTAATTTTAACATTCTTACTTTTTTAGAAATGAAGTTGCTGCAGATACTTTTTCTCTCATAAAATTCACCTCAATTATTCAAACATATTTCTAAAATATTTTTTCCCTACAAGATGCACAAGTTATCATCTAGTTCTCCATTCTTAAATCATTCAATTTATGTATTATTATATCCATCATTTTTTTTCTTGGTGGGATATAGGGTACTACAAATCTCATATTTTTCATTTAATGTCATAATACCATAGTACTCAAATACCCCCCCCCCCCCCCCCCCCTCTCACAATTTTCCATCTTTGAACTATATTAAAGTAGGTAACTGGGAAGGTTTAATACCAAAAGTTACGCAGATTCTTACAAAACGTTTTTCTATGAAGTTAATTAGCTAGCTTATGTCATCCAATAAATACATATAATGATATAATCACTACTAATAATTGGTGAAACAATGCCTCATAAGATGCTTATCATAGAAAATATGTTTAAGTTTTTAAATAGTGAATAAATTTAAATTAATCATAACTAGGAGTTTTAGTATCAGTTAGGAGTCAATCAACCACTTAATATCTAAATAGAAATCAACTTATTTAATTAGCTAAGTAGCTAGTCATAATTATCGAAAATTGGTCACAACTTATAAATGTATTAAGTGTCTAACTATGTATAATAACAAATAAAACAAACAATTGCAGAACTACCTCCAATAGTAACATTGCGGATTAATGAACTATAGAAATGGACTTCCAAACAGACTAAAAGACTAGCATTCACATATTGAAGGATTAATAGGTGGCCCTAGACTACAAAAAGTTATTGACAACAAAATTCAATAGGATGAATATGCTTTCCATCATTCTGCAAGAATTAAGGTTAATTAAGAAATTATATTCAAGTAGTGGATAATAAATGAATATATAAGCAAGCAAGTTGGTTCAAATATAATTTGGGATGATAAGCACAGATTGACCAACCCGTACACTAAAAACTCAAAGAAATTCCTCGAACATCTTAAATGCTCCTAGATAGGTCCTAAATAGGAAACATTTTAAATGCCAACATATAAAGAACGATAAATTAAACGAAAAAATAGAGATTGAGCGCTTAACGGAAGAGTAAAATACCCTATCGGTGGCATCTAGGATAGTAGGAGGGGGTTCCTGTTTCTTCTTCGCTCCAAAAACCCTCCTCATCTTCTCCTACCGTCTGCTTCAGCTGCTGTGAAATGCAATTGAAGCAGATTTGAGCTACATCAAGCCAAACGGCCAAAAATGCAAAATCAAATCTCAAGGTAAATCAAAGCCGCGGTTGACGGAAAATTCCCTCTTTTCGTGGGAAATCCCGGATTTACGAAATCCTTTGGTTCGGCGGATTTACGGGATTTGGCCGAAGAAGCGCGCGAAAGAGAGAGTTACCTTCACAGCAAGCGAGCTCCCGTTGTTGCTTCCGATCAAAAAATGTCTTAACTTACGATCCAACAGGAAGGGAACGTCGTCGAAGGAGCGAAGTCGAACAGCAACGAAGAAGAACTCGTGCAAAACTCTACACTCATGCGAAGGAACGACCGAACGAAATAGAGATGAGAAAAGCAAAACCTAGACTTTATTAGTTTATTGTTGGATAACTTAATTAATTTAATTTAAAATATTAATTTAAGTAAAACTAATCAAATAATATTTAAATAATTAGTTAAATTATTAATAAAATTATTAGTTAAATACTTTGTTATTTCAAAATAATTAATAGGATTATATATGATTTTAAATAAAAATAATTATTATAAAATATTATTAAAAATAATTAAATAATTAATTAGTATTAACAAAATTTTGTTATGTTTTATTTAAACTTCACTTGGTGTACTTTAATTATACTAGAAATAAATATAAAATCTCTTAATCATCTTAAATCTTGAATTGAATTGCTAAACAATTACAAAGGAATAATTAGGATTTATATTGAATGTTACCAAACAGTTTTCAGGATTTCATAAATCTTGATTTAGAGGATTTATGAAATCCTATTTAAATTAAATCCTTGGTGCATCCAAACAGCCCCTAAAAATGAATGGTTTACAAAAGAAATATAGCATTTATAAGAAAAATAAATATATAAAAAACTTATTAAAATGTTTAAAAAAAATATATGAAGCCTTAAAAAAGGCCATTTAAAGAAATAAAACTACACCATTGTCTTCTAATAAGAAGATAGATGATAATCAGGAAACAAATAGTCCTTTAAAACAAATTAAAATTGCATGCACAACATTGTCATCAGAAACAACAGAGAACATAAGGTTCCGTGAGAAGAAGATACAGTCTCTCCCTGTTAAGTACTAACTCCTAACATCCAAAGTGCCAACTGCACACTCACAACTTCATGGAACCAAAACCAGCTGACGAGCCAACTGCACACTCATAACATCATGAATCCAACACCAGCAGACGAGAAAGGGCACAAGAAATTTCACCACTTTCAAAATACAACAAAATCAATCCTTGGACGGAAAATTTATAGAATATGTATCAGCAATCTCTAAAATTTAAAGCTCTAAAAAAGACCAGAATCTTGAAACCCAAAAAACACCAAACACAAGCCAATAAAAAATAGAAGGAAAACAACGAACCTAGAATAAATAAATAAATAAACTAACCCAAATTCAACAAGACTAAAAAAGGAGAAAACATCCTAAAATAGCCCAACCGAAGATTAACAAACACTAAAAGAAGGGGATAAAATTATAAATATCATGTTATTTATTTCTTTCCAAATAAAATAAATAGAACAAGAAACAAATAGAAGAAAAATTTTTTTAACATTAGAATCCAAATGAAGAGAAGAAATATAATCTAGTAATTGAATCAAATTGGGCATAAGCATAAAAAATTTAAATCTTGGCAGAAAATTTGAAATAATGCAGCAATAAAAATCACATTAAAAAAAAAAGAGATGATTATGACTCTCTTCAGCATTTAAACAAAGGATACAAGAAAGACGATCATTCAAATTTATCTCAGCTAGGATATTAGATGTTTTATGACCTTTCAATATTTTCATCCAAGCATAACAAGAAAATCTCATAGCACATCTTTATGTCAAATATAAGAACATCATTCCACTTTAATTAAGGCTTCGTTTGAGACGGCTTTTTTACTGCTTTCTAAAACGGAGTTTCAGTACAATTTTTTTTATTTTTGTACTAAAACTCCGTTTTAGAAAGCAATAAAAAAGCCGTCCCAAACGAAGCCTAAGTTATTATAAAAAGCATTTTGGAATATTTTGAAAGAGGGAAGTAAAACCCCTTTTCAAGATAAATTAGAAGCCTTGTAATAAGCAATAGGAATAGAAGAAAAAACTGAACTAATAGCAGAAGACGTAAAAGATGGAAAATTCCAATAAACATCAGTAATCCATTACCCTAACAAGCATGTACTCCAAGAGGAATCCATATTATTGCAGCTATCTCATGAAGAGTTTTCTCCTTACACCAAGGATCTCAATATAAAGAAAGAGATATATTGAGAGAAATATTAAAAAAAAAACATTGCTTTTAATGTCTAGCAATAATACTAATATTTTTCAAAAGATAGAAATTGTTTGAGACCAAGGCTTCCAAAAAGAAATGTACTTAAATTTGATCCAACTAGCCAAAGGACTTGTGTCATCAATGATCCACCAAATAAGAGAACAACTATAAGCAAAATAAATAGCTTGAGAGTTAAATATACCAAGACCAGTAACATTCTTAGGCTTATAAACCTCTTTCCAAGCAATTTTGTGAATCTTCATAATAAAAGAATCACCATGAAAAAGAAAATTAGAATAGACTTTTCTTATAAATTTAAAATAGAATTTAGGAGGATAAATACCCCTAATCTAATATGAAAGAATATTAGAAATAATAAAATTAAGAAACTAAACCCTTCTAGTAAAAGAAAGCAATTTTGATTTACCAACTCGTGAAAAGCAAAGTAATATGACTAAGGTTAATAATCATAAATCTTAAATCTTTTACTAGAAATAGGCAATCCCAACTATTATAAAAGATATTGATATATAGTAATACCTAAAATTTGATTAATGTCATCTGTTAAATGACAATTTTTCTAGAAAGTAAGAGAACTCATATAATTATTAATAATCAAACCAGAAGCTGTAGAGAAATAAACCAAGATATCTTTTAGCTTTATAGCATTCTCAATAGATGTTTTAGCAAAAATAAGTAGATCATCTGCATATAAAAGGTGAGATAAAGGAACATCACCAGCCTTTACCCCCTCAAAACTTTCAATATGAGAATTATCATCAAGAAGATTAGAAAGAGCATTCATAATAATACGGAAAGGATAAAGGAAAAGAGGGAAACCTTGACGAAGACTGAAGAAGAGCTAATAAACCCATTAAGAGAACCTTTAAGAAGAATAAAGAAATAAACACCATCAATGCACCCTTGAATCCAGGATATAAAGATTTCAATAAAACCTTTCTGGTCATTCCAGCAAGCACAAATTCTCTAGAAATATAATCAAAGGCCTTGCAAATATCTAATTTAACACAAAAAAACTTTTCTCTATATAAAGTATTAAATTCTCTTAAAAGTTCAACAACAATGATGATATTATCCTTAGATATTCATTTATTAATAAAGCCAACTTGACTATTACAAATAATAAAAGGCATAACCCCCTGCAACTTATTAGCCACTTTTTTTTTCCAAAATCTTATAAAAAATGTTACATAATGAAATATGCCTAAAACTAGAGACATTGAGAGCATTATTCTTTTTAGGAATGAGAGAAATAGTAGTAGTTTTTATGTTGACCTCATTTTTGTATGAGGTCACTTGGAACCAATCCTAACCTTAAATCAATTTAATCCCTAAACTAATCCAAACTCTAGGATCCTCCTAGAATCCTGACCTTAGGATCTATTCTAGGTCATAGGATCCTTCTAGACTTTAGACCTTAGGATCTACTTAGATCTTAGATCAATCCAAGCTCAAACTCAAGGCCAAAGGTCTAAGTTGTGAAAGCATTTTTCAATAATTTTTCAAACACTTCAAAACCCAGTCAAATGACCTCCAATTCAGAGTCTATCACTTGCATAGTGATAAGACATGTCTCTAGAGATAACCCTCCAAATTTGAGCCCATTCTGAGGTCTCTAATCCTAAAAAACTCAATTGAAATCCAAAGACTGCAAAACCTTCAAATATTTACAACCTATGCCACTAGACTTGTCACCTAGTGGATTTTGACTTTGGAGCTTTCTTCAAAGTCTAATCACTTTCAAACACTTAATCCTGACCCATTGAACATTAAATTGCACTTTGGTGGACCCATTTTGACTCCTAGTTAACCAGGGGTCAAAATGACC
The DNA here is from genome assembly GCA_016618105.1 of Dendrobium huoshanense. Classification (NCBI taxonomy): domain Eukaryota; kingdom Viridiplantae; phylum Streptophyta; class Magnoliopsida; order Asparagales; family Orchidaceae; genus Dendrobium; species Dendrobium huoshanense. The sequence continues at coordinate 5,398,937 of CM028354.1, forward strand.
AAAATACCCCTAAGGGGTTCAAACATCAATTTCAAACCAAATGAACTCCGAATTGCTTGGAACCAGTTCCAGCAATTTTTAAATATCAAACGAAACCTGTTAAACCCTAACCCACACCTTGGGTCAACCTGGTTGACCAAGTCAACCTAGGTAGGTTGACCAAATTGGCCCTTAAGGGTCAAAATAGGTTTTTTGAGTGATTTGACTTTCCCAGACCTTAGGAACCACCTCCAACATACTCAAAACATCAAACCAAACTTGTTGAGCCTAAATTCGGGTCTTGGGCCAACCTGGTTGATTAGGTCAACCTAGGCTGACCTAAATACCCTTTAATGTTTAAATATGTTATTTTAACCTATTCAACCTATTTAACCCCTTTCAAACATCAAATCAAAACCAAACCATGGTCTAATCATACCCTAATGCTTGGCCAATCAAACCCAAATCAAAGTTGACCAAATCAACTATAAGATTTGGTCAAAGCACTTTAAACCCTCTCTAACTCTTCCAAATTCCAATCCTTAAGCTTCAAATCCCTTTTAAGCCATCACTCCAGTACCTATGGCATACTCTTCATGCCACCTCAACAGTCCACCCAGACTTTGACTGGTCAAACAGTCAATTTTAGGCAACATGCTTGGTCAAAGATGGTCAAATGACCTCTTAAGCTTAATCCACCCCCCCTCCCCCCCCCCTTATTTTTTTCCAGCTATTAAAACATTCTCTAGAATCTCCTTTGAGCTCCTCTCAGCCCTTAGATCTAGATCCAATGGCTCTTGATCAAACCATGTGTTCCACAGGGCAAAAAAGAGGTTTTACACCTCATGTCCTTTTGTCCTTTTGATTCCCTACTCCCACCAACTCCATGGATGCTTGGAAATCATCTAGGAGCTCTTGCAGTCAATCTCAGCCATTCCAATGCATCATTATAGCTTGAATAGGGAAAATATCCTAATGACATGCAAATTAACTTTAAGCCATCTCTCACTCAATCCATATCATTCAAAGCTATTTCAGCCTCCAAAAACTTTTAAAAACCTTCTCCAGACCTTCCCCTAGCCCTTCCAAGCCTTCCCCCACCAAAATCAAGCCTCCAAAGCCTTGTTGGTGAAGAGAGAGGAATCTAGAGAGAGAATCAGGTGATTCAAGAATAACTTCAAATATAGCCAAATACAACTCCTGAGGTCTTCTACAAAGTTGAAGAGGATCTTATCAGCTTTCCAACAAGCCCAAGAAATCAAAAATCCGATAGTTGAATTGTAAGTTATGTCCATTTGAAGTTTAAATTTCAATTTAAAACTGTAGCAAATCTCCAATGCATGGAGCCTCCAAACTCCAGGCATTGTTAGATCATTTTTTCCCTCTAGCTACAGTTCAAATTTTATGCCATTTCGTTAAGTATTTTGAAAGATATGAGCATTTGAAGTTCTCTAGCTCATTTTGCCCTCTAGCTACATAAATGCCCATGTCGCTTCGTCCCATGGCTGGATCAGCAGTCAAGATTGACCGCTGACTCATTTAAGTGGAGGGTCCTGCCATGCCACAAGTCACACCGTCATTCACCGCCGCCATTTCGGCGACCGGTTTGATCAAAAAGGGATTTAAAAAATTCAAAAAAATGAGCAAATCTTCCAAAATTCATAGAAAATTGAATTTTCCACTAAATTGGACTTTTTTAGGCTCATTGAAAATATAATTTAATGTAGTATTTATTATAATTAAAATTAAGTTCATTTGATTTCTATATTGTGAGATATTTGAGTTTATTTAAATTTTATTTTTTGTAATTTTCTCATAATCCAGTGGTCAACTGGAGTCCAAATTTTGGTGAAAGATTATTGAGTTTCTTAGGCATATTCAATGATTTTTCTAGGGTCAGATACCCAATTGATTTCTGTGATGTAAATTTTTAAGGAAAAGGGTCCATTTTGGACCTTAAATTTTAAAAATTCATAACTCCCTAGGTTTTCTGCATTTTGCTATGAAACTTCTGTGTTGTGAATGCATGTGTTAGGGTTAGATACACCAAGTTTCAAGCTAATTTGAACAGTAGAGACACCTAGGAAAAATAATTAAGGATAAGGTCTAGTCAACTTAGAAAAATCCTAGGAAATTCTACACACACCCAATAGGGGTGAAACTTGAGAACATTAAACTTAGTGACATTATAAACCTTAGGTTCAAATCTCATCAAATTTGGAGCTCATTAAGTCTGAAACTTAAATAAGTCAATATTAACCCCTTAATTAAGCATTAAATATTCTAAAAATTCTAATAAATTAACTTTAAACCCAAAAAATATGCATAATACCTCTAACTGACCAAAATAAAACCCTTAACCAATGGAAAATAAAACCAATTTGAGTTGACAACAAATATGGGCTTAATTTAATTTTAAGTGAAATTTAATATTTAATTTAATTAATTAATTAATAATAATTTAAAATTCCAAAAAAATTCCCAAACACTTGGGAATCACTCCTTAGGTCATTCTTGGCCTTTGGAGTTGATTTCAAGGAGTCGAAAACTCATTTGGAGCAAAATCAAGAAAACCCCTCTAATTAAACAATTAATTTAATTCAATAAATACACAAACTTTGAAAAATCATAACTAATTCTAGAAAACTCTAAATTGACCAAACTCAAAAGCATTCAACTCATAATTAAGTTTAATATTTATCAAAAATTTCAAACCTTCAGAAATCTATCAAAATCAAAAAGTCAACAAATCGGTCAAACCTAAGTCAAATTTTAGCTAAAACTTCGAACCTTCATAACTAAATCCAGAAAAATCCAATTTCAACATACTTATAGTCTAACTGATCATATTAAGGTCTAGTATTTTAATAAAATATTAATTTTCTAAAAAATACTCTTAATTAAAAAGTCAATTTTTGACCCCTTAATTAAATAATTAAAATAATCCAAAAATTCCAAAAACTTAAAAATCACTCTAAAACTCCAGAAATCTTTAATTAACCTTAAAATTAGTAATCAATAAACTTTAATTAAAATTCATTTACTTTCAAACTTTAATCAACTTAAATCACTTAATCATACCGAGTACCACTAGGTAACTCAGGCCTACGAGACTATTAGCTTAGTCTCAAGGAAAGTGAAATAAACTTCACAGCCTCGGTGAGAAAAAGAGGTGGTATCCAAAAAATAATTAAAATATATTTAAAATTAACTTTAAGTCATTAATATTTAAACTCAAACCTAAACTTTCCCTTAAGCCTTTCAACCAATCAAAACTTCAAACAACTTTAACAAATTGCCCTCAATAGAACATATCCAAACCATACAACCTACCTCACAAATTTCAAATGGTTTGCTAGGACAACCAACTCTAGCTTTAGGCTAGACCGGTGTTTACTTTTTCGCTGTGTGTCGGATTTTCAAGCTTTCATTGTATGCTATTTGCTAGCTTAGAATTGATTGATTGTTTATTTATTTACTGTACTTTGTTGAGCATTTAAATTTCAAATATATCAACTACTTGAGATCAAATATTAACTGCTTAGGATTATATATAACTGCTGATTATTAGGATAACCCTGCAGGATCAAGTCTAGATTTTTCAATTTTAATTAATGTAATTTGATGTAATTTGAGTTGTATTTAAAGTGATTTGAGTTGGGATGTTTAGATCCAACTTGAATTCCAAAGAGGAGAAAACATCCCTAATTGGGAGAGTCTTCGTCCATTTGGAAGATCAAGTTTGGATGCTCTTTAAATATCCAAAGAGGAAAGATAACACCCCGTTCAAGGAGGAGTTTCTTTTCATTTGGATATCTGGAATCGACGAAGTAAGATGCTCGTGAATAAAGAAGTGGATAACGAGAAAAATCCCAAATCTCAAAGTCACTTGAGTCCTAGGATTAGAAATCTGGGTTATTGTCAGTGGTCCCGGCCACTTTACTTTTCTATAATTCTGAGATGTAATATTAAAAGCACTTGCCTATGGACTTTCAGTTTGAATATTAATTTAATTGATTTAATTAATGTTTGATGTTGATTGCGATATAGGATTTCCTGCTTTTTATAGTTTTTTTGGCGATTCTTGCATGTCGATTTTGATTTAGCTGAAACCCGATCGTAGGCTCTTAAGGACTCATTAAAATTTTCTTACTTAAATCAAATTAAAAATTTTAAGCTCACATAGTAACTCTAACGAATTTAAGAAGTAAGCCCGGGATCGCCGGAAGTTCTCATTTCATAACTTCTTCATTTCAAATTTAAATCATTTAATCAAGTCGATATGTATGCATTGCATTAGTAATAAATTTAAAAATATCTAAATCTTTAATTGCATTTACTTAAGCATCAAATACCCAACATAAGTCAATGGGCCAATTAGGATCTGCTCTAAATGTCGACCCTATTCTTAAAAACCTATCTTAAATAATGTCCCTACCCATTCTAACATTAAATGACTTGATACATGTTTTTAAAGCGCCTAGGTGGTTTAGCTGGCTCCCTAATCCAGGCCAGGGTAAGTCCAGATTTGCACTGCATTAGCTAGGTTCGGGTCACTTTTAAGTACCCAGTTTAGACTTAGATTTCGAGGAAGGCTCGGGCTATAATACCTCACCCTCCAGGAATTTGATTCCAATTTTCTAATATCTCTTTCAATTAAATTCAAGCCCAACATGCACTTAGGATAGATTGGAGTGTTTCTGAAGTAATTCAGAATCTTAAAACACTCCCTACTCCTCTTCCTTTGACTCCAGAAATAAGTCTTTAATTTTGATACAATCCCATTTGAAAATTCCAACCATTTCCTCCTTTGACATCAAGCTTTGAAAATCTTAAATAAAATTTACACCGCTATTTTAATCGAGAGTTTTCGTAAGAAATCTTAGTTTCCTATGATGTAATTAACTATAAGGGCTTGCACTCGTAGGAGATTTAGTAACCCAGACCAGATTTTCAAAATCAAAATTTTCAAAACCTTCAATTAATTATCTTTGGGAAAATCAAACCCGACGATCACTATCATCATTTTAAGATGATCGATAGTGATTGATATCTTCTTTCTTCAGAGAGATATATCAATTATTATCGTGGTTTTGATTATGAAATTAATGATATTTTATCCAGATTAGCATAGTTAAACACTCGATTTAATTCCATTTTGACCCTTCGGGGTCAAATGTGATTCTTTCCTGAGTTTGACTACGATAATCATGATAAAAATTTAAAATTTTAAAATTTGAACCAGTTAGTGAATGATATTCTTGCCTTTTAAGATGATATATCGTTCTTAATATCGTGTTCGATTTCAAAACTAAAATTTAACTTTTAAGCTTTCCCAAAGAAAATTAAACCTTTTTCAAACTATATTTTTTTAATCAAACACTTTAGTAGTCCTAGGCATAAAGCCATTATTAAAATAATAAAAAATAGCTTTACAAAGGAAGGCCTAATAATCTCCCAAATGTTCTTAAGAAACTCGAAAGTAAAACCATTTGCACCCGGAGTAAAAGGACTATTAAAAACAACCTTCCTGATCTCATCAATAGTAACGAGATTTATAAGAGGAGAATGAAGAAATTCTGGAAGAACCTTACCAGCTGGAATATGGAAAGAAGAAGCAAAGGCCAATTTTGGAGAATTAAAAACTTAAAATGCCACACAAAAACATCAGAGATGCCTTCTAGAATATGAGATAATCCCATAAAAATAAGAAATACCATGAATCCAGTTTGAATTTTATTTGCACCAACTTTAAAAATCAAGCAAACCTAAATCATCTTCTCAACAAAACATCTATTTAATTTTTTCCCTTTGAATGATCCAAGAAGACCATAAACATAAATTATCATTAAGAACATTATTAATTTCTATAAGAGCCAAGTTAAGATGTTGATTCAAAGGGTCCTTTTGAATCTGACATAACAAATCACTTTGCTGCTTTTGAAGAGACTCTATAGAAATAGGGATATGCTTAGAAGTAGCCCAAGCTTATTTCTTTATTAAACCTTTTAGCATATGCAATTTATAAGAGAGGTTGAAAATAGGATTCCCAATAGGGGATTTAGCAAAAACCGCAATAAGCAAATCCAAAATTCAATATTTTTACACCAATAATTTTTGAAAAGAAAATGATTACACAAAAACCCTGTATTATTATTACTAATAATAACAGGGGGAATGATCAGAACAAAAAGGATTATCAACTAAATAATTATAAAATAGAAAAAGATCCAACTAAATATTATCAATAAAAATCCTATCCAATTTTATATGAATAGGATTATCATTTGATTCATTTTGCTGGTTTAACTAAGTAAAAAAATGCCAAAATAGTAGAAAGCTCAATAAGACCAGAATTATAAACACAATTATTAAATTCCCCCATTTGATTAAAAGTAAAAGAATTACCATCAAATTTCTCATTAGCAAATCTACAATAGTTAAAGCTAAGGAGAAGAAATATTATAAGCTAAATCAAGAATATCCTTCCAGAGATTAATTCTTTCAGTAACTAAATTACCATGATAATAAAAGAAGTAGAACCAATCTTGAGAATATCATGTATGAACCGACTGGTAGAAAGAATAGTAGTAAAAGAAATACATGAAGCTTTCCACTTTAACCAAATCCTTCCATCATTACAAAAATTAAAATTATGACAACTACCTTCTTGCTGGAAAATCATATGCTTTGAATCAAACTAATGATTATCAATAAGATACAACTTTACTTTAGCTTCAAGAATGCAATAGAAAAACACATTAGATTTCCTTACTAGGTGTTTATAAGCATTAACTTTATCCAAGCTATTAAATCTTCTCACATTTCAGGAAATTAGATTTGGAAAATTCATTAAATCTTAACATTCAAAACTATAGCCTTCTTGGCATTTTTAGATCTAGTAGATTTACTACAAGCTATCATAACTTCTAAAACAAAATGATCATTAACAAGATAAATAGAAGTCGAATCTCACTTATTAATTAAAACATAATAGAGTAACCTTCCTTATACTCATGTTGTTCACCATCCAAGATTTCCCATACATGAAACTTATTTTGCGAATTAAAATCTTTAACAGAAATAGTCGAAGACAAAATAGAAGAAGAATTTAAATTGAAATTGGAAGGAAGCTAATCTTTTGGAATTTAAATTTGTAAAGCCTCCTTAACACCAGAAAATGAATCTTCCAAATTATTTAAATTAATATCAACTAGCATAACTCTAGAAGTCCTCAAAATACTAGTATCTAATTGCAAATTATCTTGAAACTCATTAACAACCCTAGAAGAATAAGGTATTTTTTATAAGGGTTTAGAATAAGTTTGAGCATTAGATAAAGATTGAGTATTCAAATAAGAATTTATTTGAGAAATAGGTTTGATGATAGAGATAGCCTCACTGGGCGTGAAGCCTCCTTCCAAACGTTCCTAATCCTACTTTTTCCCCTACTAGTCTCAAGTTTCTCAATAGAAACATGCGGCTTAGTATGACACAACGAAGAGGGTGGGCTATAGGTCCACAACTCAGACATGGAAAAGGTTTCCAGTCATAAATAACTTTTAACAAAAAGATATTAAAAGCAATCAATCTATTAACTTCATCTAGAAGATTGGATTCTTTAGTAACTAAGACACAAACCCAAACAAAAGTAAGCTTAGCTTGCTCAGCTATTAGAGAGTCCATAGCAATAAAAATTTGATCCCTACCAAAATTGTAATCTTTGAAATACTCTCAGACATCCAACAAACTAAAGGAAGATCAAGAATCTTGATCCAATGTGGAATAAAAATAAATTCTTTACATTTACGTCGAAATAATGGAGATCATTTCTAAATTATGAAAGAATTCCCAAAAAAAAAAAAAAAAAAAGACAAAATCATAATCTTTGGAGCAAGAAAATTTTAATAGAAAAAAATCCTCCACTTAAAGTATGTAAAGTAAAACTACCTTTCAACTTCCAGATCTTAAGCATATGGATTTTAAAGCTTCGAAGTAAGGACATTTATCCAATGAATATCCTTCCAAAGTTAAACCCCATTTTTTAGAGCCATCTGAAAAATCTCCTTCAGAAAAAAGCAAGATTATCAGAAAAAGGAACAAAAGAAACATAAAAAGGTTGAGGTGAAGATTGATGAGATGTTAATAACTCATTCCAAGCTTTCATGCCTGATGGGGACTTTCTAGTTGAAGGACACAGATCCATGACTGATTTTAGAAGAAGAAAATCAGTAGAAGGATCCATGCAAAGCAAGATATGAAGAGGAAGAACCACTTAATCAAAGGAAAAACACGAAGAACTGCCAGGGGTTTGCGAGAAACCCTAAACTTTGTACTCTTCCCCCAACATCAAAACCCTCGTCGAGTCATGTTTTGGAATTTAATGGTAGAACTACTTTTTTAGGAATTTAAATATATGTTAGAGAAAACACAAAATTTTAATGTATTTATCTATAAAATTCCTTTTTTAATTATGTATTTTTTTGAATCACGTCAAAGCATATGTCACAAAAAAAGTATTTTATTTTAAATAAATTAATATTAGTTATATTTTTGTATGACTTAAATCTTTGGGGTTATATAAATAAATATATAAATTTAGGTGTTAGATATTTAAATATATAATAATTTCATAATATGTATATAAATGTCAAAAAAAATATTAATATCAAATATATTTAAAACTATCATTACTCTATTAAATATTAAAATTATTAAAAAAAATAAATACCTAATTAATATCCTACTATTATCTAATTCTTACCTATTTACTTTATTTTTTTAATTATTTTGTGATTTCATTACAATAATTATTTAGAATGATATCATCAGGATTCAACCTAATGCAACTTTTATATTATAGTAAATCAAGTTGTGATGGGGTGATCAAATGAGGGTAGTGTCTATAAAACCATATATTCATTTTGGTTGAGTTAGTCAAGTCAACTTATAAGTCTAAATTAGGTTCAACAGCTAGTTGAGTATGAGCTAACTTAATTTACTCATAACTATTCAAGCTTAGAGGTAGTCTAAGGCCTTGGGTGGCTTACCATCCTTATTCAACTAAACTTGAGACTCAACTTGTAGCCTAGATTAAAAATCTTGTTTGGACCTCAAAACTCAAATATTGAATTTACTTAATGCAGTTTGAAAACCATTTTCTTAATAAGGCCACTCTTTACAAAACTTTCTGCTACTTGCCTAATGTCATAAGCCAACTCGACATAACTCACATATAGAATGTCATATCATGTCAGATTGTAATAAGACAGATTTCCCAAGACCTATTTAAAAAGAATTTCACAATTTTCAATTTTTAAATGCCACTAATTTACGTCAGATTAATATAAAAAATGATCATCATCGAATATATACTAATGTTTTTGCACATGTATTAAATGCACATGAATAAAAAATTAAAACTATAAAAAACTATGTTATAAAAATTTTAATTATATTTTCTTTGATAAAAATATAAAATTATTAATTTTATCCCTATATTTAATTATAATTATTAATTATATTAGTGAAAAGTTTTATAGTTTTCTTAAATTATTATCTAGAAAATTATTAATATAATTTTATAATTCAATACAGAAAAATATATATTTGTTTCTTTGTAGAAAAACAATGTCATATAACTAATTAATTTAGATTTTGTAAAAAAGATAAAAAATTTATTATAAATATAACATTATAGCATGACATTAATATACTAAATAAAAAAAAAGGAAAATGAGGGAGATCAAATTTATCCTACTTCATTCACAAAAGAATATAGCTCACCCATAGAATAAAATTTTACTATTGTATAATTAAATTAACACAAATAAATTCTTGGTTCAATAGTAAGGACAAAAAATGTTACATAAGTATCTAATGCATATCACTTCCATAAGTGTCGCGGACTAGAACATTTGTGGTAGTATAGAGATAAAGAGCTTAATGTATTGGCTTTGAACAAAGATCCATCTGACATATATGAAAGTTCGCGAGGGATGTTAAATCCTAAAGAATTAGTCCCGAGGCTAACCAAAAAAGATGGTGAATTGGTAGTTTTAAAAATCACATTTTGCTCCAACTATAAGGTGGAGACATCTTTATAAAATCTTTCCACCAACACGATGAGGCAGAGAACCTTGAATTCTTTTTCACCCACCTAGTGAAGGCAGAGAATGCAGAAATCCTTTTACTCCCTTCTAGAGTAGGAAGAAAACTTGGGAATCCTTTTACTCCCTCATGGAGTAGGTAGAGAACCTAGATCTAATATTGAAATGATCTCCCCAGAGCCACCAAGGAAACAGTGGAGCAACTCGAAGAAGATGGTGAACACCTTACAAGGAGTAACCTTTGTGATTCCCTCACAAACTCCCCCTCATAAGGATCTCTCTCTGTCTCTCTCTCTCTCTCTCTCTCTCTCTCTCTCTCTCTCTCTCTCTCTCTCTCTCTCTCTCTCTCTCTCTCTCTCTCTCTCTCTCTCTCTCTCTCTCTCTCTCTCTCTCTCTCAAGCTCTCCCTCTTCCTTCTCTAAGCTCCCTCTTGGATCAACTTCACAACAAAAGATTAACTCAAGGGTTAATACCTTTGCTTAAATAGAGAGCCTCCAAAAGAAGCCATAATTTTTAATTCTATGCAACTGATCGTCCTGGACGATCGATAGATCGTCCTATAAAATTAGTACAAAATAGCCCATATCAGTCAGAATGATCACCTTTGCACTATACAATTAGTACAAGTATTTATATATATTGTCTAGTATGATATTTCGATCGTCCTAGATGATTAGTTCACATACCATATTTATCATCCAATATGACACTAGACGATGGGGGCTATCTCCATATCATCCCAAAATCATCTCGAGACATCCAGGACGATCCTTCTAGATGATTAGAGTAAAGTTTTTGTTTTTCATCTTGGACGATAGGGGATCGTCCTATAAAATATACTATATCATCCAGTATGATCCAGATGGATCATCCTATACAATATGATTAAATAATTTAACCATAATTACATCCTTAATCATAGGATCAATTAAGATATGATTGTTATAAATCATCCAGGATGTTACATATCATCCTCTATGATTAGAACAAAAATTAAAAATAAAAAATTACCCAAATTATGATTGGTGATTATTTTTATCATTTAAGCTGATCATCCTAGATGATTTGGATCATCCATTATGATTACTTTAATTACTTCTAGTTAATCAGATGCCCTAATCAGGGTTTTTATTTTCAATCTAATTGTACAGGATGATCAATATGATTAAAAAAAAAATCTATAACTCACAAAAATTCTCCCATTGAGTGTGTATGTGTATAAGGTTACTTAGCTTGGTGTCTACCATATTCAAGATTTGACTCAATAATGATAAAAATACATTGATATGAAATTACAAGCAGACTCAACCCTAATCTACTTAATTTTGAGCTGATTTGCATTGTAAATAATCTTTGTGGACTTGAAAGGTTAGTAAGCAGGGAAAATAAAATAAATATTCCATAATAATAGTGGTAAAGAAATAATAATATTTATTATCATTAAAATTAAGGTATTTTGATCTAGATTCACAACAATCTTTCACTTTTTGATGATGAAAAATTTATTGTTAAAAATTTTAGATCAAGCAGAATTTTTTTTAATTGAAAGAAAGAAGAAAAGAAAAAAAAAAACTGGAACATAAAAACAACAAAGTAAAACAAGGTAGATTACACTAAGGACAAAAGTAAACAATGCAACAACTACTCAACAACTATTCCACCTTTTGACATCACAAAAAGAGAGGCCAAGAAAAATACCACATAAAAGAAAATACATAAGTGACAAAATAAAACAATTTCAAGATATGGAAAGTGATGATTAGAAGTTCTTCAAGACAAAAATAAAATAAAAAGGATAATAAAATATAGATACCTAACATAAATCAAAATTAAATGAACATTTTTTAGAATCGATCAATAATAAAAAATGATAAAATCTCTTATGATTTGATTAAAAATTTGTAATAAATGAATTAATAATGTTGAAATTTAAAAACATTGTAGAATAATCAATCTTGTTAACCCCAGCTCAGACTAGTTATTAGGTAAAAATCTTTTGAAAATAAAAATCTAACTCAGAAAAAAAAAAAACAAATAAGAAAAGTGATCAGTTCAAAACTTTATTTGGAAAAATATCTGATAGAATAATATAGAAAAATAATAATCAAAATCATGAGGTTAAAAAATGAAATGTTTGAAGTTATCAAGTGGAACATGAATTCTTCTAAGATTTAAAGATTTGAAAGAGAATGAAGCTTATTTCTTTTTGGGCTCAGTTTGTGTCTCTTGTTAGTTGTTTGGCACATTTTATACCCATCTTTTGATTTTTGATACACTTTATGTATCTCTCAATTATTTGGCCATCATTGTACATCTTTTTATTTTTCTTTTTGTGCTCATTTTGTGCCTCTTTTGATTTTTGCGAGCTAGCTCCCTTTCGAAACCTTTAAAGACTCTTAGTTATGAGAATAATGTCTAGATATAAGAGAGGAAAAGCTCACTCACTAATATAAGGATGAATAAATCACAAATCAGAATCATATTCATATGATAAATGTAATAACCTGATCATAAAAATTAAAAAGTGATTTAATGACTTCGAAATTTATAGATTACTATAAGAAGATATAAAAGATCATCATTTCAAAGTCTAACTTTTAATATGAAATAGATTTTTTCTTTAAAGAGAAAAATACAATACTAAAAGAGTTAGAGGAAGAAAAACAATCAACAATATTTCTTCCTTTAACTGATTTAGGGAGATCAATTATTATTTATAAATTTTTAAACCAAAAGAAAGGCAAAAATGTCATTTAAGAAATCAATACGAGTAGTGACCATTAATCTGATTTAAAAAAATTTAAGGGAAAAATAAAAAAATAGAAAATAGAAGTACACAAATAGAAACAAACATGCAAATAAAAATAAAAGAAAAACTAGAAAATAGAAAGTAGCGATTTTAAGCATTAATTTTTATGACACCTAATTTGATTCTCAAGATGCTAAAAGTTTCAAAGGCTAGTGGTTTTGTAAAGATATCAGCAAGTTGGTTTTTAGGGGATACATGGTGTAGCACTATGTTTCTTTTAATAACATTGTCCTTGATAAAGTGATGCCTTATGTCAATGTGTTTGGTCCTTAAGTGTTGGATTGGGTTCTTTGAAATATAGATGACACTAGTGTTATCACAAATGATCAAAATTATGCCTACAAGTAAACATAAATTTAGAATTTATTACTTTAACTAGAAGACTTGGGCCACACAACTCTTTAAGGCAATGTACTCAGCTTCAATACTGGATAGGGTAACTGAGTTCTATTTTCTACTGGACTAGGAGACTAAGGACTATCATATGAATTGATAAGTTTTAGAAATACTTTTTCTATTAACTTAGCATAAATCTGAATTAGAATATCCTATGATTTTAAAGGAGGTGATATGCCTATGATACCAGATTCCTAAGTCAGGGGTTCCTAAGAGATACCTAAGATTTTCTTAACAACAGTCAAGTGAGACTCTTTTAGATCAACCTAAAATATAGTACATAAATAAATACTAAACATAATATTAGGTCTGCTAGTAGTCAAGTAAAAAATGATCTAATTATTCCTCTGTATTTCTTTTGATCAACAAATTTTTTATTTGAATCCTTGTCTAACTGAATAGTGGAACTCATGGGAGTGTTGATTGGTTTGTCTTTATCAATTTCATATTTCTTAAGAATGTCCTTATTGTATTTTAATTGACTAAGGAAAGTCCCATTATCCTTCTATCTTAAGCTAAATCCCAAAATGGATGTCAGTTATCTCATCATACTCATTTCAAATTCCTTGCTCATTATTTTTGAGTAATCTTCACATAGATTTTTATTAGAAGATCTAAACAAAATATTCTCAACATAAATTTGAACAATCAGTAATTCATTTCTTAACCTTTTTAGAAAAATAGTGGTGTCTATGCTCCCCTTAACAAAAGATTTTTCTAGTAGGAATGTGCTTAATCTTTCGTACCGTGCTCTGGGTGCTTATTTAAGTGCATATAATGTCTTTTTTAATTTGAACATATGATTGGGAAATTGTGAATTTTTAAAGTCAGGGGTTGTTCAACGTATACATCTTCCTTTATTACCCCATTTAGAAATGCACTTTTAGCATCCATTTGATATAGTTTGAATCCCTTAAAATCAGTAAATGATAGTAGCACTATAGTTGCTTCCAATCAACTATAGAGGCAAAAGTATCTTTAAATTTAATCTATTCTATTTAATTATATCCCTTAGCCATCAATCTTGCCTTATTCCTCACTACTACTCCATAATCATTCATTTTATTTTGAAAACTCATTTTATTCCAATCACACTCTATTCCTTAGGTCTTCTAATTAGCTCCCAAACATCATTCCTTACAAATTGATTCAATTCTTCTTGGATGACTATGATCAAGAATTTATCAAATAAGGCTTGATTTAGGTTGGTGGGTTCAGTCATTGAAATGAAGGTATAATGGTTTATCTCTTTTCTAAGTCCATGTATAGTTTTAACACCTTCAGAAGGGTCTCCTAAGACCAGTTCTTCCATTCTCTAGGCAAAGTGTTCTCAGACTCTAGTTTTTCCTCTAGATTTGTATATTTTAATTCTTGGGTGACTTCTACAACCTCATCTTCTTCTACCCTAGACCCTCCAGAATTATCAGATTCATCTAACATAATATGAATGTCCTAAACTACTAGTGTTCTTTTATTAAAGACTCTATAGGATTTCCCAACACTTTAGTAACCTACGAACACTCCATCAAATATTCAATCAAACTTTCCTAGTTGAGACTTCTCATTATTTAGAATGAAAACTCTACATCCAAAGACATGGAGGTGAGAGAGGTTGGGTGTCCTATCCATCAGAATTTTATAGGATGTCTACTTCAGTTTGGATCTAATAATAACCCTATTCAAAACATAACATGTTGTATTCATCGCTTCTGTCCAAAAGTATTTTGGAAGTGAGTATTCAGCTAACATGGCTATAGTGGCTTCTACTAGGGTCATGTTCTTCCTTTCCACTACCCTGTTTTGTTGGGGGCTCTTAAAAAGTTATAGTCTATCTCTTGCTCCTTATAGAAAGATTCAAAAATTTTATTCTCAAATTCTCCACTATAATCACCATGAATGATTAAAATCTCACAACCTAGCTTCCTATGAATCCAAGTGAAAAAAAACTTAAATTCCTTGAATGATTCACTTTTTGAGATAGGAATATAACTCAAGTAAACCTCAAATAATCATTAAAAATCACATACTATATACATAAAGACTTTCCCTCCTAAGCTTGTAGTGCTGATAGGCCCAAAGATATCCATGTGAATTAAGCGACTTCTATTAGGTAATTTGCTAGTGGAAGTGTCACTATAATTGAGTGGATCAAGGAGGATTTGACTTGCTTGATTCAAACTGACATTGGTCCATTTAATACACTCAAAAGGTGATAACCTTAGTGAATTCAATACTTTAGGTAAATCCCTCAATCACTAAGTCTCTTTTTAGATGTTCTCAATAACCAAAAATAACAACACTTGATAAGTAAATATTCTATTGAACATGACACAACAAACTCCTATGCTACAACTAAGATTCATCAGCAACAATTTTTAAGCATAAAGCCACAGCAGTGAAATCTTTAGTAATTTAAGTGGGTTCAATTTAAATCAAGCATGTCAAGACAAATTCTTAATCCTTTTTTGAAACTACAATGTAATTTTACTCATGTTGTTCTTGAATTATTCAAGCTACTTATTATGCTGCTTTAATGGTCAAGCCATAGAAATTTTATGCTAAAGCCTATGAATCCTCATACAGAGCTGATTCATGCTGAAGAGCTATAAGTTATGCTTTTTAAGCCTTCAACTAGTAAAATATTTTTAATGATCTCATCAATTTTGATATGTAGTTGCCAATTATACCTAACTCCACCACTCTCCTAGTGGTGTTATCTCCAATACTGGGTTACCTAAATACCTCCTACCAAGCTCGCCTCCAGCGAATGTATGTAATATTACAAACTTGAGCATCTACCCATAAGGGATCTTATCCATGTCTTGAACTTCATGGGCCAAACTAAATTTATGCAAGGTATCACTGGTGCTCTTTCATGAGGCCAAATTCTATGAGAGCAATCCTATATGAAACCATCAGAAGTTAGAATTGGGAACCAACAAAAAGATGTTTAGGCAAGATCTTTCATCTTCTAGAAAGAAGAATGAAATCTTTTGTCTATGCATAGCCTTATACTACTTGCTAATTTTTGAAGTTTTTGTCTCGACATAAAACACTAGGAGAATAAACTTACTCCCATGTGACCTTTATACAATGAATGGTGATCAAGTGTAGGAGATGTGTCCTAAAAAGCATGCCACAAGGAATCAATCAAATTTCTAACATTGACTAAAGCTTGCTTTAAATCAAATGATTTACTAATCTACAGATGTTTTGAATCAGAAGGTTGAAAATTTTTGGTTGCATCATATTATAGTACCTTCTCCTCAATGTTTCCATTAAGGAATGTGTCTTTACATCCATCTGGTGTATGCTCTAAATCATAATGAGCTACAATGCCATAATGATTATAAAAAGTCTTTCAAGCATTTTGGGTGAAAGTTTTTTAAAATCAATGCCTTCTTTTGAGTGAAACCTTTGCAACTAACGTGCTTTATAATTTCAAATTTCCTATTGCTTCCCTTTTGATTTTAAAATCTAATTTACAACCAATAGGTTTTACTCCTTCAGGTAATTCATAAAGATCCCAAACATCATTGTTTTTTATCGCTGGTTTCTATCCATTTTTGGGAATTAGTATTTGCTCCCTACTGAGATGGATAAATCCATATGGCAAGAGTATCTGAAATTGTCCTTCTCTATGGATTTCTAGCTCAACATGTAAACTTAGTTTAAGGAATCATGTCCTCATTTGAGTTAAATCAAGATGTTTTTTATTCAATTCATAATCAAATTTCAATTAAGTAGGAAAGTAACATATGATCCTGCTACCAAATAAAGTGGAATGATCTTTTAACTCAAGCACTTATGCTCTTTTTGTCTAAAGTTATCATAAAATTTAAAAATTTTAAAGCAACTAGCATGAGTTCTTAGGAGCTTAAGCCTATACATGAAGAATGCCTACTATTTTTTCAAAACTTCATATGGGATTTTTGTAATTGATCATAAGTAATTGTAGTCAGGCATTCTCTTCATTATCAAAGTGATCAAAATGATGAATCATACTTCAACCATATTAAGCCACACATGTTTGACTTTCCTCCTCTTCAGTGTATTTGCCATAGTTTCGCAAAGGACATTGTTTGATACTTAGTATTCACCACCCGGTAGAAAGCCTTTTGGATCCTTTTCTTATCCTTTTTGAACTTAGGATTTGATTTCCTCACCCTAATCTTCTTGCTTGGGTGAGCTTTCAGAGTTAGGGAATGGCAATCAGACTTTAAATGCCCTTTTGGCTTCCTGCATTGAAAACAATTAAGGGAATCAAAATCTGACAAAGCCTTTAAAATTTTTATGGTTATTACCTTCATCAGTTTCATTTGTTTTTTATGATGCTTTTGCTTTTAGATTCTCAATCAAAGAAGCTTTTGAATTACTTGTTATTAAAGTGATATTATCATTCCGTCTAAATAACTAAAAGAATCAAAGTGATTCTAAGTACAATCATTAGCCTTTAAGGCTTTACATTTAGATTCTCTTTTTTCAGTTGGCACTCTGCTACTTAGACAAGCTGTCACCTTTGAGTAGTTCACTCCTTACTATTCACGTAAGCATGATACTAGTAACTTCCAAGATTCAGAAGTTATCTTTTTGATTGAATAAATTATTGGACAAATTCTTCACAGACCAGCCTCAGAAATGACAGTAATAATTGATTTGCATCACTTTAGGTTGGAAGAATCTGCAGTAAATATTTCAAATTATCTAAGTGAGTTAACTTTTTCATAGTTTGTTCAAGTTCTTTCTTCCTAAGGCATGCAGTAATGAGTAATAATTTGTGTAAACCTTTTAGTATTGTACATATCTTAAAAGACTGAATTGTAGATTTTCTAGATGTTTCATGTCAAATCTAAGTTTATAATTCTCATGTAGAAGAATGTTCAGTTTAGATTATTTACTTCATGAGGTTTGTACTCCTTCACTTTATGCATAATTTGTCCCAAATTAGTGTTTTAATGGTTCAGTCCAACTCGAATAAACAAGTGGAAACACGCATGTATGTGTCTTCATATTTTAGAGACACAAAAAATAGAAGTTTAAAAAATATTTAGCAACTTCAGTTATGACCTAAATCTCTATCTTCAATTTAGTCCATTGGACAGAAAAAAGAACCTCAATTTTTAAAAATTCTGCCATTAATAAGTGACCAACTTACTAAAGGTGTAGAATAACCTTCCTTAACTAACATCACATGCGGTAATCAATGGATTGTTAGAGTCTAAAAAAGTGGGCCGATTATCGCATGACTGGAATTTTTCAAAAATAAAAAGGTAAATTATCAAAAAGAGGTGGTCTAGTTATTGAATAACCTTTCGCAGTATTTTTGTTTCCAAAGTTAGCCATAGATCAAAATTCAAAAGAAAAAATTTCCTAAAACTTGTTTTATTTTATGAATCCCGCTCTAATATTCCACTTGAAAGTTTAAATTAGAGGTGTTAACTACTTTAAAGAATTTGTCCCGAGGCTAACCAAAGTACAGGGGGGGGGGGGGAGGAAATTGGTACATTTTACGAAGCAACAAATTTAAAAATCTTAAACAAAAAACAATGCATTAATTTGATTTTTTTTGACAAACAAATTATTTTAAAATAAAGCAATAACTCTTAACTTTTGCGTTCATCTTTTTCTATCGTCTTCAAGAAAATGATAATTTTGATAATAACAGTGAATAATTCAATTAGATATTTCAATCACTGTATAAATAACAAAAATGTGTGAAAATAAAATGCGATAAAAGTAATAAGAAAGAACACACTAAATTTTATAGTGAAAATTCGGTCAAATAAAAAAAAGCATATGACAAAAAACTCAACTAATCAATAACATGATAGAGAAAATCATTTTGTTGATTCAACATGACAACTGGGCTCTGATACCACTTGTTAAGATTTAATGGAGAGGCAAGAAAAGTAATTCATGATCATCTCAGAAAGACATTTCAAATCATCGAGAAGAATTTTTGGAAGTGTACCTGAATCCATTGATATGCAAAATCAAGGTCTTTCAATCTTCCACGTTTAGAGCGGCATTCTCCATGAGAGTAAGAGACCCCTTCTTTTCACTCAAGATGGGAAATGAGGGAATTGAGAACTTAACTGCTTAAATTGGAGACCACGACCTTTTTATACTTTAAGTATATTTATTTTATTTCATCCCATCATTAAAATAAAATAAATACCCAGCCTCTACACAAATTAATTCCATACAAAATTAATTGAGATGCCACATAAGCCAAATAAAAATTTAATACTTAAATAGATCATAAATTTAATTGGCTTAATTTTAGATAACTTATAATGTTCAAAACTTTATTTATATGTATAAGTATATGGGTCCACTTATAGAAGTTTCCCAACAATCTCTCACTTGGGCCACACACACACACACACACACACACACACACAAACACACACACACACACACACACATATATATATATATACATTCTTAAATAACTGTAAGAGCTCAATATTTGCTATCTTTCTAAAATAACATTTCTGGACAATTTGGTCCATCAATCATATCAATATAGAATTAAAGCGACCTTTATTATAATCTTCGTAATAAGATCCATAATTGGTCACTATATTAATATAATTAATGACATAGATCAAGTATGGATGTGTAGCATGAAAATTTTGTGTAATATGATATCAAATCATGACTATTTTCAATTGGTCCAATTTAATAACTCAAAAGAGTTATAACCAAAATTCAATCCTTTATGCTAAATTGCAATTGAAATCAAATACCTTTATGTCAGAGTTTTCAATAACCAAAAATAACAACACTTTAGTCTGATAAGTAAATAAGTTCATAATAATTGAACAACACAAACAAACTCCCACTAAACTAGCATATCATCAAAACAGATTACACCCATACGAGCCACATGCTCATGAAATACTTTTTGTGGTAATCCTTTTGTAAGTGTGTCTGCAATTATAAAGTTTGTACTAATATGTTCAATACAAATCTGAGAACTCTGAACCCTTTCTTTCACAACAAGAAACTTTATGTCAATGTATTTTGATTTTGACGAACTCATGTTATTCTTGGAATATAATTCAGCTACTTTATTACCACAATTTATCTTTAATGGTCTCTTAATGCCATCAACAATATGTAGCCCTATGATAAAATTTCGTAACCATATTCCTTAATTTGAAGCCTCATAACAAGCTATAAACTCTACTTCTATTGTTGAAGAAGCTATAAGTGACTGCTTGACACTTTTCCAAGAAATAGCTCTTCCAGCCAACATGAAAATATAGCCTGAAGTGGATCTTCTATTATTGAGACAACCAACAAAATCAGAGTCAGAATACCCCATGATCTCTAAATGATCAGATCTTTGATATGTGAGCATAAAATCTCTTGTCCTTTTTAAATACCTCATAACCCGTTTCACTACTTTCCAATGTTCCATTACTGGGTTACTTAAATATCTACCAAGCATTCCAACAATGTATGCAATATCCAAACGCATACAAACTTGAGCATACATAAGACTCCCTGCTACCGATGCATAAGGGATCTTATCCATCTCTTGCATTTCAACTTCATTTCTTAGGCATTGAAGCAAACTAAATTTATCCCCTTTTGCAATGGGTGTATCCTCTGGTGCACAATCTTTCATGCCAAATCTGCTAAGCATTTTATCAATATAGGTTATTTATGATAACCCGAGTATACCATGGGAGCGATCCCAATGAATTTGTATACCCAACACAAAAGATGCATTTCCAAGATCTTTCATTTCAAATTTATTTAAAAGAAATCTTTTAGTCTCATGCAATAAGCCTATATCACTACTTGCTAGCAGAATATCATCGACATAAAACACTAGGAGAATAAACTTACTCCCACTGACCTTATGATAAATACATTGATCAATAGTATTTTCCTTAAAACCAAATAAAGAAATCACTTGATCAAATTTCTTATACCATTGACATAAAGCTTGCTTTAAATCATAGATGGATTTCTTTAACTTGCGTACCAGATATTTTGAATCAGAAGGTTGAAAATTTTCTGGTTGCATCATATATATATAGTTTCTTCAATGTTTTCATTAAGGAATGTAGTCTTTACATCCATCTGGTGTAGCTCTAAATCATAATGAGCTACAAGTGCCATAATGATTCTAAAAGAGTCTTTCGAAGAAATTGGAGAGAAAGTCTCTTTAAAATCAATGCCTTCTTTTTCAGTGAAACCTTTAGCAACTAGACGTGCTTTATATCTTTCAATATTGCCTATTGCATCCCTTTTGATTTTAAAAATCTATTTATAACCAATAGGTTTTACTCCTTCAAGTAATTCATAAAGATCCCAAACATCATTGTTTTTTATCGATTTCATCTCATCTTCTATGGTTTCTATCCATTTTTGGGAATTAGAACATAATTTGACCTGAATGAATAAGATTGGATCATCTTCCAATCCCATATCAAACTCATGCTCTTGGAGATATATAATATAATCATCTGAAATTGCTATTCTCCTTTTTCTAGTGGATCTTCTTAATGGCACTTTAGTTTGAGGTTGTTATCCTTCCATATGAGTGGGAGATAATTCAAGATTATTTTGATTATCTGGATTTACAATCTGAATAATGTCAGGCATAATTACTTGATCATTTTCAATTGTAATAGTAGGAATAGTAACATATTCCTCCTCCAAATCAAATTTTTTTATTTTATCACTCCCACTATATTTAACATCCTCAATAAATTTAGCATTGCCTGTCTCAAAAAAGGATTTACTTGAGGAATCATAAAATTTAAAACCTTTTGACCTTTCAGAGTATCTAACAAAATAACAACTAACAGTTCTTGAGTCCAATTTTCTTTCATTAGGCTTATAAGGCCTAGCCTAAGCTGGACATCCCCATACATGAAAAATGCCTAATACTAGGCTTTTTTCCAGTCAATAACTCATATGGGATTTTAGTTACTACTTTACTTGGAACTCTATTAAGAATATAAATTATAGTCTTTAAGGCTTCTCTCCAAAGTGATTCTGGTAAAGAAGAATGACGAATCATACTTCTAACCATATCCTTTAAGGTTCTGTTTCGTCTCTCAGCTACACCATTTTGACTTGGAGTCCCCGACATAGTGTATTGAGGAACGATGTCATATTTTGCTAAATATCTCGCAAAAGGGCCTGGACATTGTTCACCTGATCCATCATATCTACCATAGTATTCACGACCACGGTCAGATTTGACAGCTTTTATCTTCTTACCAAGTTGATTTTCAACTTCAGCTCTAAAAATCTTAAATACATCTAGAGATTCTAATTTCTCATGTATTAAGTATAGGTACCTATAACGAGAATAATCATCTATGAAAGTAATAAAATACTGATGACCATTCCAAGAAAATATAAGGAATGGACCACAAATATCAGTATGTACTAATTCCAAGACATTTAAATTCCTTTTGGCACCTAATTTCTTAGTATTTGTTTGTTTTCCCTTAATACATTCAATAAAAATTTTAAAATTAGTATAATTAAGAGAATCAAGAATTCCATCTGACATAAGCCTTTCAATCCTTTGTTTAGAGATATGTCATAAACGCTTATACCATAACATAAAGGAATTCTCATCAGTCAATTTTCTATTTGTACCAAAATTATTTATATGCAAAGTTTCATTCATATGTGAGGCAGAAATATCTAATTTATATAGATTATCAATCAAAGAACCTATACCAATAACTTTAAAATACTGAAAGAGACTAAATTTTCTATTTCCAAATGAACAAGAGTAACCATATTTGTCCAAACATGAAATATAAATTAAGTTCCGTCTAATTGACGGTACATAAAAAGTCTCACACAAATCCAAAGTACAACTAGATTCTAAGTACAATCTATATAAGCCTATAGCTTTAATAGGAGCTTTATTGCCATTTCCCACATAGATTAATCTTTCAGCATCAGTTGTCACTCTGCTCCTTAGACAACCCTGCATAGTCACACTTATGTGAGTAGTTGCACCTGTATCTATTCACTAAGTATGATTTGGTACTAAGGCTAAATTAACTTCATAACAAATAAGATTCAGAAGTTTATCCTTTTTGATGAGCCAATTAGCATATTTTGGATAATAATTCTTCACATGACCAGCCTTCTTAAAGAAGAAACAAGTAATAACTTGATCTTGCTTATATTGCACTTTAGGTTGTGAAGTCCCTTTATCTGCAGCTCCTTTAACTTTATAATCGCTTTTCCTTTTGGTAGAAGAAATTATGAGAAGAAAAAGCTAAGTGAGCACTTTCTACCTTTTCTTGTTTCAATCTTTCTTCCTCTTGCACACATTGAGCAATGAGCTCATTAAGAGTCCATTTTTTCTTTTGAGTATTGTAACTTATCTTAAAAGGACTGAATTGTGCAGGAAGAGAGATTAAGACTAGATGCACAAGAATGTTATGAGACAAATCTAACTTTAATGCTTTCATTCTCAGTCTTGTAATAAGATTAAGACATTTCTATAATGTTACTCAGACTCATGCGGTTTGAATGCTCCCACTTTTCAAAATTTGCCCTTTGTTCAATAGTGCTTTCCGTAGTAAGGAGCAGGAGGGCGTTCAGTCCAACTCGCATAAACTAGATCCATACACCTAAGAATAATAGTAATGTGCTCTTTCCATTTCTTAAAGTTAGAGCCATTAAGCACCATAATATTATTTAAATTAGTAGATATAGAAAGAAACATTAACTGAAAATGAATAAAAAATTAATACACAATTAGCAACACATATGATGGGCCCTTTATAAGATACCTTAACACAACATCATAGTTTTAGTCTTTGGACAGAAATTATAATTTGTAAATGGTACTCTTAAAATAATAGTTAATAAATATTTATAAAAAATTCTGCCAATAATAAGCCTTTCTTTGGACCGACTTACTATATGCACGAATAATTTTCAAAATTATCACATATTTATAACTATATCGTTAGAGTCCTAGCCAAAAAATAATCTTCCTTTGGGCCAATTATTTTTCGCATAGACTGGAAAAATACTTTAACATTATTCAATTAATTTTAAAAATAAAATAAATTGATCTAATAAAGGTCACTTTAGTGACATATTATATCAATTTAATTTAATTTTGAATTAATGAATAATTATTTCAAATGAGAAAAATTTTCATAAGATAAAATAAACATCTTTTATTTTATCTGATTCCGTAAACACAAAAGAGAATTAATATTCCATGAAATAATAAATTCATATGAATATTAACTATTGTATGAAGAAATCAAAAGCCACTAAATATGTACGGGAAATATAATTATGGACATATAAAGAATTAATTAATGACTTGTAACGTTTTACGAAGCAGCAAATTATAGAAAAGTCATTAAGGGACATACAATTATCAAAGCATATGCATTAATTTGATTTTGGCTTGTATAGGACAAACAAGTCAGTTATTTGTAAATAACCTGAAATTCTCCAATAGTTATGTCGTTTCAGAAATAAGAATAACCTCAAATTAAACAAAAAATTAACTTTTCGTTCATCTTTTTCTATCGTCTTCAAGAAAAAATGATTAACATATTTGATAA
Source organism: Dendrobium huoshanense (assembly GCA_016618105.1). Classification (NCBI taxonomy): domain Eukaryota; kingdom Viridiplantae; phylum Streptophyta; class Magnoliopsida; order Asparagales; family Orchidaceae; genus Dendrobium; species Dendrobium huoshanense. Next base: position 5,423,817 of record CM028354.1, read on the forward strand.
ATGAATAGTGAATAATTAACAAATGATTGAATCATTATTCATATAAAAGTTTCTGAATTTCTCAAAAATGATTGAATATCTTTAACAAAATAGTTTTGAAAAATTTTTGCAATAAATTTATGCTGAGAAATCAGAATCTTTGCATATGAAAATTCTCAAATGAAAAAAAAAGCACTAGTGACCAAAAAACTCAACTAATCAATAACATGATTAGAGAAAATCATTTCTAGTTGATTCAACATGACAACTGGGCTCTGATACCACTTGTTAGGATTTAATAGAGGCAGAAAAGGAATTCGATTCGTCTCCTGAAACGACAAGTCAAATCATCGAGAAGAATTTTCGGAAGCGTACCTGAATCCATTGAAATGCAAAATGAAGGTCTTTCAATCTTCCACGTTTAGAGCGGCATTCTTCCAAGAGAGCGAGAGACCCCTTCTTTTCACTCATGATGGGATGAGGGAAATGATAACTTAACCGCTTAAATTGGGGACCATGCCCTTTTTATAACTTTAAGTGTATTTATTTTATTTCAACCCTTCATTAAAATAAAAGAAATACCCGGCCTCTAAACAAATTAATTCCATACAAAATTAATTGAGATTCCACATAAGCTAAATAATAATTTAATACTTAAATAGATCACGAATTTAATTGGCTTAATTTTAGATGGCTTATAATGTACAAAACTTTATTTATATGTATAAGTATATGGGCCCACTTATAGAAATTTACCAACATCCTTCTCCAAGTATTGCACTAAACTAAAGTGACTATCCTTTTTCTCCCGCAGTAAGGCTAAGAAGCCCTCACAAAATCTTTCCACCAACATGGTGAGGTAGATAATCTTGAATTCTTTTTCACCCACCTGGTAATGGTAGAGAACCCGGGAATATTTTTACTCCCTCTTGGAGTAGGCAAAGAACATATGAATCCTTTTAATCCCTCCTAAGTAAACAAAGAACCTGGATCTAATGCTTAAGATGATCTCCTCTAAGCAACCAAGGAAATAGTGGAGCAACTCAAAGAAAATAATGAACACCTTACTAGGAGTAACCTTTGAGATTCTCTCATAAACTCCCCCTCACAAGGATCTCTCTCTCTCTTTCTCTCTCAAGCTCTCCCTCTTCCTTCTCTAAGCTCCCTTTTGGATAAACTCCATGACAAAAGTGAAAGTTCATTAGGGATGTTAAGCCCTTAGAATTAGCTTCCTTTTGTGAAGCACAACAAAACTTAAAACCAAATCACCACAGAAATTAAAGTGAGAAAAATAAATAAACGTGGAAGCAAAACAAAGAAAGATCACATCAAATTTATAGTGGTTCGGTTAATCCTTGACCTACGTCCACTCCTCAGAGGCACCTTCCGAGTATTGCAGTAACTAAGTGTCACTCCTTTAGCTCCCACAGCTAGACAGAGAAGCCTTTACAATAGACTCCTTTTCACCAACCGCGGTGCAGCAGAGAACTGACTCCTTTTGCTTCCTCCTGAAGTGTGCAGAGAACCCAGACCTTTTGCTGAAGTAGACCACCCAAGAACCTCCCAAGGACGAAGAACGGAGATGATGACTTGGAACCTTTCTTGGAGCAACATTTGTGAACACTCTCACAAACTCCCCCTCACAATTTCCTCTCTCTCTCTCTCTCTCTCCCTCTCCCAAGGTTCTCTCAGGTCAAGACAGCAGCACTCAAAGTCTTATTGCATAAGAAAATTTGGGTCATTTAAATAGATTTTTAAGAACCGACTTTATCGTCCAGGCCAATATAAATATCGTCCTGGCAAATCAGTACAAAATAAGCTCAATTAGCTGGGACGATGCAGAATGATCAAAAGAAAATTGGTTACATCATCCAGGCTGATACAATATCGTCCTGGCCGATTAGTTCAAATTTGAGTACAATCATCCTGAACATCACCCTGAATAGAGTCTGACCGATGTCAATCATCCAGGACATCATCCCGATCGATTTTGCGATCGGCCCAGCCAATGTGATCATATAAATCAGCCTTAATTACTTTCCATAATTGCCAGATTAATTTAGGCATAATTGTGCTGTATCGTCCAGGCTGATATAGAGATCGTTCAGGCTGATAATTTAAAATAAAGAATACCTAAATTGATCATGGCGGATGATTCTTTCTGATTTGAGCCTATCATCGTTCTGGCCGATATAAGTATCGTCCAGGATAATTTGCTTAATGACTGTTGCTTAATCAGGATGCCCTAATTAGGGTTTCTATTTTTAGTTGAATCGTCCTGGCCGATATGAACTTCGTCCAGGCCAGTGTACTCAAAATAGAAAAACTCAAAAAACCCCTCAAGTGTGTGTGTGAAAGGTTACTTAACATTAGGAACCACATTTATAATTGACTCAAGAAAGAAAAAATACAGACTTGACTCAACCTAAATCTACCCGATCTTGAGCTGGCTTGAGTTGCATTCGATCTTGTGGACCTAAAAAGTTAGTAGACAAAGCAGTCGTAGGAAATCATGAATATTTGCTATCATCAAAAGTCTAATCCATAAACTCATATTTGCAACAATCTCCCCCTTTTTTATGATGTCAAACATATCTAGAAAATTTCAAGCAGTTATGACAATTTAGTAAAAAAAATAGTTCACTAAGTTCCAGAATTCAAAGTACAAGGTACATCATACTACTCCCCCTTTTGACATCACAAAAAGAGGGAAACACAAATAAAAACATAACATAGAAAACTAAAACAAAACATAAGAAATAAAAATGAACTACAGAAAATTGAAACTAAAACTAGAAGAGAAACAAACTAGAAAAACACAAAGAAAATCAAAGAAATGAGGGTCCCTGATCATCAGACGGAGGTGGTGGTGGTGGTGGCTGTTGAAAGTAACTGGAGAGCATAGCAAACTGTGCCACAAACCAGGCCATGTCCTTGTCATGCTGCTACTGTTGGTGTGTAATATAGGCATCGAAATGGGTCTTAAACTGATCAAATCTCTCCACCACCTGATCCAGCTGAGAGTGCTGGCAGAGAGGAACAGGTTCAGGAATAGGAGCGAGAGCGGGAGCCTCCTCCTCCTCTGCCCCCTGAGCTTCCCCATCCTCTGGGTAGAGATGAGTACTATGAAGGGCATTGAAGGAATTGTTTGAGTAGAAAGGTGGCGGATAGTTGGGAGGAGCAGGATATTGAAGGTTGTATTTGGATTTTAGAACATATGCAATGATGTATCTTAGAGAAATATTCGACTTTCTTCTATGACTTGATCTCGAATGGTAATTAAATGCTCGATGTAGCGGAAGATCAGGTCTGTGACATTGAATTCTCTATGGGACAAATTGTAAAAAATAGTGAGTGAAAGAAGTGGAGTGATGTGGACTTGGTCCCCGGCTTTTGGAATAACATAAGTGCGAAGGACATGCTGGATTGTCCTAACATCTTTGAGTGAAGAGCTAGTCTCTCTAACATGAAAGTGTGCGTTGGTGTGGCGAATAAAATGATTTGCAGTGGACCAATCAAAGTCAGGATCTGATACAAGGGTATGCAACTTATCCCTAGTGTTGGATAGCTACAACAGTTCAGCACAATCTTGATATGTGACCTTGATAGGACGTCGATTCACATAAGAGGTGAGAGCAGTGTAGGAAGAATTTATGCGGAGGTTTATATAAAATTCAAAAAGAAGTTCAGAACTAAAGGGGACTGTGAGGGTGAGAATAAAGAAAAGAGAAGTGTGGGTAAAAAGATCCAGTATCGGATAGGAGAGATTGGCTGGATTGATTATTTGGGAGAGAGTAATGCCATACTCTTTGTAATGATGGTAGGCAGCCTGATCGTCTTCCTCCTGAAAATGAGGGTCCAGTGTTCCCCTCAAGGAGCTGCCAGATGTCTGATGAATAAGTTTTTCGTCAGCCATTTAGAAGAAAAAAGCAAGGAAACAGTAAGCAACAGCAAGTAGAAAGCCCAAGAGATGGTGTAAAGAAAAAATGGTTGAATTCAGGCTCTATTTAAAGAATCAGCCAGATCATCCAGGTCGATCGTAGGATCTTCCAGGACTATCCAGTGCAAATATTATGAATAGTCGGATTGGTCAAAAAGGCGGTCCGATCGTCTGGGCTGATTAGATATCAGCCGGGATGATTAGACATAGACGATCGTCCTGAGGAGTCAGGCCGGACGACTGTTGAAAAAGCAGATCATTCAGGATGATTAGGTGGATCGTCCAGGATGATGCTCAATAATGGATCGTACCGGCCAAATTTAAAACATTTTAAATCATGCGCCACATGTATCGTCTAGGATGAACAGTGGATCGTCTAGGACGATTGTCCAAAATGGATCATTCCAGGCAAAATTATTGATTTTAAATGTGCGACACGTGTATCATCCAGGTCGAACAGGTGTATCGGTCGGGACGATAACCAATAAATGCATCATCCAGGACAAAAAAAGTATCGATTAGGACGATCTAGATGATTATAGCAGAGTTTGATCATATCGTCCAGGACGATAAAGGATCATCCAGGAGGATTAGAGAAAAAAGTGAGAATATTCAGCAGATGAAGTTTTTTGAAGCACGAAAAGCCGACCGTCCAGGACGATATAAACATCGGCCAGGAAGATGTGATAAAAAATTTCAAATCAAAGGAGGGATGGAGATGATCAGAGAAGGCCAAAAAATAACTAGAAAAAAATAAAAATGATAAAACAAAAGCCAAAAAGTTTTTTTTTTAATCAAGATATGAACATGATATAGTCTCCATGTGATTGATTCTAAAAATTTATATGTTAATGAGTTAACAACTTCAAAAATTCAAAAAATGGTAAAATATCTGATCATGTTAACCCTAAGCTTAGACTTCTTTTAGGGCAAAATCTTCTTTTAAAATCTAAAGTCCTAACTTAGAAAAATATTTGGATAAAAAAAAGAGATCCAATCAAGACTTGGTTTCAGAAAAATATCTTATAAAATAATATATCAAAGTAGTTTGTTACAATTGCAAAATTTGAAATCAAGTCTTTGAAAATCTCAAGTGATACATGAAATCTTCTAAGTTTTAATAGTTGGAGGAAAGGAAGATAGATTGCATGTTGATGGGCTCATTTTATGCCTCTTGTCCATTGAATGGCGCACTTTTCACATCTTTTGATTTTTTATACACTTTGTGTATATATATATATATTTCAATTTGACGTCATTGCACATCTTTTGTTTTTGGCATCATTGGACACTTTTTTTTCATTATTTTTGCAATCTACATTCTTTTCCAAAAACTCTTAAATGTTCTTAGTTGTGAGTATATCTTCTAGATATTAGAGAAGAAAAACTCACTCTCGAATATAGGAAAGAATAATCCACAAAACAGAATAAAAAATCATGTGAGTGATGCATTGACATGATAACGAGAAATCTCGAAGTAACATAAAAACTTTGATTATTATAGTGTAAGCTAGATTACTGTAGCAAGGTAGAAAATATCTCAATTGCAAAATCCAGTTGTTAATTTGAGATAGGCTTTTGGTTAGAAAAGAAGTTTTTACCACAAAATTAGGTTAGAGAAAGAGACACAATCAACGATATTTTTACCTTTTAGTAAATTAGGAGATGTAAAACATTAACTATAAATTTTCAAAATAAAAAATAAAGCATAAGATATCAATACAATGATGATTTAAAAAGGAAAAATAAAGCAAGACATATGAAAATAAAGTACCAAAGACAAAATAAAAACTAACTAAATAAAAGACAACTAGAAAAATACAGCAAAAAAATCAGCAGATAAAACATTAGTAGAAATTAAGTTCATGCATTATTGTCAATCACACCCAATCTAGACCTTAAATTGTTGAAAGTGTCGAAGGCAAGTGGTTTAGTAGATATGTTAGCCAGTTGATTCTCAGTAGCCATATGATGTAACTCAATGTCTCCCTTAGTCACATGGTCTCTAATAAAGTGATGCCTAATGTCAATGTGCAAAGTCCTTGAATGTTGGATAGGATTCTTAGAAATGCAAATGGCACTAGTGTTGTCACAAAGAACAAAGATTGTGTCTACAGGTAATCCCAAATCCAGTACTTGCTATTTTAACCAAAGGACTTGGGCCACACAACTTCCTAAAGCAATGTACTTAGCTTCAGTAGTGGAAAGAGCAACAGAGTTTTGTTTTCTGCTACACCAGTAGATTAAAGAATGTCTTATGAATTGACAAGTTGTAGAAGTGTTTTTTTATCCACTTTACATCCTGCAAAATCAGAATAAAAATATCTAATAATCTCAAAAGAAGTGTTGTGCCTAAGGTACCAGATTCCTAAGTTTTGGGTCCCTAAAAGGTATCTAAGAATTCTCTTAACTGCAGTCAGGTTAGATTCCTTAGGGTCAGCTTGAAATCAAGCACAAAGACAAACACTAAACATTATATCAGGATGGCTGGCAGTCAGGTAAAATAAAGATCCAATCATCTCCCTATACTTCTTCTGATCAATTGATTTTCCGTTTGGGTCATTGTCTAATTGAATTCCTGAGGTTATGGGAGTATTAATTGGCTTGGCTTTATCCATTTCATATTTCTTCAAGATGTCCTTTATGTACTTTGTTTGGCTCAAAAACATTCCATCGTCTAATTGTCTAATGCTAATCCACAAAAAGTAGGACAATTCTCCCATCATACTCATCTTAATCTCCTTACTCATTATTTTAGAAAAATCATCACATAGCCTTTTATCAGAAGATCCAAAAATTATATCATCGACATAGATCTGAACAATGAGTAAATCATCTCCTACTTTCCTCAGGAAAAGGGTGGTGTCTACACTCCCCTTAACAAACTCCCTTTATAGTAAGAATGTGCTAAGCCTCTCAAACCAAACTCTAGGTGCCTGTTTTAATCCATATAAGGCCTTTTTAATTTGAAAACATGATTTTGAAATTGAGAACTCTCAAAACTTGGGGTTGTTCTATAAACACATCCTCTTTTATTTCCCCATTTAAAAAGACACTCTTACCATCCATTTAGAAAAGCTTAAATCCCTTATAACAGGCAAAGACTAATAGCACTCTAATGGCTTCCAATCTAGCTATAGGGGCAAAAGTCTCCTCAAAATCTATCCCTTCTATTTGGTTATACCCCTTAGCCATTAATCTTGCCTTATTCCTAACCACCACTCTAGAATCATTCACCTTATTCTTAAAGACCCACTTAGTTCCAACTACACTTTGTCCCTTAGGTCTTTCTACAAGCTCCTAAACATCATTTTTAACAAATTGGTTCAACTCCTCCTGCATGGCTAAGATCCAAAACTCATCAGTAAGGGCTTGGTTTATGTTGGTGGATTCAGTCATTGAGATAAAGGAAGAGTGGTTCACTTTCTTCCTAAGTCCATGTCTAGTCCTAACTCCATCAGAAGGGTCTCCTAAAATAAAATCTTTAGGGTGACTCGAAGAGTATCTCCAACTCTAGGCAAAGTGTGTGAAGATTCAACCCTTTCCTCCAGATATACATTTTCTACTCCTTGGGTAACCTCTCCTACTCCTTTAGTGTTCTGGTGCTCTACCCCCTTCTCCAAGTTTTCTAATCCAGTGGCAATCTCTCCATCATCATCGTCCTCAACTATAGGCTTTCTAGGATCAGACTCATCACACACTACATGTGTACTCTCTTCCACCACCAAAGTTCTCTTATTAAACACCCTAAAAGACTTCCCAACACTAGAATATCCTAAGAACACTCATTCATCAGATTTTGGATCAAATTTTTCTAAGTGAGACTTCCCATTATTATGAATGAAAACATTACAACCAAAGACATGAAGGTGGGAAAGATTGGGTGTCCTACCCTTAAGGATCTCATAGGGTGTCTTATATAATTTGGCTCTCACATTTACCCTATTCAACACATAATAAGTTGTGTTATCGCTTCAGCCCAAAAGTATTCTGGAAGTGAATACTCAGCAAGCATGGCTCTAGTGGCTTCCACTAAGGTCTGATTCTTTCTTTCAGCTACCCCGTTCTGTTGAGGGGTCCTAGAAGCTGAGAAGTTGTGGCTAATCCCCTTGTCCTCACAAAAGTCTTCAAATATCTCATTTTCAAATTCTACCCCATGGTCACTATGTATAATCAAGATCTCACAACCTAGCTTTTTCTGAATCCAAGTGAAGAAGACTCTAAACTCATCAAATGACTCATTTTTTTGTGATAGAAATCTAATCCATGTAAACCTCGAGTAGTCATTGACAATCACAAAATCATAGACTTTCCCTCCCAAGCTGGCAGTGCTAATGGGTCCAAATAAATCCATGTGAAGGACTTCTAAAGGTCTAGAGGTGCTAATGTCCTTAATGGAGTGAAAAGTGGAGTGGATTTGCTTTCCTAATTGGCAAGCGTCATAAAGATGGTCTTTTGAAAACTTAAGCTTGGGGACACCTCTAACTAGGTCTTTTTGGATCACTTTCCAAAGGGTTTTCATACTGGCGTGAAATAATCTCCTATGACACAACCATGAATCATCAATAGCTGTTTTTAAGTAAAATGAAGCAACACATTTAATTTTATTTAAATCAAGCATTTAAACGTTGTTGATCTGCTTTCCCTACAAAATAGTGTTATTATTTAAGCTCATAATGCATGAATTTGCCAAAATTTTTATGATGAAGCCCTTGTCGCAAAGCTGACTGATGCTGAGCAAGTTGTGTTTCAGTCCATCTACAAGCAAAACATTTTCAATCAGAAGATTCTTGGAATTCCCAATTATACCTGCTCATACCACCTTCTTGGTGGTGTTGTTTCCAAGAGTCACCTTGCCTCATATCATGGTCTTCAGCAATATGAATTGATTGGCATCACCAGTCATATGTCAAGAGCATCCGCTGTCTAGGTACCATATGCTCTCACGAGGCCTTTTGTGTGAGCATGCCTGCAAAATTATCAAATGTCAGATTTAGGAACCCAAACATGTTTGGGTTCCTTCTTATGGAAAGTAGAAAGCAATGCATACTGTGAATCATGTAACTTGGGTCTCCAAACCCAATGTAGGCTATGGTGAATGGTATAAGTGTGTGCTATGTGTCCTAGCATGCCACTTGAAAAACATCTAACTCCAGGAAAATGATGCACTAATCTACTCCCATGGTGATGCTTTTTATATGATGTATGGAATGAAGATTTTTTATTTTCAAAGGTTTTTAAATTTTCTAATTTTTTATATTCTTTTTCTAACTCAAAATGGGACAACTTTAGGTCGTTTAAAAAGATTTTTGGTTACATCAACCCAAGAACCTCCCAAGGACGAAGGACGAAGAATGGAGACGACAACTTGAAACCTTGCTTGGAGCAACCTTTGTGGACCCTTTCACAAACTCCCCCTCACAAGTTCCTCTCTCTCTCTCTCTCTCTCTCCCTCTCCCAAGGCTCTCTCAGGTCAAGACAGCAACACTCAAGATCTTATTGCATGAGAAAATTATGGTCCTTTAAATAGATTTTTAAGAATCAACTTTATCGTCCAGGCCTATATCAATATCATCCTAGCCGATTAGTAAAAAATAAGCTCAATAAGCTGGGACGATTCAATACGATCAGAAGAAAATTCGTTACATCGTCCAGGCCGATACAATATCTTCATGGCTGATTAGTTCAAATCCGAGTACCATCGTCATGAACATCGCCCTGAATAGAGTATGGCCGATGTCAATCATCTAGGACATCATCCCAGCTGATTCTACGATCGGCCCGGCCGATGTGATCATATTAATAAGACTTAATTACTTTCTATAATTGCTAGATTAATTTAGGCATAATTGTGCTGTATTGTTCAGGCCAATATAGAGATCTTCCGGGATGATAATTTAAAATAAAGTATACCTAAATTGATCATGGCGGCTGATTTTTTCTGATTTTAGCCTATCGTCCTGGCCGATACAAGTATCATCCAGGATGATTTGCTTAATGATGGCTGCTTAACCAAGATGCCCTAATTAGAGTTTTTTTTAGTTGAATCATCCTGGCTAATTGAATATCGTCCAGGACAATGTACTAAAACTAGAAAAACTCCAAAAACCCCTCAAGTGTGTGTACAAGGTTACTTAGCATCAGGAACCACTTTTATAATTGACTTAAGAAAGGAAAAATATATACTTGACTCAACCTAAATCTACCCGATCTTGAGCTGGCTTGAGTTGCATTCGATCTTGTGGACCTGAAAAGTTAGTAGGCAAAACAGTCGTAGAAAATCATGAATGTTTTCTACCATCAAAAGTCTAATCCATAAACTCAGATTTACAACAAAAAGATTAACCCAAGGGTTAATACCTTTGCTTAAATAGAGAGCCTCTAAAAGAAAACCTTAATTTTCAATTTTACGTAATTGATCATCCAGGATGTTTGGATCATCCTGTATGATTAGTACAAAGTAGTCCTATTATCTAGGATGATCACTTTTATGCTGTATAATCAGTACAAGTATTTGTACATATTGTCCAGTATGATCATTCGATCATCCGAGATGATTAGTTCAACATACCATATTAATCTTCTAGTATGACATTAGATAATGGGGGCAATCTTTCATATCATCCCAAAAACATCTCAGGTTGTCCAAGACAATCCTCCTGGATAATTAGAGTAATGTTATGATATTTCAACTTGGATGATTGGGGGTCCTCCATGAAATATACTATATCATCCAATACGATCCAGATGGTTCATCCTATATGATATGATTGAATAATTTAATCATAATTACAACCTTAATCATCAAATCAATTTAGGTATGATTATCATAAATCTTCCAGGATGATATATATCATGTTATATGATTAAAATAAATTTGAAAATTAAAATATTACCTAAATTTTGATTGATGGCTATTTTCATCAATTAAGCTAATTATTCTAGACAATTTGGATTATCCTGGATGATTTGGATTATCCAGTACGATTAGTTTAATTATTTATAATTAGCAAGATGCTCTAATCAAGGTTTCTATTTTTAATTTGATCATCTTCAGATCATCCTGCAAGATGTGGTCAAAAATAGAAAAAAACTATAACTCATAAAATTTCTTCGCTTGAGTTTGTGTGTGTAAGGTTACTTAGCTTGGGGTCCACCATATTCAAGATCTGACTCAAAAAAGGTAAAAATTATGTTGATATAAAAATACAAGAAGACTCAATCCTAATCTACCCAATCTTTAGTTGATTTGCATTGTAAGTGATCTTTGTGGACTTGAAAGGTTAGTAAGCAGGACAAACAAAATAGATATTCAATAATAATAGTGGTAAAGAAATAATAATATTTGTTATCATCAAAATAGATATATTTGGATCCAGATTTGCAATAATATATATAAAAGGGAGATGTGCAAGAGTCATAAGAAACACTAAGATTTTTTATATGAAAAAACCTAAAAAGGGAAAAAACTACAGGGCTGAGCCTAGCTAAAATGATTCCACTAGTGTTTGTAGTTGATTACAAATGATGCCCTCCCTTGGGGGAAATGCCTTGGCTCATTATATCTTATAGAGGACATTACATAGTTGGGGTTGGAAGAATCTAGTGATAAGGAAGCTATTCTCATGAGAAAGTTGGTATGTTTATTTTGTTTGTGGGATGATGTAGGTCAGAGGGACCATAATAAGCATGCGATGGAGGTTAGAGGGACCATAGTCGATGGGAAATGGTGGCCGGATAGACCGTAGTTGGTCACTGTTGGAGGTTGGAGGGATTATAGCTGGTGGTTCACAGTGGTCAGATGAACCATAGTCGGTGAGCAATAATGGTCTAAGGGACTGTAGTTGGTAGAAGACATAGGTTAGAGGGACTCTAGTTGACAGAAAACTTTGGTAATACAGACTGTAGCCGACTGTTGGAGGAAGTCAGAGTGATTGTAGTTGGTGGGTGATGAAGGTAAGAGGGATCATAGTAAGGGACAACGATGGTAGAAGGGACTATAGTTGGTGGGGAAGTTGGTTAAATGTACTATTGGAGGGACCATAATTGATGGGAGACTATAGTTATGTCAATGGGTAACAATGATCAGAGGGATCATAGTTAGTGAGCAACGAAGATTAGAGGGACCATAGTCAGTGGGCGATAGAGGTCAGAGAGACAATAGTTGGTGTGTGATAGTGGTCAGATGGATTATAGTGGGTGGGCAACTATGGTCAGGGAAACCATAGTTGACAGGCGACGGTGGTCATCATGATCATGGTCAACATGCATCAATGGTTTGAAGGATCGTAATAAGTGGAAAATGGTGGTCGGAGGGATCGTACTTGGCAGCCTAATAGAGGACCAACAATAGTTAGCAATGGGAGGAGATCCAGTGGTGGTTAGCAACTGTGTGGAAATCTGGTGGTGGTTACTGGCTAGGCGCTAGTCGTTGATGGTCGGGTGGAAGTCTGGAGGCAGTTGGCAGCCGAGTGGAAGTCTGGCGGTCCTCAGGGGACGGTCATCTTTTGCTAATGGTCTTCATTAAGTCATATATGCAAAGCTTTTCTCCAATATTGACTGGTTGCATAATAATAATTTTGTAAGTGTTACCTTAAAGCAACACATACTAAAGCTAACATATGCAAAGATCATTATTGCCTTAAACAAATATAAATTATAAAATAAATTGTATAATAAAAATTATTTTATTATAATAAAAATCATCACCCCAACAACTAAAGTCACGAAACATATCGGTTGTTAAGTGAAGATAATAAAATATGTAAAGTATTTGTGTTGAAACTATCTGTATGCAAAATGGAACCATTGTATAGATCAAAATAAGGAGATATTTTCACTCTATAGAGGCCTTCTTTTATGTGTTTTCATGCTAGGATTCATAACCATCACTCAAATCTTAAAGCTTGACATTTAATAAATCTGGCTCAAGCTTAAACTTATGTAGTTGCTTAGTTATATCCATTTTCCTTAAAGTAATATATATCTTACAAAATTTATGAATAAAAAATTAAGTACTTGAGCATTTTAAGATAGATGTATAAATGAACATGAGGTTGAATGATGAAAATAAGTAGTTTTAAATATACTGTTAAAACTATATATATGTATACTGAAAATGGCGGCCTGACGAATGTCAAACCTCTACCGATTATTGGGAAAGGTAAGGGGGTCGTAATTTTAGAAGATGTTATGAAGATTCCAAAGTTACTCAAATTTCAAAATATCATTATGTCTGGGGTGTCAGAGACAATGCAAAAAGATTTGAATAATGTTGAATACCAGGAGATTTTGAATAAAGCCAGTAAGGTGAATAATAATGTCGGGAAAAAAAAGTCTGCAGAAGTTGAAGACACGAACAAGGTTCATCTTTGTGATTTAGCTGAAAGAGGTGATGTTATTCAGGAAGTTACTGAAGCTGGAAATTGTTCGACTAAAGAGCAAACTGGGAATGTTTTACTGAATGCTTGGCATAAGAAATCCCATAAGAGACTGACTAAGATTGGGATTTTGGGAATTATTTTTCTGAAGATTGGATGACAGTCCAGTTGTATGAAGAGAAGGTGTCGGAGAACCCCAAATGGTTGTAGAATGCACTGGTGGTTAAGGTTTTTGGGGAGAACATACCAAATTTTATTGTCAATGCTGAACTCAAAAGGCAATGGGCTCAATTTGGCAGATTCAATTTAACTTGGCTTGGTAAAGGGTGGAGCTTAAGTAGTGGAATTGATACTTGCTAACGGACCCTGGTATGTGAAGGAGGCCATTGTTGGTGTGGACAAGTGGAGCCAATCATTCTCTCTAAATTCTTTAAAAGGTTTGAAATCACCTATATGGTTAAGAATGCCAAGTTTGCCTCTTCATTGTTCGGATCCTATAAATGTTTTTAGGATTACCTCAAAGGTTGGAAAACCTTATTTATTAGATGAAAATATGTTTTAATGGGGGAGGCATGAAGTTGCTAGAATTTGTGTACACATCCACCTTGAAGAAGCTCTTCCACTTGGAGTTTGGGTTGATGGAAAATCAGGAAAATTCTTTCAAAAAATTGAATATGAAAGGGTTCCCAACATCAGTTTTGGTTGTGGAAAGATTGGTCATGACCAAAGCAATTGCCATTATAAGATTACTGTTATGACACCTAAAGGTTCAGATGAGAATGCCTGCTACGGAAAGGATCCATGTGTAGTTTCAATTAAAGAATAATTGGCTGAAGCTACACAGGTGAAGGCAGTGGATATGGTCCCTGGATTCACGTTAGCTATGTAAGGAAAAAATTAAATGGGAATGGTTTTCGTGGAAAGAAGATTGGTACAGACAAAAATTTAAGCAAGAGAAAATTTAGTCAGTGGATATGGAGGGAATTCAGGGAGAAGAAGGTTGATGGCTTTGGAATAGTTAAAGGGAAAAATGTGGTGGAACCGGTTGATAAGGAGGCTTCACAACAAGATACAAATAACTCTCTGATAATAAAAGAGTGTGGAGTAATCACTGAATTTATTTCAGAACTTAACAAATTTTCTGTTCTAAGTGATTTGATGGAGGAAGAGGAAATGCAGATGGTTGTTAATGGAAAAATTGGAACTGTTACTATGGAAGACAAAGGTGAGAAAAAAATTGTTAAATCATTTTTAATGAGTAAGGTGGATAAAGGAGGCTGCTCTCCTAAGGCAGTTGATGGGAATTGTTAAGATAGTTGCTATTTGCATGTTTTACATTTTTACAACTTGTATAGTTTTGATGATTCCAAACATTATTGTTCAAATGTGTAGTTATCTCCTAACAATTTAAGAAGATTTGTATTTTCTCTTGTGTGTACTAATATTTCAGGAAAATCTAACTCCAGACTATGAAGACTTCAAATCAAAATTCCGCATAAGATACTTTGTGAATTTGAAGCTTATATATTTCTTTGAAATAAACTTGAAAGGGAGTGATTGTAATTGTGTGAATAAAAATATGCACACACATATAAGGAGATCATATAAAATTTATACTGATCGTACGGGATGATATCAGTTCGTACGGGATGATCAGACAGTTATCTCCTATTAAGATCACATGGAACGAATATGAACTGGGCAGAAAAATTTTCTAAGTCCTATTCGTCCAGGATGAAATTAAAAATCATCCGGGACGATTTGTTCTCTGTAAGATTTTCATCAAGATGAAATTAAATATCGTCCAGGACGATCTGCTCTTTGTAAGATTTTTGTCCAGAAGAAATTAAATATCATCCAGGACGATCTGGTCTCTGTAAGATTTTTGTCCAGACGAAATTAAATATCGTCCAGGATGATCTGCTCACTGTAAGATTTTCATCTAGACAAAATTAAATATCGTCCAGGATGATCTGCTCTCTGTAAGATTTTCGTCCAGACGAAATTAAATATCGTCCAAGACGATCTGCTCTCTGTAAGATTTTCGTCCAGACGAAATTAAATATCGTCCAGGACGATCTGGTCTCTGTAAAAATTTTGTCCGGACGAATCAATTTTTGTTCGGATGAATCAATTTTCATCCGGACGATACAACTGACTTAGAACGGTTTTTCTGTAGTTTTTGGAACCGACCTTGTAATAAATGTTCGTACCGAATGAACTTGGTTCGTATGGGACGATCAGCTTGTACGAAAACATTTCGTACACATATACAAACAGATTCGTTTCAAGGTTTTTAAGTAATATCATCCAGGACGATCCACGATTGTACGGGACGATCAACTGCTTACAGAATTGAAAACTTATAGTTTTTAGGCGGTTTTTCTTGTCTTTTGTATATATAGTCCAAATTAGACTGCCACCCAATCTTTTTATCATTTGATCTTTGTGCTTCTTGAGAGAATAGCCAAGGAGAGAGTGTAAGAGTGCATTCAAAGGAGGATTCCTACCACTGAAGCGTGAAGGCTTCACTTGGAGTTTAAAGGTAAGAATCTCTACTTGTGAATCGGGATTACTTCACTCTTTTCTTTCTTCCTTCTAGATTCTTGTGAGAAGATCTGTCAAGGAGATCCGGTTCACTGCCGATACTTGGAGAGTGTGAACAGCCGAAGGGTTCTCTGCCCACACTAGGAGAGTGTGAAAGGACGAAGGGTTCTCTGCCCACACTAGGAGAGTGTGAAAGGACGAAGGGTTCTCTTCCCACACTAGGAGAGTGTGAAAGGATGAAGGGTTCTCTGCCAACACTAAGAGAGTGTGAAAGGATGGACGGTTCTCTGCCAACACTAGGTATTGTGTAAAAGCACGACGGTTCTTTGCCGCACCGGGTAGTGGTGAAAAGAGTGTTTTATAAAGGCTTCTCCACCTTGCTGTGGGTGCAAAATGAGAGTCACTATTGGTATTAGTGAAATACTCAGAGGGTGCCTCTGGGGAGTGGATGTAAGTCTGGTTTAGATCGAACCACTATAAATCTGGTGTCATTTACTTTACTGTTTTTACTTTTCTGCATTTTATTTTTGGTTTAAAAAACTCTATGATTGAAAAACATTTTCTATAAAAACTTAATAAAAATTTTCATTTCGGTTCAACACATTTTCAAAGAGGGTTTAAATTTTTAAAATACCAATTCACCCCCCCCCCCTCTTGGTAGCCTTGGGACATTAACTTAGGTCTAACAACCTATTTACTAGACTCAACAAGTGGTATCAGAGCTTTGTTTCAAAATTATAAGTTTAAACTACTTTTTTGATTAACGTAGATGGCTACATTCAGAAACCGAAACACACCTGAAGGTTACTCTATAACTAGACCTCCACTGTTTGATAATATACCTTTTTGATTTTTGGAAAACACGCATGTCTACTTTCTTACAGTCACTTGATTATCGTATGTGGATCCTAGTCCAGGAAGGTTAGACAAAACCAACTAGATTAGTTGATGGAGTTAGGGTAGAAACACCTTTTGCAGATTGGACTATAGAAGAACATGACTTAGCACAACTAAATGCCAAATGTTTAAATAGCTTCTTTTGTGCTTTAAAATCTGAAGACTACATGCGGGTTTTCACTTGCAAAAGTGGAAAGGACATATGGGATAGACTTTGTATAACTTATGAAGGGACTAATGAGGTTAATCAATCAAGACTCAATATCTTATTACATGACTATGAATTGTTTCACATGAAACCAAATGAATCTATTTCTGACATGTACACAAGATTTACACAAATTATCACTTCTTTGCATGCACTTGGTAGGGAATTAACTAATGCTAAAATGGTTAATAAGATTCTTCGTTGTTTACCTACTGCTTATGATGCTAAAATTACTATAATTACAGAGTCTAAAGATCTAAACATTTATTCTATTGACAATCTTCTTGGTTCACTCATTGCTTATGAGCAAGGAGTAAGTCAAAGAAAGATTGATGTAGGTGAACCACGAAAGGAGAAGAATATTGCACTGAAAGTGGAAGAGTCAGAGAGTGAACACTCACAACCTGAGGATGAAGATACTATTGCATTGATGACTAGACAATTCAGAAGCTTTTTAAAGAGAAAGCAGAAGAGACGCCAACAATGGAATAGAGATAAGTATAAAAGAAATGGCAAGATTTCTAATGAAGTGATTTGTTATGAATGCATGAAACCAGGTCATATCAAGACTGAATGCCCAAAACTCAAAGCCACTCCTAGAAAGGAGAAGGTTGAGGAAGTTTCAAAGAGCTTTCTGGGCAGACTCAACTTCAGACTCATCTGAGACTGAAAAAGAAGAAGTCACCAACCTTTGCTTGATGGCAGATAATGTTGATCAATCAGATCAAGAAGAGGTATGTGACTTAACCTATGATGAATTATTTGAAGTTTCTGAACACATGCATGATGCATATAGGAAAATGAAAAAGATGCATGCTAGTGTAAGTTTTGAATTGGAAGAGCTTAAGAAGGAACATGAAATCCTTAGAAAAGATCATGCATTAATAGATAATAACCACATGAAACTTCTTGATTAATATGATGACTTGAATAAGAATTTTGAGAATTTAAAATCATCCTATGCTAATCTTGAAAAAGAATTTAAAAATTTTAAGGATGAATCTGAGAGCAAAACATATCGAATCAATTATACAAATCGAATCTTGGAAGATATAAATTCATTTTATAAACTAACAATAAGAGCTCTTGAGGATAATAGGAAACTCCCAAAACTTAAAGATTTTACAAATCCTAAATATTATCCTAAATACATGAAATCCCTTAGAAGACAATCAAATTGAAGAAAACTTAGGAATACTTTTCCTAATGTTAAATGTAATAATTGTGGATTTTTGGGACATATATCTCACACCTGCACTTTGAAGATGAAAACTAATTTGGTGTGGAGAACTAAGATGCATAAACCTAGACATATCATACATGCATCTGATTATAAATTTCTAAAAGGTGAACCCAAACTTGTTTGGGTTCCCAGGTCTAACATTTGATATTTTTGCAGGGTTGCTCTCACACAAGACCTCGTGAGAGCGTATGGTACCTGGACAGCGGATGTTCAAAGCATATGACTGGAGATACTGCTCAATTCATAACGCTGGAAGCCAGGAGTGGAGGCAAGGTTACACTTGGAGATAATACCACAAAGAAAGTGATTGGATCAGGTATGATTGGAAATTTAAAAAACTTTTTCATAGACAATGTGTTATTGGTTGAAGGCTTAAAGCATAATTTGTTATGTATAAGTTAGCTATGTGATAAGGGCTATAATATAAAATTTTTACCTACTAGCTGCATATTAAGCCTAAATGGGAAAAATATTTTAAATGGAAAAAGGGTAAACAATGTTTACATACTAGATTTAAATTATATTCAATCTCCTACTGCTTTTTATTTGAAAACTATTTCTAAAGAATCATGGCTTTGGCATAGGAGACTTTGTCATTTTAGTATGAAAAATCTTAGGAGAATTACCCAAAAGAACTTAGTGAGAGGTATACCAAAACTAGACTTTACTAAGGACCACCTTTGTGATGCATGTCAATTAGGAAAACAAGTGAAGTCCTCTTTTAAGTCTAATAAGGATCTTAGAACTAGTAAATAATTGGAAATTCTTCACAGGGATCTTTTTGGACCTGTAGGAACTGTAAGTCTAGGAGGGAAGGTATACAGATTTATTATAGTTGATGATTTCTCAAGATTCACTTGGGTTAGATTTCTTTTTCATAAGAGTGAATCGTTTGAGGAATTCAGAAATTTTTCGACTTGGATTCAAAGGAAACTAGGGAGTGAAATAATTTCTATACAAAGTGATCATGGAGGAGAATTTGAAAATGAAAGATTTGAAAATTTTTGTAAAGAAAAAGGGATTGATCATAATTTTTCTGCATCTAGAACCCCTCAACAAAATGGGGTATTTGAGAGGAAAAACAGAACAATAATAGAAGCCGCCCGAGCAATGTTGGCAGAATACTCACTTCCTAGATATTTTTGGGCTGAGGCGGTTAGCACTGCATGCTATGTTCTGAATAGGGTGAATGTGAGATCAAATTTAAATAAAACACCCTATGAGTTGCTAAAAGGTAGAACACCTAATTTGTCTCATTTGCATGTTTTTGGTTGCAAGGTGTTCATTCATAATAATGGAAAATTTGCCTTAGGAAAATTTGATTCAAAATCAGATGAAGGAATTTTTGTTGGATATTCAAGTGTTGGAAAATCTTATAGGGTATTCAACAAAAGAACTTTGGTCATTGAAGAAACCACACATGTTGTATTTGATGAATCTAGATATTTGGAAGATCCAAATGTTGTTGAAGATGAGATTGAGGAAAACTCTCAAAAGATTGATATAATAAATTTGGAAGAAAATGTGGAAGAGAATTTGGAAAAAGAAAATCCTTTGCCTAGAGATTTGAGATTTTCTAAAAATCACCCAAGGGAATTAATTATAGGTGAACTGAGTGAGGGTGTTAGAACTAGATTGTTAAGATAGTTGCTATTTGCATGTTTTACATTTTTACAACTTATATAGTTTTGATGATTCCAAATATTATTATTCAAATGTGTAGTTATCTCCTAACAATTTTAGAAGATTTGTATTTGCTCTTGTGTGTACTAACATTTCAGGAAAATCTAACTCCAGACTACGAAGACTTCAAATCAAAATTCAGCATGAGATACTTTGTAAATTTGAAGCTTGTATTTTCCTTTGAAATAAACTTGAAAGGGAGTGATTGTAATTGAGTGAATAAAAATATGCACACACACATAAGGAGATCATATAAAATTTATACTGATCGTATGGGACAATATCAGTTCGTACGGGATGATTAGATAGTTATCTCCTTTTAAGATCACATGGAACGAATAGGAACTAGGCAGAAAATTTTTCTAAGTCCTATTCGTCCAGGACGAAATTAAAAATCATCCGGGACGATTTGTTCTCTGTAAGATTTTCGTCCAGACGAAATTAAGTATCGTCCAGGACGATCTGCTCTCTGTAAGATTTTTGTCCAGATGAAATTAAATATCGTCCAGGACGATCTGGTCTTTGTAAGATTTTTGTCCAGACAAAATTAAATATCGTCTAGGATGATCTGCTCTCTATAAGATTTTCGTCCAGACGAAATTAAATATCGTCCAGAACGATCTGGTCTCTGTAAGTTTTTTGTCCAGACGAAATTAAATATCGTCCAGGACGATCTGCTCTCTGTAAGATTTTCATCCAGATGAAATTAAATATCGTCCAGGATAATCTGGTCTCTATAAAAATTTTGTCTGGACGAATCAATTTTCGTCCAGACGATACAACTGACTTAGAATGGTTTTTCTGCAATTTTTGGAACAGACCTTGTAATAACCGTTCGTACCGGACGAACTTGGTTCGTACGGGACGATCAACTTGTACGAAAACATTTCGTACACATATACAAATAGGTTCATTTCAAGGCTTTTAAGTAATATCTTCCAGGACGATCCATGATCGTACGGGACGATCAATTACGTACAGAATTGAAAACTTGCAGTTTTTGGGCGATTTTTCTTGTCTTTTGTATATATAGTCCAAATTATACTGCCACCCAATCTTTTTGTCATTTAATTTTCGTGCCTCTTGAGAGAATAGCCAAGGAGAGAGTGTAAGAGTGCATTCAAAGGAGGATTCCTACCACTAGAGCGTGAAGGCTTCACTTGAAGTTTAAAGGTAAGAATCTCTACTTGTGAATCGGGATTACTTCACTCTTTTCTTTCTTCCTTCTAGATTCTTGTGAGAAGATATGTCAAGGAGATCCAGTTCACTGCCGACACTTGGAGAGTGTGAACAGCCGAAGGGTTCTCTGCCACACTAGGAGAGTGTGAAAGGACGAAGGGTTCTCTTCCCACACTAGGAGAGTGGGAAAGGACGAAGGATTCTCTGCGCACACTAGGAGAGTGTGAAAGGATGAAAGGTTCTCTGCCCACACTAGGAGAGTGTGAAAGGATGGACGGTTCTCTGCCAACACTAGGTATTGTATAAAAGGACGACGGTTCTCTGTCGCACCAGGTAGTGGTGAAAAGAGTGTTTTGTAAAGGCTTCTCCGCCTTGCTGTGGGTGCAAAATGAGAGTCACTATTGGTATTAGTGCAATACTCAGAGGGTGCCTCTGGGGAGTGGATGTAGGTCTAGTTTAGACCGAACCACTATAAATATGGTGTCATTTACTTTACTGTTTTTACTTTTCTGCATTTTATTTTTGGTTTAAAAAACTCTGTAGTTGAAAAACGTTTTTTATAAAAACTTAATAAAAATTTTCATTTCGGTTCAACACATTTTCAAAGAGGGTTTAAATTTTTAAAATACCAATTCACCCTCCCCTCTTGGTAGCCTTGGGACATTAACTTAGGTCTAACAACCTATTTACTAGACTCATCAGGAATGAGATGGAAGAGTTCAAAGATGGAATCTCTTATAATATCAAGATTAAGCTAGCCAAGGAGCTAAGAAGTCTTAGTCCTATAAATCTATTATTGAGAGGATGAAAATTGGAGAATGAGGTGAAGGAGAAGAAGGGGAGCTCTTCCCCTTTTGTTCCTTAATGGCGTCAATTTTGTTTTGAAATTATAGAGGAGCTAGGGAAAAACAAGCTTATCTATATTTAAAGGAGGTGGTGAAGGACAACAAGGTGTTTTTTGTGGGGCTTTTAGAAACAAAAGTCTCATATTTCAGCAAATCTAAAATTGTTATACTAATTGGCAATGAATGGGATTTTTTTCAAGTACTTGCTGTAGGTCTGTCCAGGGGTATAGTGGTACTGTGGAAGTTCAAATTAGCTTCCTTTACTAGCTTGTTTTCTTCAAATCAAGTTATCATAGGGGACCTTGAAATCATGAAGTTGGGGAGGTGGAGAGTAGCCACGTTTTATGGTGGCAGAGAAGCGGTTCAGAGAAGGCTTGTTTGGGAAACGCTGGAGGAATTTGGCTCTAACAACAATCCTCTAGTAGTTCGGGGCAATTTTAATTGCATTTTGGCTAAGAAAGACAAGAGAGGAGGAAGACCTTTTCGATTTTCTCAAGGAGATAGAGAAATGAGTTCATTCTTAGCAAGGAGTGATCTTCATGAGGTGAGTGTAATTGGACCAAGATTCACTTGGTGCAATAATAAAGATAACAGTGCTAGAATTTTGGAGAGGTTGGATAGATGCTATGTTAATCCAATTGCATTGAAGAACAATCGGGTGGTGTTGAGGCATTTATCAAGGGTTGCATCAGATCGTATTGAACTTCTTGGGAGGAAACTTTGATTCTGCCAAGATCATAAGGTTTGAGGAAGTATTGGCTTCGTATCCAGCTTCAATAGGGGTGGTTAAAGCAGCTTGGGGAAAGAAGATCTAGAATTACAAGCTAAAGAATTTGATGATGGATGGCTGTTAGAAGAGGAAATCTTCACCCTTCATTTATATATTGGAGAGCTTATTTCTATTTTGGCTCGGCTAAACACATGGTGGAAGCAAAGAGCGAAGGTCGGGTGGATGAAGGAGGTAGACACTAACTCTGGTTTTTTTCATTCTTTTGCTTCTGCAAGAAAGAATTCAATTTATGTTTATAGAATTAAAAAAAGATGGATCATTTACTAAAAATCAAAATGAGATTTCTGAATTTTTTCTAAAGTTTTTCAATGGAAAGTGCCAAAAAAGGGAAGGTTATTTGAATGGTTGGCCTTTTCCTAATAATTCGATGGATGAGAAGGATAGGGAATGGTTAACCAAAGAGTTGTCTTTGGAGGAAATGGAGATGGTAGTCTTGTAAAAAACTGATAGCATAGCTCCAGGGAATGATGGGGTTTCATACTCTTTTATGAAATCATATTGGAACATAATTAAGGATTGTTGGAATGCGGTAAACCATTTCTTTAGTATGGGAAGGATGAATGTTGAATGGAAAGAGACCCTTATGGTGCTTATTCCAAAGGTTTTGTAACCTTCAATACCGAGCCATTATAGACCTATTAGTTTGTGTAGATCTATTTACAAAGTGGTTGCAAGAATTCTGTTGAACAGGATGAAATTGATGATTCATGAATTGGTGTATGTGGAGCAAGCTGCATTCATCAATGGGAGATCCTTGGTGGATCATATTCTAGGGGCATAGGAGGCTTTTTAGAAGTTCAAGAGTTCAAGATCATCTAAGGGTTTAATTTTATTTCAAGTAGATTTTGAACAATCCTATGATAGCATGAGTTGGAATACTCTAAAGAGTATTTTAGAATACTTTGGGTTTCCAAATAAATTCTCCAGGTGGATCATGGAATGTGTGGAATTCCTAAGATTTTCCTTGCTCATTAATGGCAAGATTTCAAGATGGATTCATGCGGAGAGTGGCTTTCGACAAGGGTGTCCTCTTTCACCCTATTTGTTCATTTTATGTTCTCAGTTGCATACCAATCGGTTCAAGCAAATGAGGTAGCAATGGGCATCAAAATTGGTAGAAATTTGCCAAGGATTTCAAATCTTTTATATGCATACGACATCATCATTTTCTCACATGCTAACGTCAAAGAAGTAAGAGAAGTCAAATTAACAATAACGGAATTCTGCAATTGGACAGGGAAGAAGATCAATTTTGAAAAATCACTGTGAATAGAACACTTAGAAAGCAATACATGACAATCATAAATCTTCTCAAAACTAATCATTTCACATCAAGTGACATGCCGCTAGTCTAAAGAAAAAAAATAAAAATGAAAAATATAAAATAGAATTTACACAAATTAAACAAAACAAATAAACAAAGATAAACTAAACAAACAATATATACAACAAATCAAGTTTGCAAAATTTTTCATTTAAGCATTAGGATCCATCACACCTAACTTGGTTCTTAAGGTGCTAAAATTATGAAAGACAAGTGGTTTTATAAGAATATCTACAAGTTAATTTTTCGTAGTAACATGATTCAATTCAATCTCTCCCTTATTTATATGATCTCTAATGAAATGATGCCTTATGTCTATATGTTTGATTCTAGAATATTGAATAGGATTTTTTGAAATATAAATGACACTAGTATTATAACAAAAGATTAGAATTATGCCAATTGAAAATTCTAAATCAATAAACTATTGTTTCAACCAAAGAACCAGTGCCACACAACTACCTAAGGTAATGTATTCTATTTCAGTTGTAGGTAGGGCTACTAAATTCTATTTCCTACTAGACTAAGAAACTAAAGAGTTTCATATGAATTGATAAGTTTCAAATATACTTTTCTGATCAACCCTACAACTTGAAAAGTCTGAATGAGAATATCTAATAATTTTAAATGAAGAGCTGTGCTTAGGATACCATATCCCTAAATTTTGAGTTCTCAAAAGATATCTCAAAATTCTTTTTTACTGCTATTAAATATGATTCTTTTGGATCATATTGAAATCTAGCACACAATTAAATATTGAACATTATATCTGGTATGCTAGTAGTCAAGTTTAGAAATGATCCAATTATCCCTCTAAATTTCTTTTGATAAATATATTATTCATTAGGGTCCTTATCCAACTACCCTAAGGAACTCATTAGTGTTGTTATAGGTTTATCATTATTTATTTCATATTTCTTGAGGATGTCCTTAATATACTTCAACTGACAAAGAAAAGTTCCTTCATAATTATGCTTAATATTAAAACTAAGAAAATAACTCAAATCTTCCATCAAACTCATCTCAAATTCACTACTCATTATTTTTGAGAAATTATCATAAGGATTTTTATTTGTAGATCCAAATATGATGTTATCAATATATATTTGTACAATGAGTATATCATCTCCTATTTTCTTTAAAAAGAGAGTGGTGTCCGCACTTCCTTTCTCAAAACATCTCTCTAATAAAAAAGTGCTTAATCTCTCATACCAAGCCCTAGGTGCTTATTTTAGTTCATATAATATATTTTTCAATTAAAAAACATGATTAGGGAATTTAGAATTTTCAAAGTCAGGAGATTGTTCAACATAAACATCCTCTTGTATCACCCGATTTAAAAAGGCACTTTGATATATATTTGATACAATTTAAATCTGTTAAAATAGGCAAATGCAAGCCAAACCCTAATTGCTTCAAGTCTTGCTACAGGGGCAAAGTTCCAACAACACTTCGATCTATACAACTTTTAGTTAATTCCCAAATATAATTTTTTATAAATTAATTTAATTTTTCTTGCATGGCTAAAATTCAAAATTCATCCAAAAGTACTTGATTTATATTTGTGGGTTCAACCATTGATATAAAAGCAGAATGATTCACCTCTTTGCTAAGTCCATGCCTAGTCATAACACGCTCACTAGGTTTGCCTAAAATCAATTCCTTTGGATGATTCTAAAAAAAATTCCATTGTTTAAGTGAAGGATTTTCTTTTTCCACATCTTCTTTCAAATTCATCTTTTCAATTCCTTAAGAGTTATTTTCAATATGATCATCTTCGAACCTTGGCTCTTCTAAAATACTATATTCATAACAAACAACATGTGTGGTTTCCTCAACTACTAAAGTCCTCTTGTTAGAAACTCTATAGGTTTTTCTAACATTAGAGTATCCAAGAAAAATTTCTTTATCAGATTTTGGATCAAATTTTTCTAAAGGTGTTTTCTCATTATTATAAATAAACACCTTACATCCAAAAACATACAAATGTGACAAATTTGGTGTTCTTCTCTTTAGAAGTTTATAGGGTGTCTTATTTAATTTGGATTTAATGTCGCCCTATTCAGAATATAATAAGCTATACTGACCGCTTTAGCCCAAAAATATTTTAGAAGTGAATATTCTATAAACATGGTTCGAGCGGCTTTAATTAATGTTATATTTTTCTTTCAACTACCCCATTCAGCTGAGGGGTCCTAGGTGCTAAAAAATTATGATCAATTCCTTTTTCTTTACAAAACTCTTTAAATTTTTCATTTTTAAACTCACCTTCATAATCACTTTGAATTGATAAAATCTCACATCCTAGTTTTCACTGAATCTAAGTCTAAAGAATTATAAATTCCTCAAATGATTCACACTTATGAAATAAAAATTTAACCCAAGTTAATCTAGAAAAATCTTAAATAATTATAAATCCAAATACTTTACCTTCTAGTCTTACAGTGCTAACCGGTCCAAAATGATTCATATGAATAATCTCTAACGATTTGCTAGTTTTGGGATCCTTAATGGAATGAAAGGAGTACTTCACCTATTTTCCTAATTGCATGCATCACATAGGTGATCCTTAGTAAAGTCTAGTTTTGGTATTCCTCTAACAAGTTTTTTTGGGTAATTTTCCTAAGGTTCTTCATGCTTGTGTGACAAAGTCTCATATGCTATAACCAAAATTCATCACTAATGGTTTAAAAATAAAAAGTATTAGAAGATTTAATAAAATGCAAATCAAGCATATACATAATTTTTACCGTAATTTCATGTAATACATAAATTCCACTTTGACTTAATATGTAGCTAGTTGGAAAAAAATTATACTATAACCCTTGTCACATAGCTGACTAATACTATAAAAATTATGCTTTAAGCCTTCTACAAGTAAAAAATTCTCAATGAAAAAATTGTTCAAGTTTCCAATCATACCCGTGCCTACAACTTTCCTAGTGGTATTATCTCCCATTGTAACCTTGCCTCCATTTCTTATTTTTAGCGATATGATTTGTGTAGTGCCACTAGTCATATGCTTCGAACATCCACTGTCTAGGTACCAAATGCTCTCACAAGGTCTTATATGAGAGCATTTTTACAAGATAATCAAATGTTAGTCCTGGGAACCCAGATAAGTTTGTGTTATCCTCTTGGAAAAAAACAAACTAGATACATATTTGATATGACTTATTTTATGCATCTTAGGTCTCCACACTAAATGAGTTTTACTATGAATAATACAAGTGTGTGAGATATGCCCAACTAATCCACAAGAAAGCATCTTACTCCAGGAAAAGGATTTATTAATCTACATGTATTAAATGTTCTTTTCTTAGGTTTTAAATTTTTTCTTTTTATTATGATTAAAAAATTATTTAGGTGTAGATGGAATCCTATTTTTCTCAAGTGCTTTCAATTTAGCTTTAAAAAAATTAGTTTGCACTTTCTAACACATCATTGTCAACTTTTAAATAATGCTCTATATTATCAAATTCATCCATAAATGTTTTAAAATGAATTCAAGTTCAGTGTGGGATGATTTTAATAGTTCATGCTATTTGTTTAATTCATCAAACTCATTCAAAAGTTTCATGTGGTTGCTATCAATCTGTGCGTGATCTTTTCTAGGAAATCTAAGTTCATGCTCTTTTTGTAATTTTAGGATATCTAAATTTAACCTAGCATGCATGTTTTTGAGTTTTCTATATGCAATATGTATTTTACTCAGAAACATCAAAAAGCTCTTCACAAGTTAAGTAACATATCTCTTCTTAATCTAATTGTTCAAGCTTGTCGGCCATCAAACACATGTTGGTGAATTCTTCTTCTACTTTTATTTCTCGAGGAATCCGAAGTCGAGTCTGCCCAAAAGTCATTCTATAATATCTTCTTTCTCTTCCTCACATTTGATTTCTCCTTCGACCTTCTCTTGCTAGGATTGGCTTTAAGATTTGGGCAATTTCGATTTGATATGTCCAGGCTTCCTGTATTCATAGTTTTTAAAAATAACATCATTATAAGACTTAATATTTTTGTGGAACTTACCTTTATTCCACTACTGACGTCTTCTTTGCTTCCTTTTAGAAAACTCCTAAATTTTCTTATCATCAAGGTAATGTCATCTTCATCCTAAGGTTGAGACTGATAACATCTTCTTAGTTATCCACTTTCAATGCTATGTTATTCTCCTTTCACTTCTCACCTGCATCAATCTGCCTTTGAGTCACTCCTTACTCGTAAGCAATTAGTGATCCAAGAAGATTGTCAATATAATAAATAGTTAAATCTTCAAACTCTACAATAACAGTTATTTTCACATCATAAGCAGTAGGCAAATAACAAAATAGTTTATTTACTTTCTCAGCATTCATTAGTTCCCTACCTAAAGCATGTAAGGAGGTAACTATTTATGTGAAACATGTATACATGTCAGTGATTTATTCAATTAGTTTCATGCAAAACATTTCATAATCATTCAAAAAATATTCATTCTAGATTGTTTCACTTTATTAGTCCCTTCATATGCGATACAAAGTCTATCCAAAGTTTCTTATCCACATTTACAGGTAGAAACATGCATGTAATCTTTAGATTTAAGTGTACAAAATAATTGTTCAAATATTTAGCATTTAATTATTCTAAATCTCGTTCTTCTATAGTCCAATCAGAAAATGATGTTTTAGTTCTAATGCCATCTACAATTCAAGTTGGCCTAGTGTATTCTTCCTGTACTAAATATTCACATGTGATAGGCAAGCGATTGAAGAAAAGTAGACATTTATAATTTTCAAAAATCGAAAGGGATATTATCAAACAATGGGGGACTAGTGATCGAATACCCATCAACTGTGTTACAATTTCCAAAAGTAGCCATAATCATTTTAAAAAAGTTCTCTAAATCTTAATTTTTGAAAGATGGCTTTGATAGCACTTGAAAGTTCGTATAGGTTGTTAGACCTATAATAATTATCCTAATGATAACTAAGAAGGGGTTTGAATTGGTTATTTTAATTTTATACTTTTTATATAAAGAAAACTTTTCCAAATAAAAAATTTCAACCACAAAAATATAAAGTGCAGGAAAATAAATATGCTAAAATAAAAAGAACTCAAAAATTTATAGTTGTTCAGTCCAACTAGACCTACGTCCTACTCCCTGAAGACTCCCTCTTCATGTATAGCACTATTACCAAAGTGACTCTCCCTTTACTCCCATAACAAGCTAGAGAAGGCTTTATAATTACCCTATCTTCCACCAATCCCCAGTGCGGTAGAGTACCCTCATCCTTTTACACTCTTAAGGTGTCGATAGAGAACCATCTTCCTTTTGTACTCTCCAAGTGTTAGTAGAGAACTGGCATACTTTCACACTCTCCATGTGTCGGCAGAGAACTGACATCCTTTCACACCCTCATGGTGTCAGTAGATAACTCGATATTCTTCAAAGTTCTCTTGAGTATCTTCAAAGAAGTAAGGAAGAGATTTGGAACACTTACTTAGAGATTCTCATTATTGGGTAACCTTGTGAACCCTTCACACTCTGCTTTCAAGAACTCTCTCTCAAACACTCTCCCAAATTACTCTCACACTTTCTCTCAAAGATAAAATAAAGAAGGATTTGTCCTTAGTCA
Organism: Dendrobium huoshanense; assembly: GCA_016618105.1. Classification (NCBI taxonomy): domain Eukaryota; kingdom Viridiplantae; phylum Streptophyta; class Magnoliopsida; order Asparagales; family Orchidaceae; genus Dendrobium; species Dendrobium huoshanense. The sequence continues at coordinate 5,453,450 of CM028354.1, forward strand.
GTTTTATGACTTAATATATGAAAGGCACCAAAATACCATCCATAAAACAAAAAATTTCTATTATAATCATCCACGATCATATAGTATGATCGACGATCGTACATTCAAACAGTTAAAAATTGCTTGTACGATCTTGTACAAACCAAATTCGTACACAGATAGTCTTCTATACAAACTTACATTATATAGTATGAACTACTTTAATCAAATTATATTTTGTTTGGTACAAAAATGGACGAGTCCATTTCATACATTAGGAATCATCTGTACAAACCTAAGTTTATACAATACAAATAGTTCAAAATTTTTTGCTATTCATATGGACAAGAACATGCACACTCATTTCATACTCTAGATGTAGTCTGTACGAAGGAAACTTCATACAGTACAAATAGTACTTAGAAAATTTTCCATCCATGATTTGATTACCTGCTTCTGGAGGAACGCTCATGCCAAATCATCTCGTAAAATTTAAAATCGTACAGTACAATTAGTTTTAAAATGTTACAAGTTCTTACACTCCTCTAGTATGTGTATGTGTGTGTGTATGGTTACCCAATTACAATCACACTCTCTCAGACTCAATAAAAGTATAAAAAGTGCAAACTTCAAATAGAATTAATTATAGTCTAATTATCTTGAAGTCTTTAACTGTCTAGAGTATGATTTCCTAGAAACATTAGTACACACAAATAATAAAAGTAAATATTTCCAATATATGTTAAGATAAATAATAGTCAATACAATAATATTTTGGAATAATAAAAAAACACATGATATGAAAACATAGTTATGAATACTAAGTTGCAATAATATCTAGTTAATGGTCAAAGTCTAGTAATGTAGAGTCAAATTGGGATGATGTGGAACTAACCCTTCATAAAAAAATGGTCAAATTCCATGTTGAAAGAAGAGGATGTTGGCCATATGAGGAGAAGAAGTACTTAGAGAAGTAGTTTTGAGTTGTTACAAGTCAAAATCAAAATTTAACACTATGCATTCCCTCGTTTTATTTTAATTTGAACAGGGAAGTTATGGGATATTTTTTAAGGGAAATTTATGTATTAAATAAATCCTTATTTATGAAGTTAATGGATGGTTGTTGATTGCATATTTCCTTGAATTAATTCCATCAAAATTGGTAGGCAAGGTGGTCGGCCATAACGAGAACTTTGGTATGTTATTGTGCTTCCCTTCTTTGGTGAGTAAGGAACCTTACTATTTAATTAAAAATTTATTTAATTTTGTGTTTATTTTTATGTGATTATGGATTTGGTATTATTCCTTATGATTTTCCTTTGTTATTTGTTTCTTTCTTCCAAGGATTTTCAAGTTCAAGTGATTGGGTGAATTACAAAAAACTTTTGGACTAGTTTTGAAAGAATATTAAATTGACCAATCAATTATTAATTAAAATTTATTTTTTGGTGTTGATTTGTTCATATTTAATCTCACAACCACAATATAAAAATTTATCTATTATTTATTCACAAAATTCTAGAGTTAATTGATGCCCAAGATTTGTCCTCTATTTTTGTTTTTCTATTTGGTATTTGTGTTTTACGGATTGTTGACCCTAAAAATTAATCTAAACTCCTCCAAATATCCCCAATTACTCCAGATCAAGCCTTCTATTGTTTTTGAAATCCAACCCACTTTAAAGCATCAAAATCCTTTGATAAATCTAAAAATTCTAGCCCTTTTCCCAAGATTGATTTGTTCTTAACATATCTAACCCCTTTGGCTTGAAAAACCCATAACTATGTAAATCCCTCACCAAACATCACAAAATTCTCCCAAACTTATTCAAATGTCTTTAGCCTTCAATAAAAACCTTATTTTCCTTAATTGGAGTATTGTACATCATGTTACATAAGTTTCAAATTAACGATTCCATTTTGGATAGAAACATGAGAGAGTGTTAGAAATTTTAATATTCATTCACTCTACTTCAAATTGAAAACCACTAAAATTTAGTCTCATGACCTTTGAGAAAGATTAGTTCCATATGATCATTTATTAATGAGCTTGATCTATTTCTTATAGCACACCCCCCTCAGTACGCCTCCATTGTTTAGAGGTAAAAATACTATCATAATAAAAAATAACTTCTTTTGTTATCTCGTATAGTCTAATGATTTCACTCACATACACTTATTTTAACCTTTATATAGAATTAGTCTATTGAATTAGAAGAAAATGAGCTGAATTTAGAAGATATGACCCAAAAAGCATCATGTCCTTACCTTGACCTACAAAAATCAATAAAACAATAAATAGTCATTTCTTCCAACTTCCACTAAGGAATAGGCATTAACTGCAGAATGTCACCTAGTCGTTGATGTTATGCTTAAATTAATTGACAAATTTCATATTTTGATACATAATTATCCATTTTTCTTTTCAATCAATTCCAGCTGAATGTACATTCAGATCTTTATGCATCTTGCTTCTTTGAGGATGAATAATATGCCTTATATAAAATATCATTTCTCAAGATTGCATCACTAGGAATCCGCTCTACCTTTAAATATTATTGTAGAATCATTTACTTGATGTTAAAGTTTCTTTCTGGTTTGAATGTGATCCACCAACTTTGATCATTATTTGTCAGAACTTTGGGCCTATATAATTCTTTCCTGTAGAGAATGTGGGACAAATATTTATGCAAGCATGCTAGATCCAAATCACTTGTCCTAATCACTTCAAATTCCAATCCTTCCCAATCCTAAATAAAATAAGCATCAAATGAAAGCATACTACTTATGTTTCTAAAAGATTTATTACTTAGAGTATCTTCTAGTATATTAGTCTTACTAGGTTGATACTTAATGCTTAGATTATAGTCCTTTATCAACTCACGCCACCTCATCTATATTAGATTCAATTATTTATAGGTAAGGATATACATTAGAATCTAATGATTAGTTAAGATTTCATGCCTAACCAATATATATAGTGCCACCAGATTTTTAGAGCAAAGTTAATGGCTATCAATTCTAGATTATGAGTCATATTTCATTTCATGTGGCTTTAACTGTCTCAAGAAATATGTTATTACCTTCTCATATTATATTAGAATACATCCAATTTTTTCAATAAAGAATCACTAAATACCTAAAATACTTCTATATTAGATGGAATGTCATAATTAAAGTAGACGTTAAATAATAATTTAGTTTCTAAAAAACTATATTCACAGTTAGTTGTCAACTCGAAAGGCACCACCTTCTATATCAGCCTAGTTAAAGGGATATGAATTTAAGAAAATTATTTTATGAACTTATTTTAATATCCAACTATACCCAGGAAGCTATGTACATTAAATATGGTAGTAGGCCTCATCTAATTGGAAATCGCCTGCATTTTCTGGAGATTTAATTCATTATACGACGCAGAAAGACCATACTCTTTAGTCAAAATGTACACTTACAAAATTTTGCGAATATATTTTGTTATCTTAAAATCTCTAGAACAATCCTCAAATATGTTATAAGCTCTTCATTAGATTGTGAATATATCATATTAACATTAATAAACACAATGAAGTTGATCCATATGTACATTGAAAACTATGTTTATTAAATCCATAAAAATAGATGGTGCACAAGTCATCCCAAAAGTACGTGACTAAAAACTTGTAATGTTCATACTTAGTGTTAAATGCAATTTTGCTAAATCCTCTTTCTTTACCTTCAGCAAGTGATATCCAGACCTCAAATCAACTTTTGAAATTACAGAAGTACCCACCAACTCATCAAACAAGTCATCAATCTAAGTTAGAGGATATTTTTTGTTACTTGTTATTTAATTTAGTTCCCTATAATATATGAAAATCCTCATTATCATGCCTTTTTCTTCATAAATAAAGCTAGTGCACCTCATGAGGATACACTAAGTTTAATAAATCCTCGTTTTACTTGCTCAAACAATTATTCTTTCAATTTTTATAATTCCTTAGGTGTCATCGTATATAGAGCCTTAGAAATTTGAGTTATTCCTAATAACATGTCAATAAAGAAATCTACATCCCTATTAGGTGGCAGATTAATCAGTTCTTCATGAACACATTAAAAAATTCTTTTACCACAAGGATGTTCTCTTTTGATACATACATCATTTTCTTGTCCCTACCATATGCCAAAAATATTATATTCCCTTCTTCCATACTTTATCAACATATAGAGCATATATTAGATAAGATATTACTCCTCAACGCCCTAAAAATAATAAACCTCAATGTTTAAAGATAAGGTTACCCTCTTCTTGAGACAATGTATCTAAGCTCTATATAGACTTAACTAGTCCATACTAAAAAAATAACACCAAAAATCTATATAGATCATATTATAAGATCAAATTTCCATTTTTTATAGAAATTTTAATCCCACATAGAGAGACATTAATGGCTCTCGTGTGTTTGGTGTTGAAAAGGTGATTTTCCCTGTATGGTGCAAAATAAATCTAAATTAAATTTCTTTGAAAATTGAGAATTAAATTTGAATTTCAATTCTAAAATATAGCCTACCATTAGAGATAATGTACCATCTTGGGAGGTGGATAAAATCTCTTAACATGTTCATACTTAGAATTGAAGATATTCTCTTGCATGTATTAGCCTGATTTAAGAAAGAACAATATATGACCTAGAACAATCGAAATGAAGTTCAGTCAAATATCTGACTATAATAATCAAGAGTGATCATTAATTTCATATTCAAATTTATGTTAACACATGATATATCTCCCCAAAAAAAGAAGATATCATCAATTAGCAATCATTCAAATATGATTATAATGATCATTATATATTTGATTTCCCAAAAGAAATATTAATTAGGTTTTGATAAATTAACGTGGGTTCTAAATATCCTACAAGCACAAGTCCTCTAGTTAATTAAATCATAGGAAATATTAGTCTCCTATGAAAACTCTCAATTAAAATAATAATAGAAACTCTATTTAGAGTTTTCAGGAATTGATGTCAAAAGAGTTGAATTTAGAATCTCATTTGGGACTGGATCAAGTTAGAGCACTTATTTTTGGAGTCAATGGAGGAGAGGTAGGAGAAATTTTAAGATTCTAAAATGATTAAGAAGTATCCCTACCAAATCTAAATGTTAGGCTTTAAATTTTAGATTGAGAGAATCTTTAATTTGAGTTGAGTAATTTATTCAAAATTTGGGATTATCTTTCCAGAGGTTATGGTTTTATGATTTAAAATTTGCCATTTCCTAAATCTAAATTTGACACTATACCAAAGTAGCCTAAACCTAGCTAATGCAGTGCAAAAGTTGGACTTGCCTCGGCCTGAGTTAGGGAGCCAACTAACCACCTAAGCTCTTAAAATCCATGAGTCTGATCTTTATCAAAGAGGGATGGGATATTGTTTAAATTTTTTGTAAATTGGAACCTATGTATAGAGCAAATCCTAATTAGCCCCTTAACTTATGTAAGGTGAAAATGCTTGAATCACATGCAATTAAAGTTTTAGACTCATTTAATTAATTTCTAATATATTGCATACTGATCGACTCGATTAAATACATAAAATGTATATGAAGTAGTTTTTGAAAAAAGCTTAATAATTATTTTTCCTTAGAGATTACATAACACCCCCTTAACATATTTGCACCGTCAAAGGCCAGTTGTATGCTAAAACCTGTAAGCGGAGATATGCCTAATAAGGAAGAGAAAGTTAATAATATGCTTATGCTGACTCCATGTGATCACGAGCTTATTTCTTTGATCGTTAGATTTTCTATGTTATCTTAAAGTATTTATTTAAATTCAAGTAGAAATTTTTTAACGTACCCTCACGAGCCTCCACTTATCGTGGCTAAAATAAAAAATTATATGCAATCACAAAACAAAAACAAAAAAAATAGCCATTCTTAATTGAAATTAAAATAAATCAAATATATTAATTAATTTAAATTAATTTCATAAAATAATGTGCATAGATAAAATGCCCTTTTATTACAACTCAAAATTTACATAAATTAAAAGTAGACAGGCATCACTAACAATAAACCTGGATTCTAATCCTAGGATTGATGCAAGTTAACTTTAAGTGGGATAATTTTTGACATCAACTCTTCATGATCCTTGTATTCTTCATATGTGGATACCCAAATGAAAGAGAAAAATCTTCCCTCAAAATGAAGGTTATTCTTTTCACTTTGAGTATTCAAATTATCCAAATTCTAGCTTCTTAATGGAAAAGGATTGTTCCCCTAAGAGGTATCCTTTCATCTTTGGAATGCAATTTTGGATACATATATCCCAACTCAAAGACTAACTTTCACAACTCGATACTTAAATTAAATTACATCAACATTATAAATGAAAAATTCTAGACTCCCCTATAAAGTTGTCCTAAATATTTAAAATCAAATAAATCTTAAGCATATATATATATATATATATTTTGTGTGTTTATAAGAAAAAGTAAATCACACTTGGCCACACTCCTATTTATTTGGGGGCTAATTAATAGAAGCATATTTAATATTTTTACTTATTATTAATTAAGCCCCCTTTTATTGCCCTACATGAGCTTGACCCCCTACAAAAAATCTTGTGAGCAATCAGATCGGTCTTAACCTAAGGTTAATATAATCGTCAATCAAATTCTTTTATATAGTGTAATAAAAGTAAATAAATACTCACATAAATTAACTTTTAATCTCAATATGTAGTGAAAACTCAAAAACCTTGCACACAAATGATAGAAAAGTAAACACTAGTCTTGCCTAAATCTTGAGTTGGTTATCCTAACAAACTAGCTAAAGTGTGTGAGGTAAGCTGTGTGGTTTGGGTATATCCTAAACTGGGTAATTTGCTGAAGTTATATAGTGTTCTAGTTTATTAAAGATCAAAGGGAGAAATTTATGTTTATGTATAAATATTAGTGCATTAAGGCTTAATTTAGGTATGTTTTAATTGTTAAATGGTTACTACCTTTATTGCTCATCAAGGCCATGAAGTTTATATCACCTTCCTTGGGGTTAAGCTAATAGCCTTGTAGGCCCGGGTTACCTAATATTAAATTGTGTTAATTAAGTTGATTTAATTGGAAGAGGGTTAAGGGTTGATAAATTTTAACCAATTAATTAATTGCTTATTTCAATGACTAAGTTAAGATTTTTTGGAATTTTAAATGAATTATTGAGTTATTAAAATTTTTATAAAATTATTAATTTATATTACCTAATATTATCAAATTCACAGTACTTGGGTCCAAACTTGCAATATTTCCCCCGTTTTGATGATGATAAGCATTATTGTTAAAATTTTTAAAGAAAGGTTTTTTTTTTTAAATGAGACATAAAAAATGAACAAAGCAAATTTCCTTAGAATATAAGTAAACAAAAACAACACACTAACATAGGACAAAAAAAAAAACATACTACTCTCCCTTTTGACATCACAAAAAGAAGGAAACAAAAATAAGGTAAAAAAAAATAAAGTATATAAAGAAAGACCAGTTTAAACACAGAAACAAAAAGACTAATAAACTAGAAGGAATAATTCTGATCAACTGGAGGTGGTGGAGGTTGAAAGTATCAGTAAAGATAAGCAAACTACTTGGCAAACCAGGCCATATCCTGGTCATGCTATTAATGTTATTGGGTGGCATAGTTTTCAAAATGAGCAATATCCTGTGTATGTTGTCACTGCTGCTCAATGACATATGATTCAAATAACATCCTACTGATCAAATCTCTGAACCAACTGGTACATTTGAGACTACTGGCAAAGAGGAGTAGCTGTAAGAATCGGTCCTTCCTCTTCTTCCCCAGGCTCCTTGTGCATATTTTGGTGATAAGTACTATGAAGGGCGTGGAAGTAGCTATTGGAGCATAAGAAAGGATAATCATCATGTGTAGCAGGGAATGAGATGTCCTAGGGCTAAGTTTGACTTCCTTTTGTGTCTTGGATCCCTAATGCAAGTTAAATGTTCGATGTATTAGATAATAAGATCACCTGCATTAATTTGAAGGTTTGCAATGATGTAGTAGGTGGTGAGTGAATGTAGTAGGTGGTAGCTATTGGAGCATAAGAAAGGATAATCATCATGTGTAGCAGGGAATGAGATGTCCTAGGGCTAAGTTTGACTTCCTTTTGTGGCTTGGATCCCTAATGCAAGTTAAATGTTCGATGTATCAGATAATAAGATCACCTGCATTAAATTGAAGATTTGCCATGATGTAGTAGGTGGTGAGTGAATGGATAGGAGTAATATGGATCCAGTCCCCAACTTTAGAAATAATTTTATGTTATGAAAGATATGTTGGATGGTACGGGCATCCTATACTAAGGTATTTATAATGGAATCATGAGAGTGAGCATTTGTTCCACTAAGAATATGGTTAACATGAATCCAATTGAAATTAGGATCAAAAGTTTATATGTAAAGTTTGTTTCCAGTGGTGGATTAGTGAAGATATTCATAAAAGTCTTGATATGTTATCTCTATAGGCCTTCTATTCACATAGGATTATAAAGTAGTAAAATCAAAATTAAGGTGAAGGCTTGCAAAGAATTAAAACATTAGTTTAGAGTTGAAAGGGAAGGCAAGAATTAGAATGGATCCAAGAGTTATGTTGGCAAAGAGGTGTAGTACCGAAAAGTTCAGAGTGGATTGGTTGATGATCCTGGAAGGGTGTTGGTGGAAGTTTTGAAAGCCAATTTTAAAAATAATTAATTTTCTTTAGAAATTTGGAATTAACTTTGAATTTGAATTTTGAGATCAAACACCCCCTTGAAAAGTCATACCACTTTGAAAAGTGAAAATAAGATTTCAGAATGGGGTTCAAATCTAGAATTTCAAATCGTACCTCGAATATCATAACTATATCAAAGGAAGAACTGCATGTGACCACAGAAGGTCAAAATGGAGTTTAATCTGATTTCTAACTATGATATTCTAGGTAGATTACCAGTAATTTCATTCTCAAAGCCTTATGAATAAATGATATATCTCCCATAAGGAAGAAGGTATCATTGTTTAATAATTATTCGGGCATGACAATAATGATCGTCGTTGGTTAAATTTTTCCAAAGAAGATTGATTTGAGTTTTGGAAATTTCTTTTGGGAAATTTGGGACTAAGTTTAGATTTCAATTCTAAAATTGAACCAAATATTAAGGGTGATTTATTACCTTGAAATGTAGAAATGAAATCCCTTTGTGGGTTCAGATCCAGAATTGTAAATTTTCTCTTGGCTACATAGCCTGATTTAAGGGAGAACCACATATCATCCTAGTGGGTCAAGATGAGGTTCAATCTAATATCTGATTATGATAATGAAGAGAAATGATCATTGATTTCATATTTAAATTGATGTTAACACATGATCTATCTCTCCAAAGAAAGAAAAATCACCCGTTAGTAAACTTATGATTATAACAATAACAATCATTATGAGTTTGTTTTCCAAAAAGAAATAACAGCTAAGTTTTGAAAAATGATGCAGGTTCTAATTCTCCTATGAGCGCAAGCCCTTGTAGTTAATTACATAGTAGGAAAATGAAGCCTCCTACGAGAACTCTCGATTAGAAGAGTGGAACAATTATGTTAAAAGATTTTCTATGAGTGATATCAAAGGAGTTAAATTTTGCAGTTTTAAGTGGGAATGTATCAATTTAGAGAACTTATTTTTGAAGTCAAAGAAAGAAGGGTAGGAGACACTGTAGGATTTAAAAAATGATTCAAAAGTGTCTCATCCTAATCTAAATGTTGTGCTATAAGTTTTAGATTGAAAGAAGATTTAATTTGAGTTGAGTTTTTATTAGAAATTTGGGATTATTTTCCTAGAGGTTGGGGTCTTATGATTTTGAATCTGTCTCGGATCCTAAATTTAAATTGGGCACCACATGGTGGTGACCTGAACTTAAGTAATGCAATGCAGAATCTGGACTTACCCAGGCCTGGATTGGGGGGCCAGCTAATCACCTAGTCAATTTTAAATACATGAGTTTGATCATTTTATGAAAGATTGGCAGGGACATTTTTATTAAAGTTTGGAGAGCTAGAGCCGATGTCTAAAGATTGTCTTAAGTGGCCCCTTGACATATGCTGGGTGATAATACTAAAGACATATGCAATTAAGATTTAGACTCTTTGAAATGTATTTCTAATGCAATATGTGTTGGTCAAAATACTTAAATTATGAATGCTTAAAATTTTAAAAAGGCTTAAAAATAGTTTTTAAGAAGACTAAGCTTCCCTAGGTTCAGCACCTCATCCTCATAAGTTGGATTATCTAAACTTTACTTGCAAGCAGGGAAGTGTCTTAAAATAAGGAAAGGAGATGAATTAATATGCATGTGACCCCAAGGGAGATTCCCAGCTTATTTCCTAGATTCATTATTTTTTTATGTTATTTAACTCCTAAAAATTAAAATTTTTTATTACGAGTAAAAAATTTTTCACCACCTCATGAGTCTCACGTATCCAGGCTAAATCAAAAGCGTCATATAGTCGCCAAAATACTAATTAAAAGCATGTAATACTATATAAAATAAAGTCAATATATCAGATATAATCAAACTAATTAATAAATATCCATTTGCTTATTACACCCTAGAATTGCAAAAATTAAAGTTGCTGGGCACCACTGATCGCAACCCAAATTCTAATCCTAGTACAAACATAAGTGACTTTGAGTGGTATTTTATTTGTCTTCAATTCTTCAGTCTTTTCTCCTCGGGTTCCTTGGATTCTTTGTAGCCAGCTACCCAAATAGAAAAGAGAACTCTTCCCTCAAGGGGAAGGTTACTCTTTTTCACTTTGGGCATAAAAAATAATTCAAATTTGGATTTCCAAATAGGAAAGGACAATCCCCCAAAGGGGTATTTTTTTTCTTGTTGGAATCCAAGCTTTGGATCCGTGTATCACAACTTAAATATGTACTTTCACAACTCAACATCTCAAATGAATTACATATATAGGAAAATAAAAAAATTCTAGATTCTCTTGCAAGATTATCATATATATATATATATATATATATATATATATATATATATATATATATATATATATATATATATATATATATATATATATATATATATATATATATATATATATATATATATATATATATATATATATATATATAACAATTTGGATGCACACTTGGTCATGCTCTTTTTTTTTTTTGGGCTAAGCAACTAAAGCACCTATAGAAAATTATATTTATTATTTATTTAGCACCCTTTATTTGTCTTGCATGAGCATGACCACCTACAAAAAACTTAAGTGAGTATCTAAATTGTTCCTAACCTAAGGGTAATCTAATTGTCAATCACATAATCTATGCACATAGTGCAATAAAAGTAAATAGACACACTAAGAAACTTCAATCACAATATGCAATGAAATCTCAAAAACCTGACACACAGCAGAAAAGTAAATACCAACCTAGCCTAGACCAAGAGTCGGTCATCCTAATAAATCATCTAAAGTGTGTGTAGTAGGTCGTGTGGCTGGGGTAGACCATAAACTAAGTTGTTAGTTGAGATTGTCTAATGTTTGAGTTTGTTAAGGTTGAAGGAAACTTTTTGTTTGAGTAAAAGTATTAATGAATTAAAGATTAATTTGGGTGTATTTTAATTGTTAAATGATTAATATCTTTGTTTCACACTGAGGCCATGAAGTTTATTTTACCTTTCATAGGGCTAAGTCAATAGCCCCGTAGGTCTGGGTTATTTAGTATCAATAGGGGTTAATTAAGTTGATTTAATTAGTTAGGAATTAAGAGTGGATTAATATTAAATAATTTAATGAATTATTGATTTTTAAAGTAAATTATTTTATGTTTTCCATTAAGAGGTTGGTGGTGTTGTGCCACGAGGCTCGAGGAACTAGAATTCCTTAAGACATATAGCATCGCAGCCTGGAGTAGTCCATCCTAAAACCTTATTGATGTAGTTGAATTAAGGATTTTAGTTTGGTTAAACAATTAAAATTAAGTTAATTTTGATGTTTAACACTCCATTATATTCATTCGTGGCATTATAACACAAGGCTCGAGGAACCAGGCCTCCTTAGAACACATAGGCCCGTAACCTGGAATAGTCCATCCAATAAACTTCATCTCCAGAGTGGTTGTTGTGTTAGAATGTTGGTTGAGTGATTTTATCAATCAAATTATAATTTTTAGAATTTTAATGAATTATTGAATTTTTTAAAGATTTTCTAGAATTATTTGAGAGCATTAATTATGGGTCCCAAAGTTGACTTTTTAAATTAAAGGGAATTTAAAAGGTTTCAAATTTTTTGCAAATAGTAGGACTTATAATGAGTAGTTTGTTAGCATGCTCAATTTAGAGTTTTTTACAAAAATTTATGATTTTTTTTTGAAGTTTGAGCTTAGATTTTGACTTAGGTTTGACCAAATTATTGACTTTTTTACTTTAACTAAAATTTGAAGTTTTAACATTTTTGTAAAATATTATATTTTAATTTAAGTTATATTCCTTAGAGTTTGATCAATTTGAAATTTTCTAGAATTAATTATGATTTTATGATATTTGGGTATTTATTGAATTATTTTAATTGTTTTAATTAAAGGCCCTTTTAATAATTTGAATCCAAATGAGCTCCAAACTTCTTGAAATTATCTCCAAAGATCATAAATGATCTAGGAAGAGATCATCAAGTGTTTGAGAATCTTTTGGGATTTTTAATTATTTTTAATTAATTGAATTAATTAAATATTAATTTTTTTAATTAAAATTTAATTATTCTTACAAGTGGATTTAATTTTCTATGATTAAGGGGTTAATTATGGTTAGTTAGTGGTGTTGCATGTAGTTTTTAGATTTGATTTTGATTTATTAAAAATTTTAGAAGTCTTGAAGGTTAATTAAGGACTTAAACCTAAGTAAATTAATTTTTGAAAAATGCATAAAGCAATTGCATTAAAATAAAAGGAAGCTAATACAAGCTAATAGAATCACATTCCTCGTTTAATAATAGAAAGAAAGGAGGAGGAATGTGTTCCATACTAAGATAATCCCAAGAAAAATCACCATTATGAGCATAGTTAGCACACATATCCGCTAACTTATTGCTTTCCCTACTAACATGCTTGAAAATAACAAAATTAAACTCTTTAATAAAGGAAGAGAACCTTACATCAATCTCCGATTTATGTTTCTTGTTGATGTTGTTCTGAAAACTTTTGATCACATTTTCATTATCTCCTTCAATGATAATCCCTTTGAATTGAGAATTCCAATCCTTGATATTACCATGTAGAGAAAGAATAGCCTCTAATTCAAGATGAGCAATATCCCAATGAATACCTTTGATTCCTTTAGCAAAAAGAAACCTTCCTTGATGGTCACGACAAACAAATCCAATTCCAACATTATAAGAAGATAACAATGAAGCATCAATGTTAATTTTGATCCAATTAGGTGGAGGGGGATGCCAAGATTTTTTAAACAACCAAGATGGTGGATTAACATCCCATAGGCCTGATTTATTTCTATTAGAAATAGAAATTGAAGTCATACTAAGAGCATTAGATGCAATGTTTAAATTGCTATCCTCCATCCCTTCATGAATAACTCTATTTCTAGACTTCTAGCAAAGAAAACCAAATTACAATAAACTTTTGTGATAAAAGTTTTTTTGGAAGCATTTAACTCCAACCAAGAAATTAACTCAACATAAGTTTTAAAAATTGGAATATGAAATCTCCAATGATTAAGAATTTTTTTAGTTTGAATGAGTTTATCACAACTCACCGCCGGCCATATACTTAACATCTTATTTCCAAGCATCCTCTTAGACATAAGCATCCTTCCTTGAGTATTCTATATTCCAAGAAATGAAAAGTTGGAATAGCTTTATGATATAACCTTCTCCAAAAGACTTCAGTTATTGGATTAAGATCTATTTTCTTCATCCAAGAACAATAGTTTCCTCCATTTGAATCAATTAACATAGTTTCATAAGATAATGCAGCCAAAGATTTTCCAGAATTATAAGAAATCAGCTCCATTTGGTCACAACCGGCCTCCTGATCAATCTTCATGTTATAGATGATCTGAAGCAACTCTTTTCCAAAAACATTTTGCAATTTATTAATGTTCCATCTACTATTTTCAATAAAGTAATCTACACATAACTCATTGATTTGTAGATGATCAAGGAAAGTATGCCATTTACATAAAGCTCTGTCTAGTATCCACACATCCTCCTAGACATTCACTTTTGTACCATTAGAAATTTTCCATCTAATAATTTGTTTAAGAGCCATTGCACCACTTCTTATGATTTTATAGGTACTCGAAATATTATGCTTCCTAATTCAAAATCCAACAAGAATTCCCAAACTTCAGCTTCAAGCATTTATGCAATAATGAGTCTTCATCATTCACATATTTCCATGCAATCTTAGCTCTTAAAGAATCCACTATGTGTGTACAAGAGTAGAGTCCCTATCCACCTGAATGCAACAGTTTGCACAAATTTTCCTAGCTGATATAATGTAATCCTCCTTCATTCATCTCCTTGTACCTAAATAAAATCTCTACAAGCTTTGTCTATCTCAGCCAAGATGCCAACTGGAACCAACGAATGTGTGCAATAAAAAATCGGTATAGAAAGAATTTTTGATCTAGCAAGAGTGATTCTTCCAGCAAGAGAAATAAACTTGCTTCCCCAAGTATCAAGTTTCCCAATCACTTTTTCCGGCAGCAAATTGAAATCTGAAGCCACCAATCTCCTTAATGCAATTTTAACTCCTAAGTAATATAATTCCTTCACATACTTGAATCCCATTACCCAAGCAACCTTTTTCTTTTTCCTTCTACTAACAGCTTTCCCACATAAAATTGAAGACTTATTGTAATTAATTTTTTGACCTGACCAATTACAATAGTCTAATAAAATGCTTCTAATCCACTTTACCATCTTCAAGTTTGCTTCCAAAAAAATCAAGATATCATCTGCATAAAGCAGATGTGATATCCTAGGAGCATTATGATGAATCTTAATCCCTATCTCCATCTCTTCTTGAATTAAAGCATTAGATAAAAGTTGAGAACATAAAATAAAGAGAAAAGGAGATAGGGAGACAACCTTGTTGAAAGCCACTATGAGCATTGATCCAATTAGAAGATTTGCCATTGATTAAAATAGAGAACCTTGGATCATGTACACATTCCAAAATAAGCTTTGAAAAGTGTAAAGGAAAGCCAAAATAATTCTAAATATGCTCCAAAGTTTCCCAAGACATGCTATCATAGGCTTGCTCCATATCTATTTTGAAAGAAACCAATCCTTTATAAAAATTTTGAAAACCTGAATT
The DNA here is from genome assembly GCA_016618105.1 of Dendrobium huoshanense. Lineage (NCBI taxonomy): Eukaryota > Viridiplantae > Streptophyta > Magnoliopsida > Asparagales > Orchidaceae > Dendrobium > Dendrobium huoshanense. The sequence continues at coordinate 5,468,788 of CM028354.1, forward strand.
TATGGAAAACTTCTTGTTCAATTAACACATTATCTGTTAGAGACCGGCCTTTAATGAAAGCAGATTGATTTTCTGAAACTAATTTTGGAGGAAGATTCACAACATTTATTGAGAAGAACTTTAGCCACAAGCTTATAAATTGTTTTACATAAGCTTATAGGCCTGAAATTAGAAGGAGTTATAGGAAATTCCACCTTTGAAATGAGTACAATCATTGTATCTTTCCAATTGGATTCCATTATAATCATATCAAAAAACTTTTCCATACATTACATACATCTAATTTAATGATGTGCCAATAGAATTTAATAAAGGAATGAGTAATACCATCAACACCAGATGATACTCCTTCGTCCAAATGGCTGACAGCATCATAAACTTCCTTCAGGTTGAGTTCGGAATTAAGCATTTCTCTATCCGAATATGTTAAAATTTCTCTTAGGCTAGGCCAGTTATTCAAAGAACATGATCTGTAATTCCACTTGGATTTGAAAAAATGGAAAAAAGTCTCTTCAATTTGGGCTTGATCTTTCACCAAATCTCCATTCTCATTTTTAATATTAAAGATGTAATTTGCATTTCTTCTAGCATTTGCAAATGAATGAAAGAACCTTGTATTCAAGTCTCCATCCCTTAACCTATCTTACCTTTGCTCTTTGTCTCCACCAAGAGTTTAATTGAGCTAAGGTACACTGAAGTTCATTGATTTTGGATCTGAGAAACAAGATTTTTCCTTCAGGAAGGCTGCCAATCGAAGACTCCTCCATTTTAAATCCTGTATATCTTTGATAAGATTTTCCTTCAAAAGATTGAGGTCTTTCAATTTTGAATTGCTCCAGTAAAACAGAGCATTCAAAGCCCTTTTAAATTTGATATCAAGCCTATCTGAATGATGATTTGCAATGTTTTTGTTCCAATTTTTTTGAACAATAGCCATCGAAGCATATTGAGAAGCCCAAGTATCTTCAAAGTTGATGTAGCCATTTGGTTTCAGTTGATCTTCCCATAATTTCATCATAATAGGACAGTGGATTAATTAAGGGGCCTAATGACTTCAAAATTAGTGGAAAAATTTATATGGGAGGGCAATGCAACTATGTTTATTTGTTCAAAGTTTTGAGTCAAGGGGATATGTATCCTAATTATTGGAATTTTGAAATAAAATAAATATTCTCCAATTTTGAAATAGTTTTAATTAAATGATAATTTGATATTAAATGGTTAAAGATATTTAATGATATTTTAAATGTATCAATAATCTACATAAAATAAATAAATAAAATAAATTAAGAAAATTCAAATTTTGAAAGTTTCAAAATGTTATATTAATTAAATTAAAATAAAATTGAATGAAGTCAATTAAAAAAATTATTTAAATCAAAAATACTTAAACACATGTAATAATGACTTAAAATTAATTGAAATTAAAATAAAACTCAAACTAAAAGTAAAAAAAATTTGAATTTTTGAATTATTTTTATTAATTTGAAAGATTAAAAAAAATAAGCCTTAATTGAATATTACTTAAAACATTTAAAAATAATAAGAGAATTAATTTAATGTGAAAATATTAGTATTTTAAAATAATTTTTAATTGTTAAAATATTTTAAAATAAGTTTTTTGTTAATAAAATAAAAATTAATAATAAAAAATAATAAATTCATATTTATCAATTAAATATTGTATATAAAAAAACATAAATAATTTAAATTTCTTAAATAATTCAAAATAGAATATAAATATATATATATTCAAAAAAAGTAAACACACTTGGTCATGTTCTTTTTTTTATTTGGGGGCTAAGAAACTAAAGCACCTGTAGAAATTACATATCCACATTAGCGAATAACCGTAGCCATCAGACGTGTAGGTTGTATCAGATGACCATGATTATATCCCACGGTTTGATCTCAACCAAATGAGATCAAACAGAGAGGAGTAATCCCGCATTTCAAAATGAAGGGCCTAGATCAAGCCGAACGAGCCAACAACCAGAGGGACAGGTTCTTGGTCCGATAGAGCCATGGAATAGACATAATCTAGGCCATTGATCACAAGACCAATGGACCAAAAATGTACATTTGTAACAGGCCCTGATTAACGCCCTAAATTTAACTTTTGGCTCGTTCTTATGATCTTGATGATCAAATCTCATAAAATTTTAAACCTGGATTGTACTAATTAATAAATTTTTTGGGGATTCAACTTTGCATTTTAAAATACATTCAATCAAAAGTTATTTTACCCTAAGGATTGTGACCTAGGTCTAAGTTTTTTAAGGGATTTTATCATTGGATCTTCAAAGTCTTTATACGATTGAGCTTGTAGTCTGTCCACGTATATTTCCCTAATTTAAACCACTACAGCTCTTTGTGTGGAAAACACATGGTATCACCAGAAAGTTCATCATCAGGAGGTGTTTCACGATGAGTTTTGGTCAGGAGATGTGATGGGAGGTTTTTGGAGCTCAAGGAAAAGCTTGGGATGCTCTAAGAGGCTCAAGGATGTGAGAGAATATAAGATGACGAGTTATCATCATATTGAAGAACTTACCCTATTCAAATGGATTGCTGGGGTAAGTGGAGGTCCTGAAGGCTTAGAGCTCTTCCCTAGATGCTAGACACGTATCCCAGGTAGTTGGAAGGTTAAGCCAAAGCCTAGAACAAGCCATGCTCCCATTGGATAGCTTGGAGTGAGTGGGGAGACCACTACCATTTAAAGCTAAACCAAGCTTTAAGCTCAGTTTGGAGAGCTTAAGGAGAGCTTTAGGATTTAAATAGGGTCCTTATAGCATCCAAAATCAGAAAAAAGTAGCTTAGCATGTGATTATGACCATTTAAAATGGATTTAGGTGCTTGTTGACCATTTTGATTGGTCAACTAGTCAAAGTGGGATGAGGTGGCAAGGGAGGGACATGAGCAGCATGTTGGATGCACCCCAAAGGGTTAGGATTATGGAGTTAGAGTTGGAAGGAAAGTTTAACCATTTAAAAGAGGTTTAAATACCTTATTGACTTAGTTTGACCAGTCAACAAGGTCAAGAACTAATGATGTGGCATTTAGAGGGTGTAGGAGGCTAGTCAAGATAGGTTAGGGAAAAGTCAAAGGGGTCAAGGTCAAAGCAAAGGTAAGCAAAGGCATATGACATAGAGGTTTGACCAAGGATTGAGAGTTGAATTTGTTAACTCAACATGGGTTTGGTTGACCAAATATTAATTCATGCTTAGGTAATGATTAGGAGTTGATTTGAAGGGGTGATATGGGTAGAAGAGGTCAAATAGGTTGGATTAACCTATTTAAACCCTTTAAGGGTTAATGGGTTAGCCTAGGTTGACTTAGTCAACCTTGTTGACCCAAGACATAATTTTAGGTCTAAAGGATTTTTTTTTTTTATATTTGGAGTTTAATGGGTGTGGTCTTAGGTCCGGAATGGTCATTTGGGTCAAGTGACTTATTTGGGCCCATAATGGGTTATTGGGTTAACCTAGGTTGACTTGGTCAACTACGTTGACCCAGGGGCTATGTCTGGGATCAACAAATTTAAAATATTTTGGATGAGTTGGGAGTTGTCCTATGGCATGGGGAGGTCATTTCAATCAAAATGACTATTTTGAGCCTTAAGGGACCTTTAGGTTGACCTGGTCATCCAAGTTGACCTAAGGTCTAGATTTGAGTCCAATGGGTACAAAGTGATGTTTGAAATTGATTGAAAAAGGTCTCAAAGGTTGGTGAGGTTGAACCATATTGAATTTTGGTCAAAAGTCCAAAAATTCTCGTAAAAGACATTCTGGTCATTTTGACCTCTGATCAATTCTGGATCAAAGTGAGTTAAAAAAATGTAGATTAATATTTGAAATATAAATTTCAAAGGTATATAAGTGATCAAAGGGTTTGGAGGAGGCTCTAAGGCCAAATTCCACTAGGTGATAGGTCCAGTGGCATAGACTATAAATATTTGAAGGTCTTGTAGCCTTAATATATCAATTTAATTTTTGTGGTTAGAAGCATCAGATTGAGTTCAAATTTAGAGGGCTAACCCTAGAGACATGTCATATCAATATGAAATTAATAAACTTTGAATCAGAGGTTAGTTGACTAGGTTTTGAAGCATTTGAAAAAATAATGGGAAAGGATCTCAGGACCTAAGCCCTTGAACTTGAATTTTGGTCTGGAATTTATGTTTGAAGGATTAGGATTAAATTATCCAAATCATTTATAATCATTTGAGTGATCATAAATGGTTGGATAGGATTGAAGCCAGATCAGGGGTAGGCTCAAGGTTTGAAGTCTAAATGTGATTGGGGTTTGAATTGGATTAAGATCTCGATTGACTTAAAGTCAGGATTGATTTGAAGTATAGATTAATATAAGATCAAAATTGATCATAGGGTATGGAGTCTAGGAGAGATTAGGGTTACTTCATAAAAATGTGAGGTCAATAAATGGACCCCTAATATGTGTAGTAGAAGGAACTTCTACTGTATATATTGGCATTGAACAAAAATGAAATGGAATTATTGATTTTTATTCTAAGGATAAGGAAGCCCAAACCTTAAATAATCAAAGCTCAGGTGGACATTAGGGTGGGGCCACAAAGGGCATCATCCAACACTAGTGATTCCAATCCTAAGGGAGATCACCTAACCCAAAGGAAAAGAAGGATAGAGGATAGGACTAGGATGGTAATATGAAGGGCACTATCCATCACTAGTGAGTGGTCATGAGAAGGGGGGGGGGGGGGGGGGGGGGGGGGGGTAGGAGTTTGCCCAACATCGAGGAATAAAACTGGGATGATCATATAATGGGGGTAGGTATTAGCAAATTATAGAGGATCAAAACTAGGATGGTTCTATGAAGGGTACTCCACCACTAGCGGGTGATCGTGTGATGGGGGCAGAAATTGGCCCAAAACGGAGGATTGGAACTAGGATGATCATATAATGGGGGTAGGAATTGACCCATTACATAGGATCAAAACTAGGATGGTGCCACGAAGGGCGTACTCCACCACTAGCAGGTGATCATGTAATGGGGGTAGGAATTGGCCCTTCACAGAGGATCATAATTGGGATGATCATATAATAGGGGTAGGAATTAGCCCATTATAGAGGTTCAAAACTAGGATTGTGCCATAAAGGGTGTACTCCACCACTAGCGGATGATCATGTGATGGAGGTAGGAATTGGCCCAACACAGAGAATCAGAATTGGGATGATTATATAATGGGGATAGGAATTGGCCTTTTATAGATGATCAAAACTAGGATGGTGCCACGAAGGGCATACTCCACCACTAGTAGGTAATCATATAATGGGGGTTGGAATTGGCCCAACATAGAGGATCAAAACTGGGATGATTGTATAATGGGGGTAGGAATTGGCCTATTACAGATCAAAACTAAGATGGTGCCACGAAGGGTGTACTCCACCACCAGCGGGTGATCATGTGATGGAGGTAGGAATTGGCCCATCACAGAGGATAAAAAATGGGATGATCATATAATATGGGTAGGAATTGACCCATTATAGCTGATCAAAACTAGGATGGTTCCACAAAGAGTGTACTCCACCACTAGTGGGTGATTGTGTGATGGGGGTAGGAATTTGCCTAACACAGAGGATCAGAATTGGGATGATTGTATAATGGGGGTAAGAATTTGCCCATTATAGAGGATTAAAACTAGGATGGTGCCACGAAGGGCATACTCCACAACTAGTGAGTCTAATCCCAAGGGAAGGCATCACCTAACCCAAAGAAAAGTAAAGATATAAGGTAATTTTGATGACTATCACTTGACTTGAATAAAAAAAAGAAGAGGTAAATTATCTCTGAAATCAAAAAGTATTTTATTAATCTAAAATGCAAGCAACATTAAGTATAGTATTTCATAAGGAAATGCCCATTGACATGTAATATTAGGTGGTTTCCCTTACAATCCATTAACTAATACTAGACAGTCTCTACAATGAAGGGCCCTTCCCAAGTTGGTTCAAACTTCTCACTGATCTTTCGGTGAGCTAAGATAGACCTCTAAAGAACTAAGACCAAGTCTCCTACTTGGAAGGTTCTAAGTCACACTAACATATCATGAGCCTAAACCATCCGGGTCCTTATATAACTCTAGTCTGTTGAGCTTGGAAGACATCGCTCTTTAAGGCCTTCGATTTCTCCTAGTTAGAGTTTTAATTTTGCTCAGTTGTGATTTAATTTTGGAACGTAACTCTGAGCGAAGAAATTTATACCTCCAAGGGAAGCTCGGCCTCAGACCCGTACACTACCACAAATGGAGTGGATTGGGTTGGGGTTCTATAAGTGGTCTGATAGACCCACAAAAATTCCACCAACTGATCATCCCTTTTGTCATTTATTATCATTGAGGATTTTTTTGATAATCTTCACTAAAGTCTTATTGAGGCCTAGACCCACTAGGGGTAATAAATTATTGAGTATCTCCAAAATTCCTTATAAAATTATTGACCAACTTAAATATGGACCCATATCAGATATGAATTTACAAAGTATGCTGAATCTATATACGATATGGTCATGAAAGAACTTCAAAACATTATCATTGAGAATTACTTCTGATAAAAAGTTTCGCAGCTTTGATAACCCTTCAAAGAAGGATTCAATTGACCAATAAAAGCCCCAACTTTTAAAGGGCCTAAAGCTATGGGGTGCAAAACAAGGTGGTTGGTAAAACCACCTCTGTTAAGATAGCTATTTGCATGCTTTACATTTTTGCCTTGTATATTAGATTCCAAACATTATTGTTCAAATGTGTAGTTATCTCCTAACAATTTTAGGATTTGTATTTTCTCTTGTGTGTATAAATCAGGAAAATATCCAGACTGAGTATCAAATTCATGAGATACTTTGTGAATTTGAAGCTTGTACTTTTCTTTGAATTAAATTTGAAAATGATTATAATTATGAATAAAAACATACACACACACATAAGGAGATTATAAAATTATTGATCATACGAGACGATATCAGATCGTACGGGACGTCAGACAGATCTCCTATTGAGCACATAGAAAATAGGAACTGGCTTGAAAAATTTTCTAAGTCCTACCAGGGACGAAATTAAATATCGTCAGATACTTGGTCTCTGTAAAAATTTCCAGACGAAATTAAATCGTCAGAAAATATGCTGTAAAATTTTTGTCCAGACGAAATTAAATCGTCCAGGATACGATCTCTGTAAAAATTTTGCCCAGACGAACCAATTTTCGTCCAGACGATTAACCAACTTAGAATAATTTTCAGCATTTTCTGACCGACCTAGTAATAACTTACCGGACGAACTTAGTTCGTACGGGACATCAGCGGTGGACATTTCGTACACATATATAAATAGGTTGTTCAAACGTTTAATAAAATATCCAGGACGATAGGTACATAAGAATTAGTTTTTGGGCGGTTTTTCTTGTCTTTTGTATAAATTCAAATTGACTACCACCCAATCTTTTTGTCATTTGATCTTCGTGCCTCTTCAGAGAATAGCTAAAAAGTGTGAAGTGCATCAAAGGAGATTCCTACCACTGGAGCGTGAAGGCTTCACTTGGAGCAAAGGTAAGAATCTCTACTTGTGATGATTACTTCACTCTTTTCCTTCTTCCTTTTAGATTTCTTGTGAGAAAATCTGTCAAGGAGATCCGGTTCGCTGCCGACACTTGGAAGTGTGAAGGAGGGCTTCCTACACTTGGAAGTGTGAACAGCTGAGGGTTCTCTGCCCCCTAGGAAGTGTGAAAACACGGTTCTCTGCCAACACTGGGGATTGTGTAAAAGGACACGGTTCTCTGCCCCAAGGTAGTGGTGAAAAGAGTGTTTTGTAAAGGCTTCTTCGCCTTTTGCAAAAGGGTCACTATTGGTATTAGTGCATATTCAAGGGTGCCTCTGGGGAGTGGATGTATTGTTATGACCGAACCACTATAAATCTGGTGTCATTTACTTTAAGTTTTTAATTTCCGCATTTTATTTTTAATTTTTTACTCTGTGGGAAAAACATTTTCTGAAAAACTTAAAAGAAAAATTTTCATTTGTTCAACTTAAATCAAAGAGGGATTAAAATTTTTTAAAACCACCCCCCTCTTGGTACTTGGGATATTATGCTTAAACCTAATATAGACTAATGACTGATATTAATGATAATATTTTGTAATGTTTATATATCCATTAATCATAATAGTCTAGTAGTATCCAAGTATTTTAATTCTCAATTTTATTTTTGGACCTGATTATTTAGCATCGCATAATCCAAAATGGACTTTATTAACAATCTTCAGGGCTTCTCATTTATAAAGGTAATGCAACCACATCTTATTGAATGACTGACGATATAATGTATTATTGACTAGTGCATATGATATGGCATGCTTCTTGACCTGGTTAGCAAGGGATTTATCCTGGGGAAGTTATCCTTTTTAGAGATAGTTAATCTATGGTTGTTTCTAGCTGCCGTCTTCATGGTTATCGAAGAGGTAGAAAGAATCAGAGGAGATTTCTCGGTGATATGATCCAGATTTATAGAGGTAAGGGCCTTACGACCTTGAATCTCTATAGAAATTGAGTCTACTTCGGGACATACAAATTCATTTGTAAGCATTGCTAAGACATTCACTCTAGAATTAATTCCATGGGGAACCCTATATAAACTTATGAAATGGATCTGCTCAAGAAAGTGAGTAGTGTATTGGTGATATTTTAGGAGAATAAGATTTAAAACCTTATAGGTTCTTACAACTTGGTTGATCACTAGCTGAGAATCACCCAAGATCTTAATATCTTTAATCTCCATTAAGATTGCAAGTTCCAATCTGGTTTTCAAAGCTTCATATTTAGCTTTGTTATTCATGTAAGGCTCTAATGACTGGTAGAAAAGATACATCATTCCCTTTTGTGCCATCATAAAAATTAGGCCAATTCCAACATTTTTGAGGATCATAGATTTTTGGTTTTTGCCTCATAGAGAGGATGCTGCATCATCAAAATACAATTCCCATACAGGGTCATCGAATTCCTTGAAATTCATGATTTGTTTGTCAGGTAAATCATCATTCAAAGGATAATCTACCGGCAGCGGGTGCGCTGCAAGGAAGTCGGCAACATCCTATCCTTTCATAGTATAGAAGGGAATAAAAGTAATCTCAAATTAGAGTAATATCATAGAACACCAAGCCAGACGTCCTGATAATGTAGGTAGGGTCATATGATATTATAAAGGAGAAATCAGACTGGTCGAATGAGAAAGCATGTAATACCTTAGCTTTTGGGCTATAAAAACCAAAGAAATATAATGCTTCTTGATCAAAGGGAATCAAATTTCAATAGGTAAGAGTCTTCGACTGAGGTAATAGAGAGTATTCACATTCCCCTCATCGTTGACTTGAGCTAACAGAGCACCTAAAGACTCATCTAGGGCCGCAGCGTAGAGGATCAAAGGATTCCCTGAAATAAGGACTGCTTGGACTGGCATATTAGAAAGATATTTCTAAATGTTTTTAAAGGCATTCTATAACTTATCATCCCATATGAATTTAGCATCCTTTTTTGGCTAGGATGGAGAAGGGTTGACATCTCCTAGAGAGGTTGGAGGTAAGCTTCCTTATATATGCCAATCTACCTTAAAGAGATCTAAACTGAGTAAGGCTCCTAGGAGGTAAAATATCTAGGATGGCTTCAACTTTGGTGGGATCAATCTCGATTCCACAGTGCCTCACTATGAATCCTAAGAATTTCCCTGAAGTGACACCGAAGGCACACTTTAGAGGGTTCATTTTTAAGTCATAGTGATGTAACCTCTCTAAAACAACTCTTACATCATATAGATGAGCCTCTTTAAACTTACTCTTGACAACTAAATCATCGATGTAGCACTCAACTTGATTGTGGATTAAGTCATCAAAGATATGGGTCATTGCCCGCTGGTAGGTTGCACCAGCATTTTAAGGAAAAGGGCATCACCCTATAACAAAAGATTCCTATCAGAGTTATGAATGCAGTGTTTCTCTCATCTTCTAAGGCCATCTTGATTTGATTAAAACTAGGTGAACAATCCATAAAAGAGAAAAAAACATACAAGGAGACAATGTTCACCATGAGTTCAGGTATAGACAAAGGAAATTCATCCTTGGGACACGCCTTATTTAGATCCCTATAGTCAACACAAATCTAAATTTGATCATTTTTCTTTAGAATTGGCATGACGTTGGCCACCCAAGAGGGATATTATTCCTCGCGGATAAATCCAGCCTCGGCCAACTTCTTAATTTTAAAAATAACTTGTTGTAAATCTTTAAGCGCATACATTGAGGATCTTATATAACATGAATGGCATCATGTCGAATTCCAAGTTTATGGACTGCTACACCGGCAAACAGACCTAACATTTTTTATATGTCCAGACAAAGTAATCCTTAAACTTGAATAGAATGTGAATTAGATCTTGGGACTCATCCTCACTCAAAAAGATACATTAAAGAAAGTGGGGCAAGGGTCATCATCAGTTTCTAGGTCTATTTCCCTTAACTCATAAAATGTCAACTTAATTTCTTCCTCAAATTTAGGGGGTGCATCCCAGACTTAAAGTTCTTCATGATCATTTAAAGTTTCTAAATAGAGTTTATCGAGGGTACCGATGACATCAGTAGGGACATTCTGAGATTCAAGATGGTAAGTTATTATTAAATAATATTTGTCATTATCAAATGAACTAACAGTATCAAAGCCAATACCACTTGTTGGATTTTTCTTGATTTTATCTTCCATATATTCTAGTGTTATCTAGCTTGATCCTTAGTTCATTGATACGGTATGGGGCCTTTAGAGAAAGAATTCTTTACATAGTCAGGAAAGTAGTCAAAAGGTAATTCCATTACCTCATTAAAATCTACATCCTTGAGGGTTACATCACCTTCATCCCTTGAGGAGGACGAGCCAGGAAAACATTTCTAGACTTTCTTCACTTCACCGTTCAGGTTGGGGGGTTGAGAGACTTTAATATCTATCCTTATAATCCTGCTAGCCAATAGTGGGATCAAGGAAAGTAAAATTCTGCATAGATTGTTAGAACTATATTAATTGTCTCAATGCCAATCAAGAGTTTATAATTTTTTGCCAATTAAAAAAAATCTTGGAAATTATATAGAAAACTATTTTATAATTTTTTGCACAATTAAAAGTTTTCACCAAACTAAAAATTTTTCAACCATAAAAATTAAGCATGCAAAAAAATAAAAATGTGATAAAATAAGAACATAGAAATTTATAGTGGTTTGATCATACTAGACCTACGTCCACTCCCTGAAGACTCCCTCATTAGGTATTGCACTATTACCAAAGTGGCTCTCCTTTTTCTCCCACATTCTCAACCTTCCTCACAATAAGGTGGAGAAACCTTTACAAAGAACTTATCTTCTACCAATCCCTAGTGCGGCAGAGCACTGTCAGCCTTTCACACTCTCCAAGTGTCAGCGAAGAACCGTTGTCCTTTCACACTCTCCAAGTGTCGGCAGAAAATTATCATCCTTTTACACTCTCCAAGTGTTTGCAGAGAACCATCATCCTTTATGGTAAAGAACCATCATCCTTTCACACCCTATTGGTATTGGAGGAGAATCAGATCTTCTCCAAAGATCTTCTCTCGAGCAACTTCAAAGAAGTAAGGAAGATATTTGACAAAACTTACAAAGAAGTCCTCACCTTTGGGCAACCTTGTGAACCCTTCACAAATTCCACTTGTAGGATCTCTTCCCACACTCTCAAACACTCTCCCAATGCACTCTCACACTTTCTCTCAAAGAAAACGTGAAGAATGATTCTTCCCTAGTCAGTTTTTAGGACCTTTTATAAGAAAGGCATGAAAAATCATCCAGAAAACTAAAATTATCAATTTGACCTTCCACGATCGTACATATAAACTATTCAAAACTTTCTCATATGATCCAGTATGAATCTATTTCATACTCTGATTGACCTTTGTATGAAATTACATCGTATAGTATGATCAGTTCAAAAATTGAATAGATTTATCCGGAACGATTCAATACGAACCAATTTCATACTATGGATAATGTATTGTATGAAACCCATATCATACATTATGATTTGTTTTAATCAAACTTTATTTCATTTGCTATGAATATGGACAAGTCCATTTCGTACTCTGGAATTTGTCTATTCGATCCTATGATTGTACTGTACAAACAATTCAAAAATTTTACTTGTTCGTATGGGAAAAAAGATACGCAACAAATTCATACTCTATACATCATCTATACGAACCTAAGATTATACAGTACGAATAGTTTAGGAAAAATTAGGAGTTTGTCAGGATGAACTTGTACATATCTATTTCGTACTCTAGAAGTCATTTGTACGAAGGTAACTTCATATAGTACAAACAAGACTTAGAAAATTTTCCTATCATGGTTCGATTAACTGCTTTATGGAGGAATCTTTAGATCAAATCATCCCGTACGATCTAAAATCATTCAGTATGATTGATATTAAAAATTATAAATTTTTACTGAGTGTATGTGTGTGCACGGTTATCCAATTACAATCACACTCTCTCAAACTCAAGAAAAGTATAAAAAGCATAGACATTAAAAACTATAAACCCTAATCTAATCTAACTTGAAGTCTTCAGCAAGCTGTAGTATGATTTCCCTAAAATGAGAGTACACATAAACCACAAAAACAATATTTCTAATATATGTTAGGATAAGTAGTAGTCAATACAATAATATTTTGGAATAATCAAAAACACACATGATATAAAAATATATTATGAAAGCTAAGTTGCAAAAATCTCCCCCTTTTTGATGATGTCAAAATAGTTATTGTTTGAGTTAACATTGAAAATAATTTTTCTCCTTAGCTCCCCCTAGATGAACAACTAACTAAATAATAAGGGGTTCACATGAAGATAAAAAATAGCAAACCTAAAAATAAAAAAACAAACAAACAACTACTACTTAAATAAAAAACAACTCGAACAAAAACATGTGCTCAAATAAAAACAAACATTAGAACAAAAACATGAATACAAAAGAACATTTAAACATTCAAAACATACACACATCCACTCAAAACATACACATAAAAGCTCACACTTTCAAACATTCAGCGCACACACATTCACAATACACATACAGTACATATTACACACATACATCAATAATCAAACAATATTCTGACTCCTCGTTTTGATAGCAACAAAAAGAGAAGTACATTTTGAATTGAAAGGTTTCTATAGAAAAACTAAAAGAGCTGAAGGAGAAATGATTTTAAACCAATTGTAAATATAATATTAATTTCATAATACTAAAAAAAATCAAAATTTTAAATCAAATAACAACTAAGATAAGAAAAGTTAACCAAGTTTATTGTTCATGTTAGATAGATTAAATAAAAATGATTATTATAAAAAAGATGAAATGAAGATTAGTTAACTCATAATTCAATATTGAATATAATTATTAATTAGATGGATTTGGATTAGAGATTGAATGATAATAGAAAGAACAATATAAAAGCTTTCAATTGGCAACATTGCTCATCTTTTTAAATATTTGTAGCACACTTTATGCATCTTTTCTATTTGGTATAATTTTGTACCTGTCTTCACTTTGTGAACCATTGCGCATCTTTTCTAATTTTCATGCTTTATGCATTTCTTTTTTTACTCTTTGGGTCTTTTTAATATCAGTGATATGAATTTAAATTTTACTAATAACAAAACTAAACATATTGAAAAAGAAATAAAAAATAATAAGACATAAATTTTTTAACAATTATAGCTTGGATATATTTTTCTAAAAGAACATGAAATTGATCTCCTTATCTAAATCCAATTATTATTTTAATTGAAATTTTGTAAGGAAAATAATTTATAGATCAAAGTAATTGATGACCCATTTCAATGATCAACTATAAAAGGTTTTTTGGTTAAAGACACAAACATTTCAAGAAATAATACATGTCAACAAAACAATAAGTTAGTAGGGAAAGCAACAAGTTAATAGATTTATGTGCTAACTATGCTCATAATGGTGATTTTAATTGGGATTGTCTTAGTATGGAACACATTCCTTCTCCTTTTTATCTTATTTTAAAGGAGGAATGTGATGCTATTAGCCTGTATTAGCTTATTTTCCTTTTAATGCAATTGATTTATGCATTTTTCAAAAAAAAAAAAAAAAAAAAAAAAAAAAAAACATATCACATTGCATTGTTTTTTCAAGTTCATACAAAGGTAAGATCAACATAAGACAACACTAATATATGACAATACATAAATAAAAAAAAATATAACTCAATAGTAGGCATAACTAGTCAGATGCAAGAACAACATAGAAGTACAACCAAAAATCTAAGGGGCCCTGATCTTGAGGAGGTGGTTGGTTGAATATTAAAAAGTAGCTACGTGTTAACCGTGTCAAATTGACCACGGATCCAACCCATGTCTTCATGATATCTCACATCCTACTAATTTAAATGATTTTCAAAGCATTGATCAAAATGAGTCTCCATTCGATCGAAGCACTGGACTATTTCCTGATAGAAATTCTAGTCAGGTGCAAGTGCTAGATCAGGAGCTCCCTTTCTTCCTCAAAATTATCACTCTCAGAACTTTGATCCCACCCAAATAGTGCCTAAAAAGAGGAATCATTAAAGTAAATAAGAAGTTCTGTGGAAGGATCATGATGGATCATATTGTACTTCTATTCTAGGATATAGGCAACTGGATGTCCTAAAGCCATATTTTTCTTTCTTTTATGAAATGGAAGTCTAATTTTAGAAAGATTATAAATATAGTCCATGATGAGTTATACTTTATCAAAGGGTTTTTTAGTCATGATCAAATAGGTGACTGTGGAAAAAAGTGGAGTTATATTTATGTGATCACTAGCTTTAGGAATAATTGAAGTTCTCAAAACCTACTGGATGACCCAGACATTTTGATTTAGAGTGTTAACCCTAGATAAATGACATACTTGGGAGACACCTCTAAGAGTTTGATTAATTTTAGTCCAATAAAAATTGGCTCTTGAGGTCAAAGTGTGGACTCAAATCCCTTGGGTTCTTAGACGAAGAAAGTTGCCTAAATGTTCCTTGGTAATATTTACCTATTGTTTTTGAATATATGAAGTAATCCTAGAGTGGTCCTCATTAACTCTTATGTTGGCCAAGAAGAATTGGAAAGTCTCTTATGGTAGGCATATATGAGAGTAATAATGCAAGTGAACTGAGTCGAAACTAACAAGGGCATGACAGAAAGTGAAGATCACCTGGAATAAGAAGTTGAGAAGGTCTGATTTTGGCAGCAGAACACCTAAAGTAGGCATCCTCATTCTCCTTATATAGAAAGTTATCATCCCTATTACTTCTAGAAGAAGAACCCTTAGAAAGATGTAGATGTTTGCTAGAACATGTCGTTCCAAAGACGTGGGCTCTAGAGGGTTTTGAAATGGATATGAAAGTGAATGAAAATGATTTCAAAGACCCTTCTATTTAAAGGAAAATTAAATACCATATAGTACAAAACTTAATCATACATACAATTTTAAAATCATATGAGACAAAAATATTTTCATATGTACGAATAGATATGACCAAAGTTGAAATGGCTTTTCATAAAATTCCATTTTTAAGGCATCCTTTCGTATAGGCTTTTTCACCATATGATAGTACAGATGAATAGGTGTTTGTATGGGATGATCAGAATATTAACTATCATTTTAAAGATGGTTAGGTTCGTCCCCACAAAAATTGACAATTGGATCAAATAGAAGAAATATGATTTCATATGTACGATCAACAATTAATAACTTACTCTCTCTAGTAATATCATTCTTATGCGTACAGACAAAACTATATATATCGTATTGTATGATGACACCATCGTATAATATGAATCCTATAAAAAACTAAGTTTCACGTGATCAACTTTGAAACCGACCATGTACATGCTACAAAATTCATACGGGATGAAAAAAGTTTCATATAATATGAGTAAAATACTTAGAAAATAAGACATGATAATAAAAAAATCTTCTCAGAACCAATCATTTTTCATCAAGTAACATGCTTCACAGTAAAAATAAAAATAAAAAAGAAAAACATAAAACTAAACATACAAAAACAAACCCTAAATAAATAAATGGAAACAAATTAAACAAATACATATTTACAAAACATCAAGTTTGCAGAACTTTTAATTTAAGCATTAAGATCAATCACACCTAACCTGATTCTTGAGATGCTAAAAGTGTCAAAGGCTAGTGGTTTTATAAAAATATCTACAAGTTGATTTTCTTTAGTAACGTGATTCAATTCAATCTCTTCTTGAGCTACATGATCTCTAATTAAGTGACACCTTATGTCTATATGCTTGGTTCTAGAATGCTGAATTGGATTCTTTGAAATACATATCTCATAAATATTATCACAAAGAAATTATATAAATTGAAAATCCTAAATCAATTAATTATTATTTCAACCAAAGCACTTATGCCACATAATTACCTAAGGCAATGTATTCTTCAGTAGCAGATAGGGCTACTAATTTTTTTTCCTACTGGATCAAGAAATTAAAGAACTTTCTATAAATTGGTAAGTTCTAAATGTACTTTTTTTTTATTAAATCTACATCTTACAAAATCTAAATCAGAGTATCCAAGAATTTCAAATGAAGAGTTGTGCATAGGATACCAAATCCCTAAGTTTTGACTTCTCAAAAGATATCTCAAAATTTTTTTTACTGCTATCAAATGTGATTCTTTTGGATCAGTTTGAAAATTCCTTTTTTGAAGGAATGAAAATAGCATTGAAATTAGGAAAAATAACTATTACAAACTAGAAAGAAAAAAACACAAACCCTATGAAACTATTATAATGCATATGTGAACCACTAATTCCCATTTTAAACCATTTGGGGTGGTGGGGACACCAAATAATTAGACAACCTAAAAGGTTGGTTAGCATCCCAGATTTCCCAAAAGATAAAAAATGACAACTAGAAAGAATCCCATATATCATTATAATAAATCCAAAAGGGAGTAAAAAACTATAAGAAAAAGGAGAAAACAACACACAACTAACAGAAAAACCAAAAAAGCACCAACTACAACCACAATTTCTTCTAAAGACCCATTGCTAGCACCCTTAGTAGCCCAAGATAACCCGTCTAGCTTTAGATTAGAGATAAATCCCTAAACCTTCGCATATGAAGAAACTAAAAACTTAGACCAAAACCAGTCCTCCACATTAAATTGAAACTTCCAACTAGAAGTAAGAACCATGTCTTGAAATATATTCTTACAATCTTCTTGAATCAACAAAATCTGAATAACCAAATCTGAAACATGAGCTTCAAATTCAACAGAATTACCTTATTTAAACCTTCAACACACTTGCATTGACCATCAAAGAACAAAATAGAAGAAACCATGAGCTTTGATGGAACAGGAGCCCAGTTCAAATCCTCAACAGACAATTAGGAAATCCTAAAATGATTTCCTTGTAATCTCCAATCATTGGTAGCCGATTGAATGTAATAATGGCGGCATACAAACTCAAATCTGCAGGAACCATAACCTTCGCCACACCTCCACCGAACTTCCAAAATGAAATTTCCACAAATTTCCAAGTTCCACCAATAGAAACATCAACCAAACGATCAAACTTCCCCATAACAAAGCAACCATTTATCATAGCACAAGAATGAAAACCAAACTCATCAACAGTAACACTTATGATAATCTTCATAAAAGTCATCATAGCAGCTTCTCCAAGATTCATCAAGAATCCAAAAAGAATGCTCCAATTCTTAAAAAAACCCTCCAAGATACCATTCAGAGAAGACACCTAGCAAAACAAACCAAGAATTCCTTTTCTCAATTGAAGAATGCAGGGAAACAACCACCAATACCTTTCTTGAACAACAAAAGATCATACCCTAAGATCTTAACCAATTCATAACCCAAATAAAGAAAATAAAAAAAAAATCATTCAAATCCAAACACCAATCAACACATAGAAGAATAGATCTTAACCCAAAATGATAACCAATCCAAGATCCATCGTCAAGCATAATGGGCCAATGAAGTAACACTGATAGCCATACATCTGCCAGACTTGCCATCAAAATCGCCTGGGTGAAAAATTCCATGGGAAGAAAATTGAATGGGAGGAGAAAGCTCAACTCAATAAGGTTATCATTCCTAGATCCGTCATCGGTCTGTTGACCTCATTTTTGTATGACGTCACTAAGACCCTTCCAGAACCCAGATTTAATCCTAGACCCTAGGATCCACTCTAGACCTTAGGATCCTTCTAGAGCCAGACCTTAGAGCCTATTCTAGAGCCTAGGATTCCCTCAAATCCTAGATCTTAGAATTCTTCTAGATCTTAGGATCACTCCAACTTCAAATCAATCTCCACCTTTGATCAACCTCAATTTTAAATCAATTCCTATATTTGATCCACTCCAATTTCAATTTGATTCCTACCTGTGATCAATCTGAATCTCAAACTCCATCCAATTCAAATCCAAATTAGTTCAAACTTCAAATCAAATCCAAACCCAGAATTCAGACTCAAATCCAAACTCTAGAGGCCCTGTCCTAAACACCCTTTTCAGAGATTTTTCAAACATTTCAAAACCCAGTCAAATGATCTCTGATTCAGGGTCTATCACTTGCAAAGTGATAAGACATGTTTCTAGAGGATACCCTCCAACTTTGAGCTCATTCTGAGGTCTCTAACCCCAGAATCTGAATTAAAATCCAAAGGTTGTAAAACCTTCAAATATTTACAGCCTATGCCACTGAACCTAACCCCTTTGAGATCTTGACCTTGGAACCCTTATCCAAGCCTCCAGTCACTTCCAGACTCTTGATTTTAACCCATTGAGCAGTAAACTGCATTTTTCAGAACCATTTTTTACCATAGTTGACCAATAGGTCAAAATTGACCAAAATACCCCTATGGGGCTCAAATAGGGATTTCAAACCAAATGAGCTCCAAATGGGATGCAACCACCTTTGAAAAATTTCAAATGTCATTTCAAATCTTTTGAACCTATTTCCAACCCTTGAGTCAACCTGGTTGACCAAGTCAACTGGTTTGACCCAAGAGGCCCTTTAAGGGTCCAAACATGGGTTTTGACCCAAATGACCTCTTTAGGCCATCCAACCACTTCCTTTGAACTTAAAATATCATTTCAAACCTGTTGAGCCCAAACCCAGACCTTGGGTCAACCTGGTTGACCAAGTCAACCCAGGTTGACCAAACAGGCCCTTAGGAGCTCAAATAGGGATTTTGATCAATTTGACCTCCCCAGACCTGGGAACCACCCTCAATGGTCTCCAAATGCCTTTTCAAACCTGTTGAGCCCAAACCCAGACCCTGGGTCAACCTGGTTGACCAAGTCAACCTAGGTTGACCAAACAAGCCCTTAAGGGTTCAAATAGTGATTTTTGACCAAATTGACCCCTCCAAACCCTGGGACCACATCCAGTAGACTCAGGATGACATTCTGAATTTGTTGAATCCTTTTCTAGCCCCTGAACCCAATTGGTTGACCAAGTCAACCAGTTTTGGCCTAAAAGCCCATTAAAGGCCCATTAAGCCTTCTTGATTCAATTGACATGCATGGCTCTTGGAACCACCCTCCAATCCACCTAATCAACCCATTTGAATTACCTAGGTGAAAATTCTATAACCCTTGATGGGGTTGACTGGTCAACCAGTCAACTCAAGGCTTAAAGGACCATTTGTATGGTCAAACCTGTTGAGTCTAGTAATTAGGTTGTTAAGCCTAAGTAAATGTCCCACGGCTACCAAGAGGGGGGTGAATTGGTAGTTTTAAAAATTTTAAACCCTCTTAAAGTTAAAGTTGAACCGAAATGAAATTTTCTTTAGAAGTTTGTAGAAAAATGTTTTTCAACCACAGAGTTGTTAAAACTGAAATTTAAAATGCGGAAACGTAAAAGCAATAAAGTAAATGACACTAGATTTATAGTGGTTCGGTCTATAACCAGACCTACATCCACTCCTCAGAGGCACCCTCTGAGTATTGCACTAATACCACAAAGTGACTCTCCTTTAGCACCCACAGCAAGGCGGAGAAGCCTGTACAAAACCCTCTTTTCACCACTCCCCGGTGCGGCAGAGAACCGTCGTCCTTTTACACAATCCACAGTTCTGGCAGAGAACCGTCGTCCTTTCAGACTCTCCTAGTGTGGGCAGAGAACCGTCGTCCTTTCACACTCTCCTAGTGTGGGCAGAGAACCCTACGGCTGTTCACACTTTCCAAGTGTAGGCAGAGAACCTCCTTCCTTTTACACTCTCCTAGTGTAGGAAGAGAACCCACATCTGTTCACACTCTCCAAGTGTCGGCAGTGAACCGGACCTTCTTGAATGATCTTCTCACAAGAATCTAGAAGGAAGAAAGAAAAGAGTGAAGAAATCCAATTTCACAAGTAGAGATTCTTACCTTAGCAATCCAAGTGAAGCCTTCTCGCTCCAATGGTAGGAATCCTCCTTTGAATGCTCTCTTCCACTCTCCCTTAGCTATTCTCTCAATAGGCACGAAGATCAAATGACAAAAAGATTGGGTGGCAGTCTAATTTGAAGTATTTATACAAAAGACATGAAAAACCGCCCAAAAACTGCAAGTTTTCAATTCTGTACGCAGTGGATCGTCCCGTACGATCATAGATCGTCCTGGACGATTTTACTTAAACGATCTGAAACGACCCAATTTGTATATGTGTACGAAATGACTTCGTACAGCTGATCGTCCTGTACGAACTAGGTTCGTCCAGTACGAACGGTTATTACAAGGTCGGTTCTAGAAACTGCTGAAAACTGTCCTAAGTCGGTTTATCGTTTGGACGAAAATATGTTCGTCTGGACGAAAATTTTCCAGAGAGCCGATCGTCCTGGACGATTATTTATTTCGTCTGGACGAAAATTTTCCAGAGCGCCCATCGCCGGGGACGATAATTTGGTTTCGTCTGGACGAAAATTTTCCAGAGAGCTGTTCGTCCGGTACGATATTTATTTTCGTCTGGACGAAAATTTTCCAGAGCGCCCATCGCCGGGGACGATATAAAAATTCGTCCTGGACGAATAGGACTTAGAAAAATTTTTCGAAGCAAGTTCCTATTCGTTCCAAATGCTCTATAGGAGATAACTGACAGATCGTCCAGTACGATATATATCGTCCTGTACGATCAGTATAGAATTTCAAGATCTCCTTAGTTTGTGTGTGTGAGATTTTATTCACTCAATTACAATCACTCCCTTTCAAAATTAATTCAAAGAAAAGACAAACTTCAAATAAACAAAATTTCTCATGTTGAATTTGATTTGAAGTTTTCGTAGTCTGGAGTCTGATTTTCCTGAAATGTTAGTACACACAAGAGCAAGTGCAAATCTTCTGAAATTGTTAGGAGATAACTATCATTTGAACAATAATGTTTGGAATCATCAAAACTACATAAGTTGCACAAATATAAATCATTCAAATAGCAACTATTCAAACAATCTCCCCCTTTTTGATGATGGCAAAACAATTATTATTAGTATGGTTTCAAGTTAAAACAAATCTCTTATCTCCTAAACTCCCCCTGAATTATGAGTACATTAAAATAAGGAGGCATTAAAGAACAATATTTTTGTTTTTCAAAATTTTAACACAGAAAAACACAAATCACAAAAAAAAAACAAAAACACAAACACAAACATAATAATTTCTCCCCCTTTTTGACAGCAACAAAAAGTGAAGAAAAAAGACAAGAAATGTAAATAATAATATGAAATTCATTGTTAAAATTTAATCTAAATTGTGATTTGACATAGGGTATGCAATTTTAAACTAAAGATATTAGGTCAATCATAGAAATTCATAAAATTTATGAAATGATATAACATTGTAAGTAAGAAGAATTTATCAAAGACATGATTCAATTTAGACATTTTGATTATTGAAAATCATTACAAGTGAGATGTAAAAAAAAATTCTATATTTCAAAGTTCAATAGAATATAAATGAACATTAGATCAACTTGAATTAAGAGATTAAACGAATTTGGAAAGAAGAGAATTACCTCATGTGGTGCTTTGCACATCTTTTCAAAGTTTTGGAGCACATTTTTGTGCATTTGTCTTTGGTTGGGCTTATTTTGTGCCTCTTTTTCACTTTGCAAATTTTTGCGAATCCCTTTTGATTTTTGTACATTTGTACAATTTCAAGAGTAATTTGACCAATTCTTTCCAAAATCTATAATCTAACATTTCAAATATTTCTAGGTGCATAAATATCATTTGAGCATAGAAATACAAAATAAGATAACATCAAAATTGCAATAACAATATTAAATTTTATGTAGTCTAAATGAATAGACATGAATTTAAAAATTCTAAATACAACAAGTTATAGACAAATTATAAATTTAGAAAGTCTAGATTTTCTAATATAGATAATCTCACATTACAATCGAATTTAAGCACAATGTAGATTAAAAACAATATTAATGAAATTCATAAAGATTAGCCACATTTCAAAACAAATCTAAGACAAACAAACTTTCATTGATTAAAAAGAAAATTACATAAAAACATTGAACTTAAACAAAAAACATAACAACAATCACAATAACACATATTTAAAAAAAAACAACAAAACAAAAAATACAACAGACACACATAAAAAACTTCTACTGTTCTGGAGGAGGAGGAGGAGGAATGCCGCCAAAGAGATTGAAGTAGGAGGCCATTAACATTACATTGGTATTTATTTCATGAACTTCATCTCTAATATTACCAATGTCATGTTGCTGCTGCGTAAGGTGAGCATCAAATTGATCAAACCTTTGATCAATGTGAGTCTCTAGTCTATCAAATCTCTCAATCAGATTCTGGTAATCTGATTGAGAAGCAGAAGCTTGCACTCCTTCTTCTTCTTCTGAAGCACTGCCATGTGCTTTTTCTTTTTCTTTTTCCTCCCTGAAGAGCAGTCTGAAAGATGCATCGTTGTAATAAACTGGCTCTTCATATTCCTCATCAGGATGGACTATATTGTACTTCTTCTCCAAAACATAAGTAATCAAGTGCCCTAAAGAAATATTCTTCTTCCTCTTCTGATCAGGATGTCCTATTTCTGAAAGCCCATAGATATGATCTAGGATGAGTTGGGCTTCATCAATAGGTTGTCTTTTCATGATTAAAAAAGTTAGACAAGAGAGGAGAGGAGTTATGTTTATCCTATCATCAGCTTTAGGAATAATTGAGGATCTAAGGATATGCTGGATGATTCGGGCATCTTGGGTCATACCGGCCACTCTAGCAACATGATTGTCAATTCCATTTTCTCTAATTACCCTATTGATTTCATACCAATGGAAGACGTTTTCTGACATTAGGGTGTGGGCTCTATATCCTTCAGTTCTTAGGTTTAAAAATGCACCAAGGTCGTGCTTGGTGATCTCAACTTTTTTCTTAAAAACAAAAGAACTAATGATAGAGTGGTCAGGATTGAAACTCATGTTGGCTAGGAAGTAATGGTAGGTTTGCTTATTGTAGAGGTGGACAAGAGAAAGAATGAAATGAAATTGGGTTGAGGCGAAGAGGTGTAATACCCGAAATTTCAACTCCGTTTGGATAAGAATGCGAGACGGAGTGATTTTTGCAGAAGCAAAACGAGGAAAAGATTCCTCATTTGCTTTGGAAAGGAAGTTGTCTGGAGCATTCCTGTTGGGTTTCTTCACCAAAACTTTTTGTCTTTTGCTAGAGGAGGCCATAGTTGATTTGATGTAGAAAGGGATTGAAAAAGATGTTTGAAAGTGTGATTGTCAAGTTTGAAAGCCCTCATATTTAAAGAAAAACGATATGTTCGTCCTGGACGAAAATATTCGTCCTGGACGAAAAATTATCGTTCGTCTGGACGAAGTAATTTCGTACAGACGATCCAATTCGTCCAAAATGTAACGGCTTTTCGTATTCAACACAACTTACGATGCGTCCCTTCGTACAGGCTTTTTGACTTGACCGATCGTACATACGAAAATATTTCGTACAGACGATCAAAAGCGTTTCGTTTTAATGACTCTTGAAAACCGTCCCCTACAATGAATCGACACATGTTCGTACATACGAAAAAAAATTTCGTACAGACGAAATTCGTATTAAAAACTGTCTTATCCACTCAACCGCTGCATTCAATCGTCCCGACGTTTGAGAAAAAGAAAAAATTCGTACTGGACGATCACAGATCGTACAGACGATCCAATAAAAAACTGCTCTCAAAACGGTTTAAATTCGCGCAAACTGTTTCTTAAACACATCGTCCCGTACGAAAAAATTTCGTCCTGGACGATTTCCTCCAAAAAAAAATTTTGATTTTAAATTTTTTAATTTAACAAAAACAACTAAAACAATAAAAAACACAGAAAACATAAGACAAAAATCATAAATCCAAAAACAATTCATACAAAAACACAAAATTCACAAAATCACAAAAACAAAACACAACAAGTATCAATGTTGCAAAGACATTTTGGTTAAGCATTCAAATCAATAACACCAAGCCTTGTTCTTAAAGTACTGAAGGTATCAAAGGCTAAAGGTTTTGTAAAAATGTCTGCAAGTTGATTTTCAGTTGAAACATGTATGAGTTCAATTTCTCCTTTGGATACATGATCCCTTATGAAATGATGCCTTATATCAATGTGTTTGGTTCTAGAATGTTGAATAGGATTTTTGGAAATGCAAATAGCACTAGTATTGTCACAATAAATTGGAATAGTGCCTATAGTTAATCCTAAGTCAATCAACTGTTGTTTTAACCAAAGTACTTGTGCCACACAACTTCCTAATGCAATGTATTCTGCTTCTGCAGTAGATAGTGCCACTGAATTTTGTTTTCTACTAGACCATGAAACTAATGAATTTCCAATGAATTGACATGTTCCAGAAGTGCTTTTTCTATCCACTCTACAGCCTGCAAAGTCAGAATCTGAGTAACCAATAATTTCAAATGAAGAGCTAAACTTAGGATACCAAATTCCTAAGTTTTGAGTTCCTAGTAGATATCTTAAAATCCTTTTCACTGCTGTCAAATGTGATTCTTTTGGATCTGATTGAAATCTAGCACATAAGCAAACACTAAACATAATATCTGGTCGGCTAGCAGTCAAGTAAAGTAAAGATCCAATTATCCCTCTAAATTTCTTTTGATCAACAGATTTTCCCTTAAGGTCTTTATCTAACTGAACTGAAGAACTCATTGGTGTACTAACAGGTTTAGCATTGTCCATTTCATATTTTTTGAGGATGTCCTTAATATATTTGGTTTGACTAAGAAAAGTACCTTCCTCAAGTTGCTTAATGCTAAATCCTAGAAAGTAATTTAAATCTCCCATTAGACTCATTTCAAATTCACTACTCATTGTTTTAGAAAAATCATCACAAAGATGTTTATTTGAAGATCCAAAGATGATGTCATCCACATAAATTTGAACAATAAGTATATCCTTTCCAATTTTCCTTAAAAAGAGAGTTGTATCCACACTTCCTTTTTCAAAAGATCTTTCAAGTAGGAAGGTGCTTAACCTCTCATACCAAGCCCTAGGTGCCTGTTTCAATCCATATAATGCCTTTTTTAATTTGAAAACATGATTTGGAAATTTAGAATTTTCAAAACCTGGAGGTTGTTCTACAAAAACATCTTCTTCAATTACTCCATTTAAAAAGGCACTTTTGACATCCATTTGAAACAATTTAAAACCTTTAAAACAGGCAAAGGCTAGTAAAACCCTAATTGCTTCAAGTCTAGCTACAGGGGCAAAAGTTTCCTCAAAATCAATTCCTTCAATTTGATTATACCCCTTAGCTACTAATCTAGCCTTATTTCTAATGACTACTCCTGAGTCATTCATTTTATTCTTGAACACCCACTTGGTTCCAACAACACTTTGATCTTTTGGCCTTGTAGTTAGTTCCCAAACTTTATTTCTTACAAATTGATTCAACTCTTCTTGCATGGCCAATATCCAAAATTCATCTGAAAGTGCTTGATCAATGTTAGTGGGTTCAACAGTTGAAATAAAGGCTGAATGATTGACTTCCTTGTTTAATCCACGCCTAGTTCTAACACCCTCACTTGGTTCACCTATGATTAATTCCTTTGGGTGGTTTTTAGAAAATCTCAAATCTCTAGGCAAAGGGTCTTCTCTTTCTAAATTTTTTCCACATTTTCTTCCAAATTTAATCTATCAATATTTTGGGAGTTTTCTTCAATTTCTTCTTCAACAACTTTTGGCTCTTCCATGTTTCCATTTTCATCAAAAACAACATGTGTGGTTTCTTCAATGACTAAAGTTCTTTTGTTGAATACTCTATAAGATTTTCCAACACTTGAATATCCAACAAAAATTCCTTCATCTGATTTTGGATCAAATTTTCCTAAGGCAGATTTTCCATTATTATGTATGAACACCTTGCAACCAAATACATGCAAATGAGACAAATTTGGTGTTCTACCTTTTAGCAACTCATAGGGTGTTTTATTCAAATTAGATCTCACATTCACCCTATTCAGAACATAGCATGCAGTGCTAACCGCCTCAGCCCAAAAATATCTAGGAAGAGAGTATTCTGCTAACATTGCTCGGGCGGCTTCTATTAATGTTCTGTTCTTTCTTTCAACTACTCCATTTTGTTGAGGAGTTCTAGGTGCAGAAAAATTGTGATCAATCCCCTTTTCTTTACAGAAATCTTCAAATCTTTCATTTTCAAATTCTCCTCCATGATCACTTTGTATAGAAATTATTTCACATCCTAGTTTTCTTTGTATCCAAGTTGAAAAATTTTTGAATTCCTCAAATGATTCACTCTTATGAAAAAGAAATTTAACCCAGGTGAATCTTGAAAAATCATCTACTATAACAAATCCATATACCTTTCCTCCTAGACTAACAGTGCTTACTGGTCCAAAAAGATCCATGTGTAGAATTTCTAAAGGTTTACTTGTCCTAAGATCTTTAATGGACTTAAATGAGGACCTCACTTGTTTTCCTAATTGACATGCATCACACAGATGGTCCTTAGTAAAGTCTAGTTTAGGTATTCCTCTCACCAAATTCTTTTGGGTAATTTTTCTAAGATTTTTCATACTAGAATGACAAAGTCTCCTATGCCAAAGCCACGATTCATCAGAAACAGTTTTCAAACAAAAAGCAGTAGGAGATTGAATACAATTTAAATCTAGCATGTAAACATTGTTCACCCTTTTTCCATTTAAAACAATTTTTCCATTTAGGCTAATTATGCAGCTAGTAGGTAAAAATTTTACATTATAGCCCTTATCACATAGCTGACTTATGCTAAGCAAATTATGTTTCAAGCCTTCAACTAATAAAACATTATCTATGAAAAAGTTTTTCAAATTTCCAATCATACCTGATCCAACCACTTTCTTTGTGGTATTATCTCCAAGTGTAACCTTGCCTCCACTCCTGGCTTCCAGCGTTATGAATTGAGCAGTATCTCCAGTCATGTGCTTAGAACATCCGCTGTCCAGGTACCATATACTCTCACGAGGTCTTGTGTGAGAGTATACCTGCAAAATTCTCAAATGTTAGACCTGGGAACCCAAACTAGTTTGGGTTCACCTTTATGAAATTTATAATCAGATGCATGTATGATATGTCTAGGTTTATGCATCTTATTTCTCCACACCAAATTAGGTTTCATCTTTAAAGTGCAGGTGTGAGATATATGTCCCAAAAATCCACAATTGTTACATTTAACATTAGGAAAAATATTCCTATGTTTTCTCTCATATGATTGTCTTCTAAGGGATTTCATAAATTTAGGATAATACTTAGGATTTGTAAAATCTTCATGTTTAGGGGGGTTCCTATTATCCTCGAGAGCACTTATAGTAAGTTTATAAAATGAATTCATTTCTTCCAAGATTCGATTTGTATAATTGACTCTATATGTCTTGTGCTCAGATTCATCCTTAAATTTCTCAAATTCTTTTTCAAGTTCAGCATAGGATGATTTTAAATTCTCAAAATTTTTATTCAAGTCATCATATTCATCAAGTAGTTTCATGTGGTTGCTATCAATTAAAGCATGATCTTTCCTAAGGATTTCGTGTTCCTTATTAAGCTCTTCCAATTCTAAAACTAAACTAGCATGCATCTTTTTAGTTTTCCTATATGCATCATGCATGTGTTCAGAAACTTCAAACAATTCATTATAAGTTAAATCACATACCTCTTCTTGATCTGATTGTTCAGCTTTATCTGCCATCAAGCAAAGGTTGGTGACTTCTTCTTCTTTTTAGTCTCAGATGAGTCTGAAGCTGAGTCCGCCCAAAAAGCCTTTTGAAACTTCTTCTTGCCCTTCTTTACCATTGGTTTCTCCTCTACCTTCTCCTTGCTAGGAGAGGCTTTGAGTTTTGGACAATCAGTCTTTATATGACCTGGTTTCCTGCATTCATAACAAATCACTTCATTAGAAACCTTGCCATTTCTATTATACTTACCTCTATTCCATTGCTGGCGTCTCTTCTGCTTCCTCTTTAAAAAGCTTTTGAATTGTCTAGTCATCAGTGCTATATCATCTTCATCCTCAGGTTGTGAGTGTTCACTTTCTGACTCTTCCACATTTAGTGCAATATTCTTGTCCTTTCTTGGTTCACCTGCATCAATCTTTCTTTGACTTACTCCTTGCTCGTAAGCAATGAGTGAACCAAGAAGATTGTCAATAGAATAAATGTTCAGATCTTTTGACTCTGTAATTGCAGTAATTTTAGCATCGTATGCAGTAGGTAAACAACGAAGAATCTTATTAACCATTTCAGCATTAGTTAATTCCCTACCAAGTGCATGCAAAGAGGTGACAATTTGAGTGAATCTTGTGTACATGTCAGATATAGATTCATTAGGTTTCATGCGAAATAATTCGTAGTCATGTAACAAGATATTGAGTCTTGATTGCTTAACCTCATTTGTCCCTTCATAAGTAATACAAAGTCTATCCCATATGTCTTTTCCGCTTTTACAAGTAGAAACTCGCATGTAGTCTTCAGATTTTAAAGCACAAAAGAAACTATTTAAACATTTCGCATTTAATTGTGCTAAGTCACGTTCTTCTATAGTCCAATCTGCATAGGGTGTATCTACCCTAATTCCATCAACTAATCTAGTTGGTTTTGTGTAACCTTCCTGGACTAACATCCACATGCGATAATCAAGTGACTGTAAGAAAGTAGACATGCGTGTTTTCCAAAAATCAAAAGGAATATTGTCAAACAGTGGAGGTCTAGTGATAGAGTAACCCTCAGGTGTGTTTCGGTTTCCAAATGTAGCCATCTACGTTAATCAAAAAGTAGTTCAAACTTATGATTTTGAAATAATGCTCTGATACCACTTGTTGAGTCTAGTAATTAGGTTGTTAAGCCTAAGTAAATGTCCCACGGCTACCAAGAGGGGGGTGAATTGGTAGTTTTAAAAATTTTAAACCCTCTTAAAGTTAAAGTTGAACCGAAATGAAATTTTCTTTAGAAGTTTGTAGAAAAATGTTTTTCAACCACAGAGTTGTTAAAACTGAAATTTAAAATGCGGAAACGTAAAAGCAATAAAGTAAATGACACCAGATTTATAGTGGTTCGGTCTATAACCAGACCTACATCCACTCCTCAGAGGCACCCTCTGAGTATTGCACTAATACCACAAAGTGACTCTCCTTTAGCACCCACAGCAAGGCGGAGAAGCCTGTACAAAACCCTCTTTTCACCACTCCCCGGTGCGGCAGAGAACCGTCGTCCTTTTACACAATCCACAGTGCTGGCAGAGAACCGTCGTCCTTTCACACTCTCCTAGTGTGGGCAGAGAACCGTCGTCCTTTCACACTCTCCTAGTGTGGGCAGAGAATCCTACGGCTGTTCACACTTTTCAAGTGTAGGCAGAGAACCTCCTTCCTTTTACACTCTCCTAGTGTAGGCAGAGAACCCACGTCTGTTCACACTCTCCAAGTGTCGGCAGTGAACCGGACCTTCTTGAATGATCTTCTCACAAGAATCTAGAAGGAAGAAAAGAAAAGAGTGAAGAAATCCAATTTCACAAGTAGAGATTCTTACCTTTGCAATCCAAGTGAAGCCTTCTCGCTCCAATGGTAGGAATCCTCCTTTGAATGCTCTCTTCCACTCTCCCCTTAGCTATTCTCTCAATAGGCACGAAGATCAAATGACAAAAAGATTGGGTGGCAGTCTAATTTGAAGTATTTATACAAAAGACATGAAAAACCGCCCATAAACTGCAAGTTTTCAATTCTGTACGCAGTGGATCGTCCCGTACGATCATAGATCGTCCTGGACGATTTTACTTAAACGATCTGAAACGACCCAATTTGTATATGTGTACGAAATGACTTCGTACAGCTGATCGTCCGGTACGAACTAGGTTCGTCCAGTACGAACGGTTATTACAAGGTCGGTTCTAGAAACTGCTGAAAACTGTCCTAAGTCGGTTTATCGTTTGGACGAAAATATGTTCGTCTGGACGAAAATTTTCCAGAGAGCCGATCGTCCTGGACGATTATTTATTTCGTCTGGATGAAAATTTTCCAGAGCGCCCATCGCCGGGGACGATAATTTGGTTTCGTCTGGACGAAAATTTTCCAGAGAGCTGTTCGTCCGGTACGATATTTATTTTCGTCTGGACGAAAATTTTCCAGAGCGCCCATCGCCAGGGACGATATAAAAATTCGTCCTGGACGAATAGGACTTAGAAAAATTTTTCGAAGCAAGTTCCTATTCGTTCCAAATGCTCTATAGGAGATAACTGACAGATCGTCCAGTACGATATATATCGTCCTGTACGATCAGTATAGAATTTCAAGATCTCCTTAGTTTGTGTGTGTGAGATTTTATTCACTCAATTACAATCACTCCCTTTCAAAATTAATTCAAAGAAAAGTCAAACTTCAAATAAACAAAATTTCTCATGTTGAATTTGATTTGAAGTTTTTTGTATTCTGGAGTCTGATTTTCCTGAAATGTTAGTACACACAAGAGCAAGTGCAAATCTTCTGAAATTGTTAGGAGATAACTATTCATTTGAACAATAATGTTTGGAATCATCAAAACTACATAAGTTGCACAAATATAAATCATTCAAATAGCAACTATTCAAACAAAACCCTTCAACCCATTGAACCTAGCTCAAGCCACACCCATCCAGCCATTTGGAAAGGCTCCATGACCTGCTTGGATGCCACATCAGCAGCCATTGACCAGTTGACTGGTCAAAATGGTCAAGACCCCCTTAAAACCCCTTCTTCATGGTCAAAGCCCTACTAAAACCCTTTTCCTCCCTATATCACATGCCTAAGCTCCCCTTTTTGCTTTATTTCTCTGATTAACCCCTGCTTAAGCTGCTCTAAGGGGTTGGTTTAGGCAATTTAGGCAATGTCTCCTCTCACTCATCCCAAGTCCACCCAATAGAAGCAAGGCTTATCCAGCCTTTGAGGCAGCCTTCTAGCTGTCCCAGGGACAGGTGGCATCATCTGGAGAGTCCAGGAGTCGATCCCAGATATCCAATCCAGCCCAGGCCACTTGAATAGGGAAAAAGGTGATTTTTGAAGCAATTGGATCAAAGCATCTTCTCTCACTAACCCTAGCCTCCCAGAGCGAGTTCTCAATTCGTTTTGGATCTCCAGAGCCTCCTCTACCTCCCCACTACAAAATCCAAGTGGTTGTACGTCACCGGCGGCGAGTTCTCCGGCGAGCCCACCACCTAGACCGTCCCAAGCCTATAGCAGTCAATCCAGACGTGTTCGAGCTCGGGTTCGTGCTGGGGATCTTCACTTGGACAGTCTACAAGCTCATCCATCCAGAAATTTCGAAGATCTAACGGTATAACTCCTTAAAACCCTAGATCTAGTTCACATTAGTTAGATCTAAATAGCTTTATGTTCTTAGGGTTTTGGCTGAAATAAATCCTTCCCCATTATTTCTATTCATGCCTACTCTCTGTGTTTAAAATTTCAAGTGATTTGGTCCACCCGATCGAAAGAACGAACCAAAAAACGGATCCTAGGGCGTCATTCGCAGTTCGCTGCAGATGTACGTTTTCTAGACCGTTGATCACGCGATCAACGGTCTAGATCTTGCCGTTCCGCGCTTTGGTTCGACCGTGTATTCGGTTTAGTGTTCGATCGATCGACCGGCGAGATCAGGGCCGTCCATTCGAAACAGCAGGATCAAATCTCCGCCGTTTGATCTTCTCCTGGTGAGATCGAACCGCGGGATCTGATCTCAGCCGTTAGATTGAACCCGCGGTTAATCCAACGGCTGCCATGAGCCGCTGACGTGGTTAAGTGGAAACCGCGTGAAGCGACCCGCGGCCGACGCGTGTCCCCGCCGTCACGCGGTTTCGATCCCGTGAATCCGCGCGTGCCGCGTGTCCGACCGCCGCCGTTTAATTAAGAAAAATGTGTTTTTAATTTGTTTTAATTACAGAAACTTTAAAAAAATCATAGTAAATTAAATACAAAGTCAAAAAATGAGTATAATATATCAAAATTTTCAGAATTTCATCTAGTTTATTTTAAAAATAAAATCAAACTCTTTTGGTTATTATTTTATTAGTAATTTAAAAAATACAGAAAAGTATATTTTATTTTTAATTAATTATATATAAATTATTTTTATCTGAAATTTGGCATGGATGTTTTGAGTGCATGGTTGATCTCCAGAAAAATTTTCAATATTATTTGACTGGATTTTGATAGTATTTAGAATTATTGGAGCATATTAACCTTTTTTATATTTAATTAAATATTAAATATTTTGAAAATTATAAGGAAAATCTTTTGTTATTATCAAACTTCCTGGAGATCAGTGGTCTTTCCAACTCATTAAAATGTATTCTAATAATATTTTTAATTATTTATATATATATATATATAAACATATATCCATTTATAGTTATATACATTTTAAAACCTATTTTTGGACTATATATATGTAAATCTTTAAGTGTTTAAGAAGTCACTTGAGATCTTAAATGTTGGATGACCATGCTTGAATAGAAATAAAGGGGATGATTAGTGGATAATCATTCCTTGATTATTCACTAATTTTGTCTTAATTATGTTAATTAGTTAATTGCATGCTTAAGGTGCACACACCACCTAGCCTAGGTTCTCCTAGATCTAAGGACTTGTTTGCTTGCTATTTATGTATGCATGCCATGTTTACTCAAAGGGTTAGAGGAACTTTGATTTGAACCTATTCAAAACTAGTGACACAATTAAGGACAATAATTAGGAACTTTGAGTAGAAAACTTAGAAAATATATTGTGCTTAGAATTGATATCCATTTGACTTGGAATTTGAACCATTTAAACTTAGTGACATTCTTAGCCTTTGACAATTTATTTTACTGATTTTGAAATCATTGAGACCACTAATTAATTTTCTAAGTCTTAAACCCTTAATTAAGCCTTTAAAACTTCTAAAAATTGTAATAAATCCAATTTAAATCCAAAATTCACATATAAACCCTCAAACTGACCAGAATCTGGTCCTTAATCCATGATAATTGAAAGCCCTTTGATTTGACAGCAATTTAAACCTTAATTTAATTTTAAGTGAAAATCAATATTTAATTAAGATAATTAATTAATAATAATTAAAAAATCTCAAAATTTCCCAAACACTTGGGGATTCCTCCTCAAGTTATTTCTGACCTTTGGAGGTGTTTTCAAGAGATTGGGAACTTGTTTGAAGCAAAATCACAAAAGAGGCCTTCTAATTAAGAAATTCCCAAAATTCATTAAAATGCCCAAACTTCGATAATCCATAACTAATTCTAGAAAAATCCAAATTACCCAAACTCACTTGCATTCAACTCATAGTGATGTCTAGTATTTATTAAAAATATTAAATTTCAGAAATTTGCAATATTTTAAAAAGTCAACAAATTGGTCAAACCGTAGTTAAAACTAGTTCAAAACTTCAAACCTTCGTAATAAAATGTAGACAAATCCGATTTCAACGTACTTACCTTCTAACTGATCGTAGTAAGGTC
This sequence comes from Dendrobium huoshanense, assembly GCA_016618105.1. Classification (NCBI taxonomy): domain Eukaryota; kingdom Viridiplantae; phylum Streptophyta; class Magnoliopsida; order Asparagales; family Orchidaceae; genus Dendrobium; species Dendrobium huoshanense. The sequence goes on from CM028354.1 coordinate 5,502,912, forward strand.
TAGTATTTTAATAAAATACAAAAATTCCATAATTTAGGCTTAATCAAAAAGTCAATTTTCAACCCTTTAATAAATTCATTAAAATATTCTAAAAAAAATTCTTAAAAGCTCAAAATCATTCTAAAACTCAGAGAATATTGGTTTAATGCTTAAAACACTTAAAAAATCCTTTAAAACACAACAACCACCCTAAAGTTGAAGTTTATTGGCTGGACTACTCCGGGCTGCGGGGCTAAGTGTCCTAAGGAGGCTGGTTCCTCGAGCCTGGTGGCACAACGCCACGAATCAATTAATGGAAAACTTAAATTAATCAAGCTTTTAAGATCAGTAACTAACTCATTTTTTATATTAATCCACTCTTTTCATTCCAACCAACTTAAATAACTTAATCAACCCCGATTGCTACTGGGTAACCCAGGCCTACGAGGCTATTAGCTTAGCCACAAGGAAGGTGAAATAAACTTCACGGCCTCGGTGTGAAACAAAGGTAGTAATCATTTATTTTTTAAAATATGTCTAATTAAAATTCTTAATTCATTAATACTTAAATTTTAATCTAAATTCCCTCTTAAGCCTTAACAAATCCACACTTTTAGACAACTTCAATTAATAACCCACTTTAGGATCTACCCCAGCCACACGACCTTTCTCACACACTTTAGATGATGTGCTAGGACAACCAACTCTAGATCTAGGATAGGCCGGTGTTTACTTTACTGCTGTGTGCCGGGTTTTTCGTAGTTTTCACTGCATGTTGTGGATGAAATTGCTTTGCTGTGTCTGCTTACTTTTTCTGTACTCTGTGGATGGATTGATGTGTTTGGCGACTAGATTACCCTTAGGTTAGGTACGATCTGGATGTTGACACAGTTTTCTGCAGGTGGCCACGCTCATGCAGGGCAATATAAAAAGGGGGCAAATTAAAAATGCATAAATATTATAAACTCTTTGCACAGGTGCTTCAGCTGCTAAAGCCCCCAAATAAAAAGAGCGTGGCCAGTGTGTTTATTTTCTTTTCTGCTCATATACAACTGCTTGGGAATAACTGCTTTTTATATATTAATTGCTTAGGATAACCCTGCAGGTGAGTCTAGATTTTTATTTTGATATCAATGTAATTTGTGCAAGTGTCAAGTGTTGTGAAAGTTTATTTTGAGTTGGGATACATAGATCCAAAGCTTGGATTCCAAAGAGGAAAGGATACCCCTTTGGGGAACATTCCTTTTCCATTTGGAAATCCAAATTTGGATCATACCTCTTCCTTACCCAAAGAGGAAAGAGTGGCCTTCCCCTTTAGAGGGAAGTGCCCTCTTATCCATTTGGGTAATCTGCTACGAAGATTCCAAGAAGATTGAAGAAAAGGAGTCCAAAGAAGAATGAAATTGAAGATTTGAAGATTTGAAGATTGAGAGTATCCCACTCAAAATAACTTGCGTCATTACTAGGTTTAGAATCCGGGTTGTTGTCAGTGGTGCCCGGCCACTTTACTTTCTGTAATATTCTGGTTTGTAATAAGCAAGGCAATTCTGCCTATGGACATTTATTAATTAATTTGTATTTGATGTAATGATTTGATTGCCTTTAGGATTACTTGTTTTTACTAGTTTTTTGGCGATTGCATGCCGCTCTTTGTTTTCGCCTGGATACGTGAGACTCGTGAGGGTGTGAAATTTTTATACTCATAATCTTAAAAGTCTAAAATTTTAGTGAGTCTAAATAACATAGAAAGATAACGAATCTAGGGAATTAGCCGGGGATCGACCCCGGGGTCGCATGCATATTTCTGCATTACTCTTTCCTTGTTTTAGACCCTTCCCCGCCTGCGGGTAGAGTCCGGATAGTCTGACCTATGAGGACGAGGTGCCGGACCTGGGGAAGTCCAGTCTTCTAAAAAATTATTTTATAAGCCTGTTTTTAAAAATTTCAAGCATATTTGATTTGAGGTTGTTAACCAGCACGCATTGCATTAGATACAAATTAAAGAGTCAAAATTTTAATTTCATAGTCCTTAGCATCTTAGCACCCAACATAAGTCAAAGGGGCCAATTAGGAAAATCTCTAGATGTCGGCCCCGCCTCACCAAAACTTTAATTACAACGTCCCTACCACTCTTTCATAAAAGACCGGATTCATCTCTTTTAAATCGATTAGGTGGTTAGCTGGCTCCCCAATCCAGGCCGGGGTAAGTCCAGATCTTGCACTGCATTAGTTAGGATCGGACGACTGTGGTCCAGTGTCCAAAATAGATTTAGGTTCCGGGGCAGATCTTTGATTATAAGACCCCAAACTTCGGGAATCTAATCCCAAATTTCTAATAAAATGCTCAACTCTAATTAAATATCATTTCAAATCCAAAACATAAAGCCCAACACTTAGACTAAGTTGGGACACTTCCGGATGGTTCTGGAATCTCAAAGTGTCCCCTACCTCTCATCCTTTAACTCCGTTAATAACTGTTCAATTTTGATCCATTCCCTTTTGATTTTCCAATAATTCTATTCATACTTTGATATCACTCCTAGAAATTCTAAACAAAATTTTGCCACTATTTTAATCGAGAGTTTTCGTAGGGGATTTTATCTCCCTACGATGTAATTAACTACGAGGGCTTGCGCTCGTAGGAGATTTAGAACCACACACACCTGATTTTAAAAATTGATTTTTCAAAATTCAATTGGATTTCTTTGGGAGAATTTAAAATACTAGTGATCATTATTATCATATTTAAAGGATTATCATTGAACGATACTTTCTCCCTTTGGAGAGATATATTTTTCTTTGATAAGGCTTTGGATGTGAACCTAACGATCACACTTCTTGAATATTGTAGCTGGATATTCATTGAACCTCATTTTGACCCTTCGGGGTCATATGAATTTCTCTTTAGCATCCGCTCACAATATTCAAGATGGATTTCATAATTCTAAGTCTGAACACCGTTATGAAAGTTTATTTTCGTCCTCCGGGGTGATATACTCTTTCTAACGAGTCGATTCGACCTTAGAATTAGAACTTAACCTTAATTTTAAAATCCCCAAAGAAAACTAATACTTTTCAAAACATATTTTCAAAATTCCACCAACAAAAAAATGGCACGCCCGGTGGGACAAATCTCTCTCTCCATCTTTAATAATGGCAAAATTTTGTTTCATCGGTAGTTTTAACTATCATTTCTTCCGTTGGTCCCTTTGCTCATTTCTTCCTTGGGTGAGTGTGGCCAACATCTAAAATAATAACAAAATGTTAAAAGAGAGGTTCCACCTCTAAATTTGGCTTTTCGTTCTGATTTTGACCTTCTGCCCCAGCATAGCCTGTGAGGCGACAGTGTCAAATCAGATCTCTGGATATCCTTTTTAATTTTATGGATTTGTGGTCGATGAATTTCTCGTTCAACATATAAATCCTTAAAATTGAAAAGAATTCAAATTTTTGACTTCATTTCAAACCTTTTTAGTTTTAACCCCCTCATTTCCCCTTTGACTTCTAAGGGTGGGGAGGGTTAAACTATTCCTTTTTACTTGGGCTTTCTCACAATTCCATAAGCCTTCGGGCAAGGGGAAACTCTGTCCGTTGTATTTTGGAACCTGTAAGAAAACCCCTTTCAAATTCTCAAAACTTTCAAAAAAAAATTATTATCTCTTAAACTCCAAGTTGTCATGTGTTGCCCCATACGATTTCCTCGTGGGCCAACATATGTCATACTTTCAAAAAATAATAACAATAAAATACTTTTTACCACTCTTTTCAAAAAGATCTAATTTCAATCATTTTCTTTAACTTTCAGAAAATTTCAAATGGCTGGCCAACTGATTTTCTCTTTTGACCGAGAGTTGTCCTCAACTGTTAATGACCAAGGGAGCACTGTTATTTTTGGAATGGGATTTAGTACTCTAGAGCTCTCTATGGACGGACACCAGATTGTTAGTTTGGATGCCAGTAAGGAAACTCCCCCAGTAGTTGAGTTAATTGTGGGATCTGCACCCACCTTGCCAGTAGTCAGTGATGATCAGAAACAGTCTGAACCAGTTGTTGAGCCTCCCACTGAAATTAAGTCCGTTTTTGAAGAAGGGTCTAGTTCTGGACTTAGATTCACCACTAAGAATCAGAAGAAGAACTATTTGAGGAGACTTAGAAAGAAAATCTCTAAGGCTAAGAGAGTTCTACCCTTTAAGACCTTGGCTCAAGTAGAACCTGAGGCTGTTGAGGAGCTACCTATTCCTGCTTCCTCTCCCCTCCTAAAGGGAAGTCGCTTTTACCCCCTGGCTTCAGCTCAAGGGGAGGAGAGGATAGCTAGGATAGCCCGTTCTCCACCATGCCCGGTCGACTACTCGACCAAGAAAACTCAGAAAGAAAGACATCTCCAAAAGACAAGGACTCTGAGAAATATAATTCATACCTGCGCTGCACAGACTGGTCAGACTAAAGAAGAATATGTGAAACAATTGAAGGGAGTGATCTCACATCGCTTCCAAAAAGAAGTGTTGAAGGAAGAAGTATCTGAAGCAAAGAATTTAACCCCTCAATTCGTTAGAAAAAATAAGAAGTATGCTAGACAGCCCGCTACTTCAGTACTGGTTGATGGATATCACTGGGTGCCACGCCCTCTGTCCTCTCAAACAGAGGGTATTGTGTTGACTGGGTCCGAGAGAGGCCGCCATCCTACTGGTAGACCCCCGGTACCCCCACATAAACCTGTAAGATTGGCCTCAGTGATTGTCAAACCAAAGGGGGTTGAAGTTCAAAAGTCTGTGGACCTTAAAGGAAAAAGACCTAAATCTCCTGAAAGGAAATATGTGCCAAAGAGAACTAAGTTGGAGAATCTGCCACCACCTCCTAGAACTTCTAAGTTCATTCTGCAGCTCCAACGAGTTTCAGCCAACCCTACTCCGAGTTCAGTTGAATTGATGGATGTTCAGGCTAGTACTCCAGTTGTTACAGTTGATAGTCCTGCCATAGCCAGTCTGACTCCAGATCCAATAGTCACCGTTCCTGCTACCCCAGTTGATGATCCCCAAAATCGAGTGTCATTCCTAGGCCCCTTAGTCAGGTGTCTGAGGACCTTACCTTACCAGATGTGGGAACTATCACTCTACAAGCTCCTACTTCTCCTGAGGAATATGTCCCTCTCCCTGTAGAGGATGCCACTCTTCTGACTACCAGCTCTGGGATAGTCGAAGAGGAGAGAATTGACCAGGATTTAGAAATGGAAGATGAACCGGATACAAAGTCTCAACCAGATCCTAATCCAAAACTTACAGAAATCATTGCCCTTATGGATTCTGAAGAGTTGTTTGATATGGCTGAGTATAAAGGATACTTACCCCTTGACCCTAAATCAATTGGGGATAGACCGGTCGAGGAGGTAGTCCAAGAAATAAGAAACATTTTGTTGAACAAAGAAGGAATGGCTTCTTTTGACCCTGATACGGATGATCTCCTTGGAGATGAAGATGATTATGTTGGGGGCATTCATGTGGTTGAAACTAGAGGGTCTAATAAAGAAGCTGAGCCCAGCAAGCGCCGATTTGTTAAGGATGATGATCCGCATGCTGTTGAGTCAGAGTCAGATGAGTCTGTGAAAGATAGAGATGAAGAACATATAAAAAACTTGGAGACTCAGCTTGCTAGCATGATGTCACAAGTTAGAGAAATGCAAGAGAAGTTGGACAAATCACAGCAAGAGTCTTTTATGATCCACCAGTCAGCTCGAGAGCTCACAGAAAAGGCCAAAAGGGCAGAACTTAATTCCAGACCTCTCGAGTCACCACCTGTGACTCTCCCTTGTCCAGTAGAGACACCTCCAGTTCACCCTGCAGTCTCCTCCATTCCTTCAATCCCACCTCAGAAGGATATCAAGCAGTTAATTGAGGACCAGGTAAGGGAGGCCTTAGCCCATGCTCAAGGAACTGTGTCTATTTCAAAGGGTAGACCCTACCCCGAGGAATATGACTTAGTTCCTTACCCAAAGGGCTTTGTGCCACCAACTTTTAAAGTTTTCACTGGAATTGAAAATCCGAGACAGCATCTGGCCCACTTCCGAGCAAGCTGTTGCAATGCAGGAGGGTCAGATGCTCTACTATTTCGCCAATTTGTAAGTAGTCTGTCCGGCATTGCTTTTGAATGGTACGCCGATCTGCCCAACGGTTCAGTAAGAACCTTTAGCGACCTAGAAAACCTCTTTCTTAAGAGATTTTCTGGAGCGCAACAACGCACCACTGTGGGCGATCTCGTGGTTGAAAAGCAAAAGCCGGGAGAGTCTCTAGTTGAGTACATCTTGAGGTGGCGAAACCTCTCGATGAAGTGTGAACCCCAGTTGCAAGAACAACATGCTGTGGAGATTCTTTTGAAGAATATCCACGGTCCTGTTGCTTTTCTCCTGAAGGGTTTCACTATTAAAACTTTTGAGAAACTTCTTAATAAGGCTAGCAATTTGCAGGAAGAGGCTCCTAGGATGCCATTCTTACGAGAGCAGTCTGAAGAAAGGAAGGGTCCAAAACTGGTGAAAACATTTGAAAAGAAAGCTGTGGTCTCAGCAGTAGATAAAGGAAAGAGGCCAGTGATTAGTCAGCCTAGCACTCCACTTCCACCACAGCCGCCTCAGAAGCAGCCCTTTCAGATAGTTCCTCAACATACTAGAGATCCCTCTTTCATCCCTTTTAGAGAGAGATTGGCAAAGCCTTATCCATTTAAAAGGGAGTCAGTTAAGAAGATCTTCAGAAGTCTGTTAAAGAAACCAGATTTTCAGTTGCCAGAGGCTAGGAGGCCTGAGGATGAGAGCAAGAAAGATGATCCCAAGTATTGCCCGTACCACAGGATGCTTAGTCACCCTCTTGAGGACTGCGTTGTGTTCAAAGATTGGCTTGAGAGGAACTACACCCAAGGTAACATCATAATACCTAAGGAATACTTGGTCGATCCAGAAAAGGCTTCAATTAAGACCATTTCAGGTAATCCTCTTAACTCTTCTTGTTTTGTTGAAGATGGTTGGGACATTGCTTTGTCCCGGGCACTTAAAAAGTCGATTAACAAGTCTTTTCGTCTTTCTCAACAGCTGACTACGATAGCCCAGGCCCCGGTGTGGAAAGTTGACCTGGACGCTTCGCAGAAGGATGTTGAGCCACTTCCCTCTCCAGTAGTCTTAGGAACTACTGAGAAAAATGTAAAAGAAGAGAAATCTGATTTTGTAGAGAGGAAGTGTGTAGATGAGAGATGTATTAGAATGGCGGATGGTGGTGTTAAAACCCTTTCCCCTCTTTTGTTATCTGACTTTTACTTTGCCCCATCAAAGGCGAAGGGTCAAAAGATGAATAAAAAACATCCTTCTACTTCTGTCTTGATGATTAACCATGAATCTCAAATGCAAATTGATGACTCTCCTGTTTAAATCAAACTCCTAATGAAGCAAATATCGAGGTTAATCAAACCGACCTCCCCGAATCGACTATTCAAGAAGAGGTCGAATGTGAAGCTTTATCAGAAAGTGATTTCCCTCAAATCAATTTCCAAGGAAATCCTATCTTGATAGAACTTTCAGATTCTGACTCGCTTTCAGGAAATGATGATCCAACACCTATGGTGTGTGTAGACACTGCCCTAGTTTGCCCGCCCGAAGACGTCGAGCAGGTGCAACTCCGTGGCGGTAAAGTCTTACCCCCTAGGTTGCCCCCTCAGGACAAAGGCAAGCAACCTTCATTCGAAAATCTAAGTCCGGATTCCCCTCAACAACCAGAATTCCCTTTAATTCCTCCGGGTTTCGAGTCTGTCGTTCCTAAGGTTGATTACAATGTTCTAGCCCACCTTAGGAAGTTGCCAGCAAAATTAAGTATTTATGACGCCCTCCTTCTCTCCAAAGAAATGAGGGAGTCTCTAATTAAAGCACTTCTCGATCCCGAGATTTGCTTAACACAGTTGGCTGCAACTTCAGAAGGTGAGGCTCTCTACTTCAAAGAGGTCCCTGGGGTTACCTTTTCAGACGAAGATTTACTCTTGGGAACTGCTGACCACAATCGTCCCCTCTACATTACTGTAGATGTGGGAAATTTCAAGTTATCAAGAGTCCTTGTTGATCCGGGTGCATCGGTCAACGTGATGAACATAAAGACCCTTGCTTATCTCAGAGTTGATACTAGCAAGCTTTCAACCGACAGGTTGGTGCTTCGTGGGTTCAACGAGAAGGGCGAGAGAGCTTTAGGTTCAATCACTCTACTCCTGGAGATAGGAGGTTTAAAAACTGAAGCTAAATTTCATATAATTGATTCGACTACGTCCTTTAACGCACTTCTAGGTAGACCTTGGATTCACGAATATAGAATGGTTCCATCTACCCTGCACCAATGCATTAAGTATCAACGAGACGGCATTGAACATGTGATTAAGGGTGATTTGCAACCATTCTCGATTCAAGAAATTGGGATCTACGAAGATGCTGCATATTTCATACCAAAAGGGTCCTCGTCCCGTTCTAAATTAGAGATCAAATTTGAGGAGAAAATGGTTGGACAAAAATTCAACCAAAAGAAAGAAAAAGATAAGGATATCAATCAAGAAATGATTCAATCGAGTAGTGAAGACGACTCTGATATCGTTGTCCTTAGACCTCCAAGCACATTACCTCAAAGAGGTGGGAGGATGGCTTTAAGGGCACGAGGTCGAGGCCGCGCTTCATTAGACAGGAGAGCAGCACCTGTATACATTGATTTGGAATCAGATTCCGATGGTGAACTAGAAAGTCAAGGTGCTGCCCTCTCTCTCGATTATCAAAACATAAATACTCCTCCAAAATTTGATCTCACCTTAGACCAGGACAGTGACCCTGAGGTAGATATTTCAAAAGTTAAAAGTGACGAGCCCGAATTAACAATGTATGAAAAGCTCACTAGAAGGATTGAGGCCCTTTCTCTGACCCCACTGTCGGCAGGCAGGGTTGTAGGGTTGGAAGTCAAAGTGGCCCCCAACTTGGATGGTGAAGTTAAGAAAGTCCAGAAATTCTTTCCTGGCTCCTCCTCCGCAAGGGACGAAGGTGATGTAACCCTTGAGGAGGCAGATTTTAATGAATTAATGGAATTACCTTTCGGCTACTTCCCTGTTTGTGTAAAAAATACTTTTTCTAAAGGTTCTATACCATACCGATGGACTAAGGGTCAAGCTAGATACCACGAGAATATTTGGCGAACAAAAATAAATAAAAATCCAACAAGTGGTATTGGCTTTGGAACAGTTAGTTCATTCGATGATGATGAGTATTGCCTAATGATAACTTACCATCTCGATTCTCCAAATGTCCCTACAGATCCTCCTTGTCCTCTAGATGGACTCTGTTTGGAGACTTTAGACGATCCCGATGATCTTCAAGTTCGGGATGCACCCCCTGAATTTGAAGAGGAAATTAAGTCGACAGTCGATGAGTTGAGAGAAATTAACTTGGGAAACGATGATGACCCCCGTCCGATTTTCATAAGTACTTTGTTGAGCGAGGGTGAAACCCAAGACTTAATCCAGTTGTTATTCGAGTTCAGGGATTGCTTTGCCTGGACATATGACGAAATGCCAGGTTTGCCTGCTGAGGTAGCAGTTCACAAACTTGGAGTTCGGCATGATGCCATCCCTGTTAAACAAGCTCCTCGACGCATGCGCTTAGAGATTGAGCAACAAGTCGTTTCTGAAGTTAAGAAATTGGCAGAAGCCGGATTCATTCGAGAGGAACAATACCCCTCTTGGGTGGCCAGCGTCGTGCCAGTTCGAAAGAAAAATGGTCAGATTCGGATTTGTGTCGACTATAGGGATCTGAATAAGGCATGCCCTAAGGATGAGTTCCCTCTACCAATACCAGAACTCATGGTGGACATTGCCTCCTCACATGCTATTTTCTCATTCATGGATGGCTCGTCGGGTTATAACCAAATCAAGATGGCCCCTGAAGATGAGAGAAATACGGCGTTCAGAACCCCTATTGGAATCTTTTGTTATAAGGTAATGCCATTCGGCTTAAAGAATGCCGGAGCAACCTACCAACGGGCCATGACCCGTATCTTTGACGACTTAATTCATAATCAAGTTGAATGTTATATTGATGATTTAGTTGTCAAGAGCAAGGTTAAAGAGGCTCACCTGTATGACTTAAGAGTTGTTTTCGAACGGTTGCGCCGCTACGATTTGAAAATGAACCCCTTGAAGTGCGCCTTCGGCGTCGCTTCGGGAAAATTCTTAGGATTCGTAGTGAGGCACCGCGGAATCGAGATAGATCCTGCTAAAATTGAAGCCATCTTAGATATGCCATCCCCTAAGAGCCTTACTCAGTTAAGGTCTCTACAAGGTAGATTGGCATATATAAGGAGGTTTATTTCTAATCTTTCCGGGAGATGTCAACCCTTTTCTGTCCTTGCGAAAAAGGATACTAAATTCGTATGGGGCGAGAAGTGTCAAAATGCTTTTGACGATATCAAACAATACCTTTCTAACCCGCCAGTCTTGGCAGCTCCGATTCCGGGAAAGCCATTAATCCTCTACACCGCAGCTCTAGATGAGTCTTTAGGTGCCCTGTTAGCTCAAGTTAACGACGAAGGGAAAGAGAATGCTCTCTACTACCTTAGTCGAAGACTCCTTCCTACTGAAATTCGATACCCGTCAATTGAGAAGCATTGTCTTGCTCTGGTTTTTGCAGCTCAGAAACTGAGGCATTACATGCTCTCCCACTCAATCAGTCTGATTTCAAGAGTTAATCCTTTGCAATATCTTATGACCCGACCTACGTTGTCAGGACGTTTAGCTCGTTGGTCTATGATATTGTTGCAATTTGAGATTACTTTCACTCCTCTTCGTGCTGTGAAAGGACAGGCTGTTGCCGACTTTCTGGCAGCACACCCGCTGCCGGCAGATTCTCCTCTGAACGATGACTTACCCGACGAACAAATCATGAGTTTGGGGAATCTGGCGAGGCCATCTGGGAATTATATTTTGATGGGGCAGCATCCTCTCGTAGGATTGCGACTCAACAATCTGTAATTCCTGGAAAGGCTGGAGTCGGTCTAATTTTTATTACACCAGAAAAAGGAATGATGCATTTTTCCTACCACTTATCGGAGCCTTGCACAAACAACGAAGCTGAATACGAAGCTCTGATAACTGGTTTGGAACTTGCAATTCTAATGGAGATTAAAGAGATTAAGATCTTTGGAGATTCCCAACTGGTTATTAACCAAGTCGCCGGAACTTATAAAGTCTTGAATCCGAATCTCCTAAGATATCACCAGTATACACTTCACTTGTTGGAACAAATCCCTATTGCTACTTTGTATAGGGTTCCCCGTGGAAGCAATTCTGCGGCGGATGCCTTAGCAAAACTTGCAAAGGAATTTGCATGTCCTGAGGAGGATTCCATCCCTATAGAGATACAGGGTCGTAAGACTCTCTCTCTTATAGATTTGGAACACATTAGTAAGACTCCCCTTCAGATCCTTTCTGCCTCTTCGACAACTGACGAAGAAGGCGATTGGAGACGACCCTTAGTCGATTACCTTAAAGAAGGGAAGCTTCCCCAGGATAAATCACTCTCCAACCAGATTAAGAAACGTGCCCTATCATATGCACTAGTTAACGATCTGTTGTACCGTCGGTCTTTCGATCACATGTGGCTGCGCTGTTTGAACAAGCGAGAAGCCCAGAAAATTGTTAATGAAGTTCATTCAGGACTGTGCGGTGCTCATCAATCGGGTCCAAAAATGAAATTAAAGATTAAAAGACTTGGATACTATTGGCCTACAATGATTGACGATTGCATGAATACTGCAAAGCACTGTCATCAATGTCAGGTCCATGGTGTGGTTTTACATCAGCCGCCTAATGTGTTACACCCTACGATAGCCTCGTGGCCCTTCGAGAGTTGGGGCACGGATATCATTGGGCCGATTGACCCTCCCTCCGCGAGAGGTCATCGTTTCATATTAGCAGCAACTGATTACTTTTCAAAGTGGGCGGAAGCAATTCCCCTACGAAACGTAACATCACACCATGTCTTAAAATTCTTTCGTGACCATATTGTATATCGATTCGGCGTACCTCGCAGAATCATATCCGATAATGGGTCCGCATTCAAGTCTACAAAAATCAATAGTTTTGTAAGGCGCCATAATATTGATTGGAGATATTCGACGATCTATTACCCTCGGGCGAATGGATTGGCCGAGGCCTTCAACAAAACCTTGGTGCAAATTGTCAAAAAGACCCTTGATGATAACAAACGGCAGTGGGATGAGCGGTTGGTGGAAGCTTTGTGGGCTTATCGTACCACTTATAGAACCCCGACCCAATCCACCCCGTTTGCACTAGTGTATGGATCTGAGGCTGTTCTGCCCTTGGAAATACAAATCCCTTCGCTTAGAATTGCAGTTCAGAATCAAATTACCAATGAACAAAATGCAAAACTACGATTGGAAGAACTCGAAGGCCTTGAAGAGCGACGTCTCCAAGCTCAACAAAGTTTAGAGTTGTATAAATCCCGTATGGTTCAAGCCCATGACAAGTTAGTGCGACCTAGGACCTTCCAAGCGGGAGACTTGGTATTGGTCCTTCGGAGGCCTATCTTGGCCCATCGGAAGCTGGGAGGCAAATTTGAACCTACGTGGGAAGGACCCTTCGTTATAGAGACTGTCTACGAAGGAGGCTCGTATCAGTTAGTAGATTGTAAAGGGAACCACCCGATGCTACCTGTCAATGGGCGTTTCCTTAAGAAATACTATGCTTGATGTAGCTCATTTTATCAATTAATAAAACTTCCTTTTCTTGATTTACAACTTGATTCTACCTTTTTTTTAAGTTTTTTTTTTAACGCTCTTCGCCTTCTCCTTAAGGTTAGGTCTTTCCTTCCCTTAGGATTAGACCCGCTAGTGGTGGAGTACGCCCTCCGTGGCACCATCCTGGCATTTCACCCGGGGATTAGTGGTGGAGTACGCCCTTTGTGGCACCATCCTGATTCCCATTCGCTAGTGATGGAGTACGCCCTTCGTGGCACCATCCTAGTTTGCCAGTTAATCTGCCTATTTGGAGTAAGTCTTCTATCAGCATCCTATAGGCCTAAGGTTGGGTGATGCCCTTCCTTAGACCCAAGGTTAGGTATTCCCTACCTTGGTTTCCAGTTGATCCGTCTACTAGGAGTAAGTCTTCTATCAGCATCCTGTAGACCTAAGGTTGGGTGATGCCCTTCCTTAGACCCAAAGCTAGGTATTCCCTACTTTGGTTTCCAGTTAATTTGCCTATTAGGAGTAAGTCTTCTATCAGCATCCTATAGGCCTAAGGTTGGGTGATGCCCTTCCTTAGACCCAAGGTTAGGTATTCCCTACCTTGGTTTCCAGTTAATCTGCCTATTAGGAGTAAGTCTTCTATCAGCATCCTATAGGCCTAAGGTTGGGTGATGCCCTTCCTTAGACCCAAAGCTAGGTATTCCCTACTTTGGTTTCCAGTTAATTTGCCTATTAGGAGTAAGTCTTCTATCAGCATCCTATAGGCCTAAGGTTGGGTGATGCCCTTCCTTAGACCCAAAGCTAGGTATTCCCTACTTTGGTTTCCAGTTAATTTGCCTATTAGGAGTAAGTCTTCTATCAGCATCCTATAGGCCTAAGGTTGGGTGATGCCCTTCCTTAGACCCAAGGCTAGGTATTCCCTACCTTGGTTTCTCCAGTTTCCTTGTCTACTAGGAGTAAGTCTTCTATCAGCATCCTGTAGACCTAAGGTTGGGTGATGCCCTTCCTTAGACCCAAGGCTAGGTATTCCCTACCTTGGTTTCTCCAGTTTCCTTGTCTACTAGGAGTAAGTCTTCTATCAGCATCCTGTAGACCTAAGGTTGGGTGATGCCCTTCCTTAGACCCAAGGTTAGGTATTCCCTACCTTGGTTTTACCAGTTTTCCTTATCCAATAGGTGTAAGCCTTCCATTAGCATCCTATAGGCTTGAGGTTGGGAGATGATCTCCCTTTCACTCTCAAAATTCTACTTCCATTCGGTCAACGCCAATGTGTGCAGCAGAAGTTCCTTCTACTACACACATTGGGGGTCCATTTGTTGACCTCATTTTTGTATGAGGTCACTAAGACCCTTCCAGAACCCAAATTTAATCCTAGACCCTAGGATCCACTCTAGACCTTAGGATCCTTCTAGAGTCAGACCTTAGAGCCTATTCTAGAGCCTAGGATTCCCTTCAAATCCTAGATCTTAGAATTCTTCTAGATCTTAGGATCACTCCAACTTCAAATCAATCTCCACCTTTGATCAACCTCAATTTTAAATCAATTCCTATATTTGATCCACTCCAATTTCAATTTGATTCCTACCTGTGATCAATTTGAATCTCAAACTCCATCCAATTCAAATCCAAATTAATTCAAACTTCAAATCAAATCCAAACCCAGAATTCAGACTCAAATCCAAACTCTAGAGGCCCTGTCCTAAACACCCTTTTCAGAGATTTTTCAAACATTTCAATACCCAGTCAAATGATCTCTGATTCAGGGTCTATCACTTGCAAAGTGATAAGACATGTCTCTAGAGGATACCCTCCAACTTTGAGCTCATTCTGAGGTCTCTAACCCCAGAATCTGAATTAAAATCCAAAGGTTGTAAAACCTTCAAATATTTACAGCCTATGCCACTGAACCTAACCCCTTTGAGATCTTGACCTTGGAACCCTTATCCAAGCCTCCAGTCACTTCCAGACTCTTGATTTTAACCCATTGAGCAGTAAACTGCATTTTTCAGAACCATTTTTGACCATAGTTGACCAATAGGTCAAAATTGACCAAAATACCCCTATGGGGCTCAAATAGGGATTTCAAACCAAATGAGCTCCAAATGGGATGCAACCACCTTTGACAAATTTCAAATGTCATTTCAAATCTTTTGAACCTATTTCCAACCCTTGAGTCAACCTGGTTGACCAAGTCAACTGGTTTGACCCAAGAGGCCCTTTAAGGGTCCAAACATGTGTTTTGACCCAAATGACCTCTTTAGGCCATCCAACCACTTCCTTTGAACTTAAAATATCATTTCAAACCTGTTGAGCCCAAACCCAGACCCTGGGTCAACCTGGTTGACCAAGTCAACCCAGGTTGACCAAACAGGCCCTTAGGGGCTCAAATAGGGATTTTGATCAATTTGACCTCCCCAGACCTGGGAACCACCCTCAATGGTCTCCAAATGCCTTTTCAAACCTGTTGAGCCCAAACCTAGACCCTGGGTCAACCTGGTTGACCAAGTCAACCTAGGTTGACCAAACAAGCCCTTAAGGGTTCAAATAGTGATTTTGACCAAATTGACCCCTCCAAACCCTGGGACCACATCCAGTAGACTCAGGATGACATTCTGAATTTGTTGAATCCATTTCTAGCCCCTGAACCCAATTGGTTGACCAAGTCAACCAGTTTTGGCCTAAAAGCCCATTAAAGGCCCATTAAGCCTTCTTGATTCAATTGACATGCATGGCTCTTGGAACCACCCTCCAATCCACCTAATCAACCCATTTGAATTACATAGGTGAAAATTCCATAACCCTTGATGGGGTTGACTGGTCAACCAGTCAACTCAAGGCTTAAAGGACCATTTGTATGGTCAAACCCTTCAACCCATTGAACCTAGCTCAAGCCACACCCATCCAGCCATTTGGAAAGGCTCCATGACCTGCTTGGATGCCACATCAGCAGCCATTGACCAGTTGACTGGTCAAAATGGTCAAGACCCCCTTAAAACCCCTTCTTCATGGTCAAAGCCCTACTAAAACCCTTTTCCTCCCTATATCACATGCCTAAGCTCCCCTTTTTGGTTTATTTCTCTGATTAACCCCTGCTTAAGCTGCTCTAAGGGGTTGGTTTAGGCAATTTAGGCAATGTCTCCTCTCACTCATCCCAAGTCCACCCAATAGAAGCAAGGCTTGTCCAGCCTTTGAGGCAGCCTTCTAGCTGTCCCAGGGACAGGTGGCATCATCTGGAGAGTCCAGGAGTCGATCCCAGCCATCCAATCCAGCCCAGGCCACTTGAATAGGGAAAAAGGTGATTTTTGAAGCAATTGGATCAAAGCATCTTCTCTCACTAACCCTAGCCTCCCAGAGCGAGTTCTCAATTCGTTTTGGATCTCCAGAGCCTCCTCTACCTCCCCACTACAAAATCCAAGTGGTTGCACGTCACCGGCGGCGAGTTCTCCGGCGAGCCCACCACCTAGACCGTCCCAAGCCTATAGCAGTCGATCCAGACGTGTTCGAGCTCGGGTTCATGCTGGGGATCTTCACTTGGACAATCTACAAGCTCATCCATCCAGAAATTTCAAAGATCTAACGGTATAACTCCTTAAAACCCTAGATCTAGTTCACATTAGTTAGATCTAAATAGCTTTATGTTCTTAGGGTTTTGGCTAAAACAAATCCTTCCCCATTATTTCTGTTCATGCCTACTCTCTGTGTTTAAAATTTCAAGTGATTTGGTCCACCCGATCGAAAGAACGAACCAAAAAACGGATCCTAGGGCGTCATTCGCAGTTCGCTGCAGATGTACGTTTTCTAGACCGTTGATCACGCGATCAACGGTCTAGATCTTGCCGTTCCGCGCTTTGGTTCGACCGTGTATTCGGTTTAGAGTTCGATCAATCGACCGGCGAGATCAGGGCCGTCCATTCGGAACAGCGGGATCAAATCTCCGCCGTTTGATCTTCTCCTGGTGAGATCGAACCGCGGGATCTGATCTCAACCGTTAGATTGAACCCGCGGTTAATCCAACGGCTGCCATGAGCCGCTGACGTGGTTAAGTGGAAACCACGTGAAGCGGCCCGCGGCCGACGCGTGTCCCCGCCGTCACGCGGTTTCGATCCCGCGAATCCGCGCGTGCCGCGTGTCCGACCGCCGCCGTTTAATTAAGAAAAATGTGTTTTTAATTTGTTTTAATTACAGAAACTTTAAAAAAATCATAGTAAATTAAATACAAAGTCAAAAAATGAGTATAATATATCAAAATTTTCAAAATTTCATCTAGTTTATTTTAAAAATAAAATCAAACTCTTTTGGTTATTATTTTATTAGTAATTTAAAAAATACAGAAAAGTATATTTTATTTTTAATTAATTATATATAAATTATTTTTATCTGAAATTTGGCATGCATGTTTTTGAGTGCATGGTTGATCTCCAGAAAAATTTTCAATATTATTTGACTGGATTTTGATAGTATTTAGAATTATTGGAGCATATTAACCTTTTTTATATTTAATTAAATATTAAATATTTTGAAAATTATAAGGAAAATCTTTTGTTATTATCAAACTTCCCTGGAGATCAGTGGTCTTTCAACTCATTAAAATGTATTCTAATAATATTTTTAATTATATATATATATATATATATATATATATATATATATATATATATATATATATATATATATATATATATATATATATATATATATATATATATATATATATATATATATATATATATATATATATATATATATATATATATATATATATATATATATATATATATATAAACATATATCCATTTATAGTTATATACATTTTAAAACCTATTTTTGGACTATATATATGTAAATCTTTAAGTGTTTAAGAAGTCACTTGAGATCTTAAATGTTGGATGACCATGCTTGAATAGAAATAAAGGGGATGATTAGTGGATAATCATTCCTTGATTATTCACTAATTTTGTCTTAATTATGTTAATTAGTTAATTGCATGCTTAAGGTGCACACACCACCTAGCCTAGGTTCTCCTAGATCTAAGGACTTGTTTGCTTGCTATTTATGTATGCATGCCATGTTTACTCAAAGGGTTAGAGGAACTTTGATTTGAACCTATTCAAAACTAGTGACACAATTAAGGACAATAATTAGGAACTTTGAGTAGAAAACTTAGAAAATATATTGTGCTTAGAATTGATATCCATTTGACTTGGAATTTGAACCATTTAAACTTAGTGACATTCTTAGCCTTTGACAATTTATTTTACTGATTTTGAAATCATTGAGACCACTAATTAATTTTCTAAGTCTTAAACCCTTAATTAAGCCTTTAAAACTTCTAAAAATTGTAATAAATCCAATTTAAATCCAAAAATCACATATAAACCCTCAAACTGACCAGAATCTGGTCCTTAATCCATGATAATTGAAAGCCCCTTGATTTGACAGCAATTTAAACCTTAATTTAATTTTAAGTGAAAATCAATATTTAATTAAGATAATTAATTAATAATAATTAAAAAATCTCAAAATTTCCCAAACACTTGGGGATCCCTCCTCAGGTTATTTCTGACCTTTGGAGGTGTTTTCAAGAGATTGGGAACTTGTTTGAAGCAAAATCACAAAAGAGGCCTTCTAATTAAGAAATTCCCAAAATTCATTAAAATGCCCAAACTTCGATAAACCATAACTAATTCTAGAAAAATCCAAATTACCCAAACTCACTTGAATTCAACTCATAGTGATGTCTAGTATTTATTAAAAATATTAAATTCCAGAAATTTGCAATATTTTAAAAAGTCAACAAATTGGTCAAACCGTAGTTAAAACTAGTTCAAAACTTCAAACCTTCGTAATAAAATGTAGAAAAATCCGATTTCAACGTACTTACCTTCTAACTGATCGTAGTAAGGTCTAGTATTTTAATAAAATACAAACATTCCAGAATTTGTGCTTAATCAAAAAGTCAATTTTCAACCCTTTAATCAATTCATTAAAATATTCTAAAAAAATTCATAAAAGCTCAAAATCATTCTAAAACTCAGAGAATATTGGTTTAATGCTTAAAACACTTAACAAATCCTTTAAAACACAACAACCACCCTAAAGTTGAAGTTTATTGGCTGGACTACTCCGGGCTGCGGGGCTAAGTGTCCTAAGGAGGCTGGTTCCTCGAGCCTGGTGGCACAACGCCACGAATGAATTCTAAAGGGTGTCAAACCTTAAAATGGATTAATTTTTAATTATTTAACATTTTAAAAAAAAAATCTCTAATTCAATTACATTAATTTGGTTTATTGGCTGGACTACTCCGGGCTGCGGGGCTAAGTGTCCTAAGGAGGCTGGTTCCTCGAGCCTGGTGGCACAACGCCACGAATCAATTAATGGCAAACTTAAATTAATCAAGCTTTTAAGATCAGTAACTAACTCATTTTTTATATTAATCCACTCTTTTCATTCCAACCAACTTAAATAACTTAATCAACCCCGATTGCTACTGGGTAACCCAGGCCTACGAGGCTATTAGCTTAGCCCCAAGGAAGGTGAAATAAACTTCACGGCCTCGGTGTGAAACAAAGGTAGTAATCATTTAATTTTTTAAATATGTCTAATTAAAATTCTTAATCCATTAATACTTAAATTTCAATCTAAATTCCCTCTTAAGCCTTAACAAATCCACACTTTTAGACAACTCCAATTAATAACCCACTTTAGGATTTACCCCAGCCACACGACCTTCCTCACACACTTTAGATGATGTGCTAGGACAACCAACTCTAGATCTAGGATAGGCCGGTGTTTACTTTGCTGCTGTGTGCCGGGTTTTTCGTAGTTTTCACTGCATGTTGTGGATGAAATTACTTTGCTGTGTCTGCTTACTTTTTCTGTACTCTGTGGATGGATTGATGTGTTTGGCGAATAGATTACCCTTAGGTTAGGTACGATCTGGATGTTGACATAGTTTTCTGCAGGTGGCCACGCTCATGCAGGGCAATATAAAAAAGGGGGCAAATTAAAAATGCATAAATATTATAAACTCTTTGCACAGGTGCTTCAGCTGCTAAAGCCCCCAAATAAAAAGAGCGTGGCCAGTGTGTTTATTTTCTTTTCTGCTCATATACAACTGCTTGGGAATAACTGCTTTTTACATATTAATTGCTTAGGATAACCCTGCAGGTGAGTCTAGATTTTTATTTCGATATCAATGTAATTTGTGCAAGTGTCAAGTGTTGTGAAAGTTTATCTTGAGTTGGGATACATAGATCCAAAGCTTGGATTCCAAAGAGGAAAGGATACCCCTTTGGGGAACATTCCTTTTCCATTTGGAAATCCAAATTTGGATCATACCTCTTCCTTACCCAAAGGGGAAAGAGTGGCCTTCCCCTTTAGAGGGAAGTGCCCTCTTATCCATTTGGGTAATCTGCTACGAAGATTCCAAGAAGATTGAAGAAAAGGAGTCCAAAGAAGAATGAAATTGAAGATTTGAAGATTTGAAGATTGAGAGTATCCCACTCAAAATAACTTGCGTCATTACTAGGTTTAGAATCTGGGTTGTTGTCAGTGGTGCCCGGCCACTTTACTTTCTGTAATATTCTGGTTTGTAATAAGCAAGGCAATTCTGCCTATGGACATTTATTAATTAATTTGTATTTGATGTAATGATTTGATTGCCTTTAGGATTACTTATTTTTACTAGTTTTTTGGCGATTGCATGCCGCTCTTTGTTTTCGCCTGGATACGTGAGACTCGTGAGGGTGTGAAATTTTTATACTCATAATCTTAAAAGTCTAAAATTTTAGTGAGTCTAAATAACATAGAAAGATAACGAATCTAAGGAATTAGCTGGGGATCGACCCCGGGGTCGCATGCATATTTCTGCATTACTCTTTCCTTATTTTAGAACCTTCCCCGCCTGCGGGTAGAGTCCGGATAGTCTGACCTATGAGGACGAGGTGCTGGACCTGGGGAAGTCCAGTCTTCTAAAAAATTATTTTATAAGCCTGTTTTTTTTTTTAAAAAAAATTTCAAGCATATTTGATTTGAGGTTGTTAACCAGCACGCATTGCATTAGATACAAATTAAAGAGTCAAAATTTTAATTTCATAGTCCTTAGCATCTTAGCACCCAACATAAGTCAAAGGGGCCAATTAGGAAAATCTCTAGATGTCGGCCCCGCCTCACCAAAACTTTAATTAGAACGTCCCTACCACTCTTTCATAAATGACCAGACTCATCTCTTTTAAATCGATTAGGTGGTTAGCCGGCTCCCCAATCCAGGCCGGGGTAAGTCTAGATCTTGCACTGCATTAGTTAGGATCGGAAGACTGTGGTCCAGTGTCCAAAATAGATTTAGGTTCCGGGGCAGATCTTTGATTATAAGACCCCAAACTTCGGGAATCTAATCCCAAATTTCTAATAAAATACTCAACTCTAATTAAATATCATTTCAAATCCAAAACATAAAGCCCAACACTTAGACTAAGTTGGGACACTTCCGGATGGTTCTGGAATCTCAAAGTGTCCCCTACCTCTCATCCTTTAACTCCGTTAATAACTGTTCAATTTTGATCCATCCCCTTTTGATTTTCCAATAATTCTATTCATACTTTGATATCACTCTTAGAAATTCTAAACAAAATTTTGCCACTATTTTAATCGAGAGTTTTCGTAGGGGATTTTATCTCCCTACGATGTAATTAACTACGAGGGCTTGCGCTCGTAGGAGATTTAGAACCACACACACCTGATTTTAAAAATTGATTTTTCAAAATTCAATTGGATTTCTTTGGGAGAATTTAAAATACTAGTGATCATTATTATCATATTTAAAGGATTATCATTGAACGATACTTTCTCCCTTCGGAGAGATATATTTTTCTTTGATAAGGCTTTGGATGTGAACCTAACGATCACACTTCTTGAATATTGTAGCTGGATATTCAATTGAACCTCATTTTGATCCTTCGGGGTCATATGAATTTCTCTTTAGCATCCGCTCACAATACTCAAGATGGATTTCACAATTCTAAGTCTGAACACCGTTATGAAAGTTTATTTTCGTCCTCCGGGGTGATATACTCTTTCTAACGAGTCGATTCGACCTTAGAATTAGAACTTAACCTTAATTTTAAAATCCCCAAAGAAAACTAATACTTTTCAAAACATATTTTCAAAATTCCACCAACACGGTCACCAAGGGCCGACGGAGAACTGACGTCAGCCAAGGGACCGCCAAAATCTCCTTCAAAAGAGAAGGGGACCGCTCCCTCTGTTCAACCACTTATTTGATTACACTAATAATTATTAGTTTGAAATTTAGCTCACAAATAAATACTAATATTATATCTAGTCTGCTAGTAGTCAAGTAAAGCAATGATCTAATTATTCCTCTAAATTTCTTTTGATCAACAAATTTTCTCTTAGGGTCCTTATCTAATTAAGGTAAATAACTCATTAGTGTAGTCATTAGTTTAGCATTAACCATTTCATATTTCATGAGGATACCCTCAATATACTTTAACTGACTAAGAAAAGTTCATTTATCATTTTGCTTTATGCTAAAACTAAGAAAATAACTCAAATATCCCATCAAACTTATCTCAAATTTACTACTCATTATTTTTAAAAAATAATCACAAAGATTTTTATTTGTAGATTCAAATAAGATGTCATCAATATATATTTGAATAATGAGCATATCATCTCCTATCTTCTTAAAAAAGGGAGTGGTGTCCACACTTTCTTTTACAAAAGATATCTCTAATAGAAAACAACTTAACCTCTCATACCAAGCCTTAGGTACTTGTTTCAGTCTATATAATGCATTTTTTAATTTAAACACATAATTAGGGAATTTAGAATTTTTAAAACCTGGAGCTTGCTCAACATAAACATTCTCTTGTATCACCTCATTTAAAAAGACACTTTTGACATTCATTTGATATAATTTAAAACCTTTAAAATAGGCAAATGCTAATAAAATCCTAATTGTTTCAAGTCTTGCTATAGGAGAAAAAATCATTTCAAAATCAATCCCCTCTATTTGATTATACCCCTTGGGCACCAATCTTTCCTTATTTCTAATCAAATCTCCTAAATCATTCATTTTATTTTTGAACACCCACTTAGTTCCAATAACACTTTGATCGTTTGGCCTATCAATCAATTTCCAAGCATTATTTCTTACAAATTGATTCAACTCTTCTTGCATGGCCAATATCCAAATTCATCCAAAAGTGCTTGATTTATATTTATGAGTTTAATAATTAATGTAAAGGCAGAATAGTTTACCTCTTTGCTAAGACCAAACCTTGTCCTAACACATCTCTAGGTTCACCTAAAATCAATTCCTTAGGTTGGTTCTTAGAAAATTTCCATTCTCTATGCAAAGGGTTTTCTTTTTTGCACATTTTCTTTTAAATTTATCTTTTCAATTCCTTAGGAGTTATTTTCAATATGATCCTCTTCCAATTTTGGCTCTTCGAAAATGACATATTCATCAAGCACAATTTGTGTGGTCTCCTTAACTACCAAAGTTCTCTTATTAAAAACTCTATAAGATTTTCCAATACTAGTGTATCCAAAAAAATTTTCTTAATTAGATTTGGAACAAATTTTCCTAAATGAGTTTTCTCATTATTATGAATGAACACCTTAAATCCAAAAACATGCAAAAGTGATGAATTTTGTGTCTCCCCTTAAGAAGACATATGGTTTCTTATTCAATTTGAATCTAATATTCACCCTATTCAGAACATAACAAGCTGTATTGACAGCTTCAACCCAAAAATATTTTGGAAGTGAATATTCTACCAACATAGCTTCAACAACTTTAATTAATATTTTATTCTTTTTTTCTACTACCCCATTCTACTAAGGGATTCTAGATACTGAAAAATTATGATCAATTCTATTCTCTTTATAAGAATCTTTAGATTTTTTATTTTCAAATTCACCTTCATGATTACTTTAAATTGATAAAATCTTGCACCTTAGTTTTCTTTGAATCCACGTTGAAAAACTTCTAAATTCCTCATATGATTAACTCTTATGAAATAAAAATTTAACCCACGTGAATATAGTAAAATCATCAACAATCAAACATCCAAATACTTTACCACCTAGACTTATAGTGCTAACCAGTCAAAAAAGATCAGTGTTAATAATTTTTAATGGTTTCCTAGTTCTAAGATCCTTAATGGAATGAAATAAGGACTTCACATATTTTCCAAATTGACATGCATCACACAGGTGATCCTTAGTAAAGTCTAGTTTTGGTATTCCTCTAACAAGTTCTTTTTGGGTAAATTTTCTAAGTTTTTCATGCTAGCATGACAAAATATCTTATGTTGTAACCATGATTCATCAGAAATTAATTTTAGACAAAAATATTAAGAGATTTAATATAATTCAAATCATGCATGTACACATTATTTACCCTAATTTCATTCAAAATATTAATTCCATTTTGGCCTATTATACAACTAGTGGGAAAAATTTTACACTATAACCCTTATTACGTAGCAGACAAATACTCAATAGATTATACTTTAAGCCTTCTATAAGTAAAACATTTTTAATGAAAAAATTGTTCAAGTTTCCAATCATACCTGTGCAATCCACTTTTCTAGTGGTGTTGTCTCCAAGTGTAATCTTGCCTCCATTCCTGGCTTCTAGCAATATGAATTATGTAGTGTCTTCAGTCATATGCTTCGAACATCTACTGTCCAGGTACTAAATGCTCTTATGAGGTCTTATATGAGAGCATTTCTACAAGATAATCAAACAATAGTTTTGGGAACCCAGGAAAAGGATTTATCAATCTACGTGAATAAAACTATCTTTTTCTTGGTTTTAAAATTTTTGGCTTCTTATCAGGATTGAAAAATTATTTAGGTGTGGGTGGAATCCTATTTTTCTCAAGTTCTTTTAATTTAGCTTTAAAAAATGAGTTTGTACTTTGTAACATAGCATCGTCAACTATCAAATAATTCTCTCTACTATCAGATTCATCCATAAATATTTTAAAATCTTTTTCAAGTTCAGAGTGGGATGATTTTAATAGTTTATGTTGTTTTTTTTCAATTCATCAAACTCATCTAATAGTTTTATGTGGTTTCTATCAATCTGTGCATGATCTTTCCTAAGGATTTCATGTTTTTTTTTATAATTCTAGAAAATCTAAATTCAAACTAGCATGTATCTTTTTGAGTTTTCTATATGCATTATAAATTTTCTCATAAACATCAAATAACTCTTCATAGGTTAAGTCACATGCCTCTTCTTGATCTAACTTATCAAGCTTGTCGACCATCAAATATGGATTGGTGACTTCCTCCTATACTTTTATTTCTAAGGATTTTAAAGATGAGTCTGCCTAAAATGCTCTATGTAATCCCCTCTTTCGCTTCTTCACTTTTATTTTTTCCTCCACCTTCACCTTACCAGGATTGGCTTTAAGATTCAGGCATTTAGATTTGATATGTCCAGGCTTCCTGCATTCATAACAAATAACATCATTAGAAGCCTTAGCATATTTATGGAACTTACCTTTATTCCACTGCTGACATCCCCTTTGCTCCCTTTTTAGAAAACTCTTAAATTGCCTTATCATCAAGGCTATGTCATCTTCATCCTCAGGTTGAGACTGATCACTCTCTTATTCATCCACTTTCAATGCTATGTTCATATCCATTTGCTTCTCACATGTATCAATTTGTCTTTGAGTCAATCATTGCTTATAAGCAATTAGTGATTCAAAAAGATTGTCAATAGAATAAATATTTAAATCTTTTTATTCCATAATAGCAATAATTTTTGCATCATAAATAGTAGGCAAACAACGAAGAATCTTATTTACTTTCATAGCATTCATTAGTTTCCTACCAAAAGAATGAAATGAGGTGACTATTTAAGTGAAACATATATACATGTCAGTGATTGATTCATTTAGTTTCATGCAAAATAGTTCATAATCATATAGTAAAATATTCAATCTAGATTGTTTCACTTTGTTAGTTCCATCATATGTGATATAAAGTCTATCCAAAAATTTTTCCCACTTTTACAAGTAGAGATACACATATAGTCTTCAGTTTTAAGTGGATAAAAAAGCTGTTCAAATATTTAGGGTTTAACTAAGCTGAGTCTTTTTCTTCTACAATCTACTTAGCAAATGGTGTTTCAGTTCTAATGTCATCTACAAGTCTAGTTGGCCTAGTGTATCCTTCCTGTACTAAAATTCATATTTGATAATCATGCGATCGAAGAAAAGTAAACATACGTGTTTTTCAAAAATCGAAAGGAATGTTATCAAATAATGAAGGTCTAGTGATCGAATACCCTTCAGGTGTGTTACGATTTCTAAAAGTGGCAAAGATCATTTTCAAAAAGTTGACTAAACCTTAATTTTTGAAACCTATCTCTGATACCACTTAAAAGTATGTGTAGGTTATTAGACCTATAGTAATTGTCCCAATGCTAACTAAGAGGGGGGAGGGGGGGTGAATTGGTAATTTTTAAAAAACCTATTGGAAATTATATAGAAAACTATTTTATATTTTTTGCATAATTAAAAATTTTAATTAAACTAAAAACTTTTTATCCACAAAAATTAATCGTGCAAAGAAAATAAAAAATGTGATAAAATAAGAACATAAATTTATAGCGGTTCGGTCCAACTATACCTCTGTCCTCTCCCTGAAGACTCCCTCTTCAGGTATTGCACTATTACAAAAGTTACTTTCCTTTTTCTCCCACAATAAGGCGGAGAAGCCTTTTAAAAAACACATGTCTTCCACCAATCCCTTGTGTGGCAGAGAACTATCATCCTTTCACACTCTCTAAGTGTCGGTAGAGAACCATCATCCTCTCACACTCTCTAAGTGTCGGTAGAAAATCGTCATCCTTTCACACTCTCTAAGTATCGACAGAGAACCGTCATCCTTTCACACCCTCCTGGTGTCGGTAGAGAACTATCATCCTTTCACACCCTCCTGGTGTCGGCAGAGAATCAGATCTTCTTCAAAGATATTCTCTTGAGCAACTTCAAAGAAGTAAGGAAGAGATTCACAAAACTTATAAGGAGATGCTCACCTTTAGGCAACCTTGTGAACCCTTCACAAATTTCACTTACAACATCTCTTTCCACACTCTCAAACACTCTCCCAAATCCTTCCCACACTTGCTCTCATAGAAAACAAGAAGAAGGATTCTTCCACAATCAATTTTTAGGAACTTATATATGAAAGGTTTAAAAAATCGCCCAGAAAATTAAAATTTTCAATTTGACCATCCACGATCATACAATACGATCAACTACCATACATATGAATAGTTCAAAATTTTCTTGTATGATCCAGTATGAACTGATTTTATACTCTGATTAATCTGTGTACAAACTTACATCATACAGTATGATCAGTTCAAAAATTAAACAGATTCATATGGTAAAATTCAGTACAAATTGATTTCATACTTTGGATAATATACTATATGAAACCCATATCATACAGTATGATATGTTTTAATCAAACCAATTTTTATTTGGTATGAAGATGGATGAGTCCATTTCATACTATTGAAGTCATATGTACGATCCTATGATCGTACAGTATGAATAGTTCAAAACTTTTACTTATTCGTATGGATAAAAATATATACAACCATTTCTTACTCTGGATGTCATCTATACGAACCTAAAATTATATAATATTAACAGTTAAAAAAAAAAAATAGGAGTTCATCAGGATGAACTTCTATGTATCTATTTCATACTCTGAAAGTCATCTATACGAAGGTAACTTCGTACAATACAAACAAGACTTATAAAATTTTCTTAGTGTTGTTTGATTAACTGCATTATGGAGAAACCCTTAGATTAAATCATCACATATGATCTAAAATCATACAATATGATTAGCTTTAAGAATTACAAATTTTTACACTCCCCTAGTGTGTGTGTGCACGATTACTTAATTACAATCACTCTCTCTCAAACTCAAAAAAAGTATAAAAAGTACATAGTGTTTTAGCATTGGCTTCCAATGTTATTAGATTGATTGCTTTTGATAGAAGACATAAAATACTCTCAGACAACTAGGATAATATTCAATCCTTAGGATTGTCTTTTGATTCATGGCATCCTCCTCCACCCGAGTGGTACAAGATTAATATTGATGCTGCATTAAAAAGAAACTATGGAGCTGGAATTGGAGGAGTTGTAAGAGACTATAGAGGAAGAATGATTTGTGCATTTGGGTTCTATGGAATGCATTGGGATATTTCACAATTGGAGCTTTATTCATTCTATTCTTTGAAGTATTTGTTACACAATTGTTTGGATGAGGCCAAAGGTGTCATCATCGAGGGAGACAATAAAAATGTTATTCAATTTCTTCAAGAATTGTATAGCAAAGGCTATAAAAAGGTTGGAATCATGGAAGATGAAGACTTCTTTGGGTTAAGGTATGGGAGTAATGTCATTTTTAAATGTATTAGTAGAAAAGGAAATAGGGTAGCTGATATTTGTGCTAACCTTTCCTTTTCGTATGACTTCATTTGGAACGATTTTAGTGAGAGCTCTCTTCCTCATTCCTTTGTTAAACTTATAAAGGAAGAATGTAGTTTGAAGGAAGATCTCTATTAGTTTGTTGCTTTTTCTTGGTTTTTCTATTTTAATGCAATTGCATTTCCTTCAAAAAAAAAAATGATCCATTCCCACTTGAAACTCTTAAATTTAACTCTTTTAACAAAATTGTGCAACTATTCTAATCGAGAGTTTTTGTAGGAGGCTCTGTTTTACTTTGATGTAATTAACTACGAGGGATTGTGCTCATAGCAGATTTAGAACCTACATCAATTTTTAAAACTTAGTTGATATTTTTTTGGGAAATCAAACACGTAATAATAGCTATTGTCATCTAGGCTTGGGTAAGTCTAGGTTTTTCATTACAATAGTTAGGTTATGGTCACCACTATGTGGTGCCTAATTTAGATTTAGGATTCAGGCGGATTCAAAAACATAAGACCCCAACCTCTGGGAATACAATCCTAAATTTTTAATAAAATACTCAACTTAAATTAAATCTTCTTTCAATCCAAAAGTTAAAGCCCAATACTTCGATTAGGATGAGACACTTCTGAATCATTTTTAGAATCCTACAGTATCTCCTAACCTTCTTTATTTGACTCCAAAAATAAGTGCTCCAAATTGATCCATTCTTATGGATCTAAAATACAAATTGACTGGAAAATCTATTGATGCTATGATCAAGGAAGACTCAGTTAAGGTTCATGAGGGGAGTTCTTAGTTATGGATTCATAAATTGAAACTGTACTCAAAGGTGGAATTTTTCATTTGGAGGCTTTGTAAGAATGCTATTCCAACTTCTGATTTTCTGTTCAAAAGAAAATTATTTATTAATAATAAATGTCCAAGAGGATGTGGAGGAATTGAGGATGTAGATCATATCTCTACAAAATGTCCCAAGCTTCGTAAGGTTATTGGCATTCTTCGGGAATGGGGTTTTCTAGTCCCATTCTTTGATTCATTTCAACATTGCTTGGAAGAAGCTAAAAACAGACTTGAGAAGAATCCTGGGATGATAAAGCTTTACATGTGCCAACATCAATTTGAATATGAAATCAACGACCATTTCTCTTGATTATAATGGTCAGATGTTAGATTGAACCTCATCATGACCCTCTAGTGTCATAAGTGGTTCTCCCTTAAATCAGGCTACGATAGCCAAGAGAAAATTTATAATTCTGGATCTGAACCCACTATAGGATTTCATTTATGCCTTCCTAGGTGATAAATCACCCTTAATATTTGGTTTGATTTTAGAATTTACATAAAAACTTAGTCCCAAATATCCCAAAAGATATTTTTAAAACTCAATTTAGTCTTCTTTGGAAAAATTCAACCAACGACGATCGTTATCGTCATGCCCGAATAATTATTAAACAACGATACCTCCTTCCTTATGGTAGATGTATCATTTGTTCATAAGGATTTGAGCATGAAATTAATGATAATCCACCTAGAATATCATAGTTAGAAATTAAATTGAACTCCATTTTGACCTTCTAAGGTCATTTGCAGGTCTTCCTTAGATCTAGTTATGATATTTTAGGTGCGATTTGTAATTCTTGATTTGAACTCCATTATGAAATCTTATTTCAACTTTCTGAAGTGGTATGACATTTCCAGTGGGATGTTCAATCTCAAAATTTAAATCCAAAGTTAATTCCATATTTCCAAAGAAAATAATTATTTTCAAAACTTCCACCAATAAAAATGGCATGCTTGATGAGACTAAATCTCTCTCTCCATCTTTAATAATGATAAAATTTTATTTCATCGATAATTTTTACTACCCTTCTTCTATTGGTCCCTCTACCCATTTCTCTCTTGAGTAAGAGTGGTCAACATAAAAAATAAATCACTTGTCAAAAAAAAAGAAAAAGAGAGAGGCGAAACCTCTATAAAAAATTTGGATTTTGACATTCTTTTCCCAATTTAATTGGCAGAGTGATAACGTCAAATTAGACTTTTAAGATATCCTTCCATATTTTATGAACATGTGATATTGAAGTTGACTCAATACAAATAATTTTAAAATTATAAGGAGCTCTAATGATCTTGCTCTCAAGATCTTCAATTTCTTAATATTTTAGCCTTAACTTTCCATTTCCATTTGACTCATGAAAATTGAGAGAGTCGGGAAACAAATCTCCCTTGAATTTTCTCCCTATTTTGTAAGCCTTCGGGCAAGATGAAAGTCTGACTTGTTGTGTTTCATAATTTGGGAGAAGTTTAATGTTGATTTTAAAATCAAACTTTTCCTAAAATTCCTTCCAATCTTAATTTAAAATCTATACCATCATATGCTATCCAACAAATGTCTCCTTGTGGGCTAGTATATGCTGTGAAGATTTCACTTCTCCCTGAACTCATGACTAATCTTTATATCCTGTCATTATATGTCAGGTTATAGTTATTACAATTCAACATATATCTTATAATCTAAATTTCGTTATGATTTTCAATTCTTTAAAAGAAAATTTTCTTTCCAAAATATCTAATTCCAATCCTTTTCTTCAAATCCAAAAACTCAAATCTCATGACAATGGCTGGTAAGTTGATCTTCTCCTTTGAAAGAGATCTGATGTCTAAAGTGATTGATTTGGGTAATAACATACTATTTGGGATGGGTTTCAGCACACTTGAACTATCAATGGATGGCCATAAGATAATCAATTTAGATGCTATCAAGGAAGTCCCCCCTGTAGTGGAATTAATTATACGGACGGGACCTGTTCTTCCTATTTCTAGTGATGAAGAGAAGAAACGGAGTTGACTGTTGAGCCCCCTACCATAGTTAAATCTATTTTTGAGGAGGGATTAAGCTCTAGGATCTCTTTTACTATTAAAAATTAGAGAAAGAATTAGTTGAGGAGAGTAAGAAAGAAATCGAGGAAAATTATGGCAGCTAAAACTCTGGGTCATGTAGAGCATGAGGCTATCGAGGAGTTATCTATTCCTGCTTCCTCTCCCCTCCTTAAGGGGAGTCATTTTTACCCCCTCACTATATCTCAAGAAGAGGAGAGGGTAGTTAGGATAGCAAGCTCTTCTACATGCCCGGTCGACTACTCGACCAAAAGGACTCCTAAGGAAAACATCTTCGAAGGACAAGAACAATAAGGAATATAATCCACACTTGTGCTTCCCAGTTAGAACAAACAAAGGAAGAATATATGAGACAATTGAAGGGAGTTATCTCCCATCGCTTCTAGAAGGAAAGTTTGAAATATGAAACATCTAAAGCCAAGAACTTAACCCCTCAACCTGTTAGGAAAAATAAGAAGTTTATTCGACAGCCAGCCACTTTTGAATTGGTTGATGGATACAAATGGGTGCCATGCCCTCCATCTTCCAAAATGGAGGGTATCACATTTACTGGGTCCGAGAGAGGACACCATCTTACTAGTAGGCGATCGGTCCCTTCTCCAAAATTCTAGTAGTTGGCCTCAGTGGTGTTATAAACTAAACAAATTCCTGAAGTTCAAAGAATAGTGGATGTTAAGGGCAAGAGGCCCAAGTTTCCTGAGAAAAGATTCACTCCTAAAAAGAATAAGTTGAATATTCCTCCACCGATCTTCTAAACACATAGATGCTCATACTGATGTCCAGGTTGCTATAGTAGATAGTGTTCCCATTGCAAGTTTAGTTTATGTTTTGCTTATCGACCCTGTTGTTATTTTGAATAGTCTTTTTAAAGTCCATTTATTATTCCTAAGCTCCCTATTCGGGGGTCTGAGGACCTTACCTTATGTAGGAGTTATTACTCTTCAAGATCCTTCATCACATCTTAAGGTATGTGTCTCTCACCCGGTAGAGGATGCCACCCATCTAACTGCCAGTTTAGGAATACTTGAGGGGGAAGGGGTAGATTTAGACCAATAGATGGTTAATAAGTCAGTTTCAGAATTTCAGACAGATGATAACCCCAAACTTTAGGCCATTATTTCTAAGTTATAGTCAGATGAACATTTTGATATGGTGGATTATAAAGGGTACTTACCTCTTGATTCAGAATCAATAGGGGAGAGACTGATCGATGAGGTAGTATAAGAGATCAGGAATATCCTATAAAAGAAAGAAGGAATATCAAAATTCAATCATGATTTGGATGATCTATTAGTATAAGAGGATAAACCCACCAGTAGTATTTGCATGGTTGAGACTATAGGATCTAACAAGAAAACTGAACAAATCAAATGCTAATTTGGTAAAGAAGGTCTAGCCGCAGTTGTGTCAAATTCTGATAAGTTAGTAATAATTAGAGATGAGCAGCATATAAAGAACTTGGAGACAAGTTACAAAAATGTTGTTACAAGTTAGAGAATTGCAAGAATGACTAGACAAATCACAGGATGCCCTTTAAAACTATAGTGGTTTGCTCAAGAAATCTCTTAAAAGGCTAAAAGGTATAATCCAATTCTAAAGCTCTTGAGTCAGTGCCAGTAGTCTCTGTTCGTTTGTCAGAGACACTTCTAGTCTAACCTACAGTGCTTACAGTTCTTCTAGCACCACCTCAGAAAGACCTTGAGCAACTAATTGAAGATCATGTAAGGGAGGCCTTAACCTTTTTGCAAGGAGCTGCATCTATTCCGAAGGGTAGACCCTACCCCAAAGAATATAATTTAGTTCCTTATCCTAAAAGATTTGTGCCACCATCTCTTAAATTTTTCACTGGTATTGAAAACCCAAGACAACATATGGCCCACTTTCGAGCAAGTTGTTGCAATACAGGAGGGTAAGATGCTCTTCTATTTTGTCAGTTTGTTAGTTATTTCTCAGG
Organism: Dendrobium huoshanense; assembly: GCA_016618105.1. Taxonomy (NCBI): domain Eukaryota; kingdom Viridiplantae; phylum Streptophyta; class Magnoliopsida; order Asparagales; family Orchidaceae; genus Dendrobium; species Dendrobium huoshanense. The sequence goes on from CM028354.1 coordinate 5,536,003, forward strand.
CATTTCTTTTGAATGGTATATCGATCTGCCCAACAGTTTAGTGAGAACTTTTAATGAACTAGAAAATCTATTCTTAAAGATATTTTTTGGAGTGCAGCAGCGCACCACAGTGGGCAATCTTGTCATTGAAAAACAAAATTTGGGGGAGTCTTTGGTTGAGTACATCCTGAGGTGGTGAAACCACTCGATGAAGTGTGAACCCTAGTTATAAGAGTAACATTCCATGGAGATCTTTCTAAAGAATATTCATGGCCCGATTACTTTTCTCTAGAAGGGTTTCACAATAAAAAATTTTGAGAAACTTCTAAATAAGGCTAGTAATTTGTTAGAAGAGGCTCATAGGATGTTATTCTTATGAGATCATTCTGATGAAAAGAAGGGTCCTAAGTTGGTGAAATCTTTTGAGAAGAAAACATCAATATCATAAGTTAATAAAGGAAAAAAAGCTAATTGTTAGTCAGCCCAGTGCTCCTCCACCATAGCTACCTCAAAAGAAGCCATTCTAAGTAACCCCGCAGTTTGTCAGAGATCCCACCTTCATTCTCTTAGAGAGTAATTAGTAAAACCTTATCCATTTAAGAGGGAATTAGTGAAGAAGGATTTTAGGAGTTTGTTGAAGAAACCAGATTTTTATTTGCCAGAGGCTAAACATCCAGATGATGAACATAAAAAATATGATCCAAGTATTATCCTTACCACAGCGTAGTGAGTCACCCAATCAAAGATTGCATCATTTTTAAAGATTGGGTAGAGAAGAACTTCAGGAAAGGTAACATCATCATCCCTATAAAATATTTGGTAGATCCAAAATATGCTTCAATCAAAACTATCTCAGGTAATACTCTTAACACTTTTTTGTATATTAAAGATGGTTGGGACTTTTCTTTGTCTCGAGCATTTTAAAAATTTGATTAGTAAGACTTTTATCCTTTCTCAATAGTTGACCACGATAGCCTAGTGCTTGAATTGGGAGGTTTACCTGGATTCTTCACATAAGGATGTTTAGCAGCTTCCCTCTCTAGTAGTCATAGGAATTATTGTACTACATGAAAAAGGAAAAAGAGATGTTTTTATAGAGAGGAAGTGTATAGATGAGAGATGTATTTGAGTGGTGAATGGTGGTATAAAAACTCTTTTCCCTCTCCTGTTATCTGACTTTAACTTTGCCTCATCAAAGATAAAGGGTTAAAAGATTAACAAAAAACATCCTTCTATCTTTGTTTTGATGATTAACCATGAGTCTAAAATGCAAGTTAACGATTCTTCTTCTCTGAGTCAAAATTCTATTGAGATCAATATAAATGTTCAATAATTTGACCTTCCTAAATTGACCTTTCAAGGAGATGTCAAATTTAAAGCCTTATCAGAAAGTGTCTTCCCTTATATTGATTTTCAAGGAATCATGATAGACTTTTTATATTCTGACTCCCTTTAGGAAATGATGATCCAAAGCCTATGGTGAGTGTAGACACTACCTTAGTTTACCCTCCTAAAGATATCAAGTAGGTGCAACTTCATGGCGGTAAAGTCTTACCCCCTAAGCTTTCCCCTTAGGATAAAGGCAAATGAACTATCTCTAAAGATCCAAATCCAAATTCTCCTAAACAATCCAATTTTCCTTTGATTCCTTTAGGTTTTGAATTTTTTGTTCCTAAGATTGATTTCAATATTTTAGCACATCTTAGGAAGCTGTCAGCAAAACTGAGCATCTACGATGCCATCCTTCTCTCCAAATAAATGAGGGAATCTTTAATTAAGGCACTTCTTGATCCCAAGATTTTCTTAGCTCAATTGGCTTCATCTTTAAGAGGGAGGCACTCTACTTTAAAGAAATCCCTAGGGTAACATTTTCAGATAAATATATACTTATAGGAATTGCCTACCATAATTACCCACTTTACATTACCGTAGATGTAGGCAATTTCAGATCATCAAGAGTTCTTGTAGATTATTTAACTCCTAAAATTTTGAATTTTTTATTACGAGTAAAAGAGATTTCATACCCTCACGAGTCTCATGTATCTAGGCTAAATCGAAAGTGGCTCACAATCACCAAAAAATTAAGAAAAGTAGGCAATCCTATACGCAATCAAGTCAACATATCAAATATAATAAAACTAATTAATAAATGTCCATTGGCAAATTTCCATGCCTATTGCAACCTAAAAGTGCAGAAATTAAAGTTGTCGGGCACCATTGACCACAATGTGGATTCTAATCCAAGTACAAACCTAAGTGACTTTGAGTGGAATACTCTTTGTCTTCAATTCTTCAGTCTTTTCTCCTTCGAGTTCCTCATATTCTTCGTAGCTAGCTATCTAAATGGAAAAGAGAACTCTTCCCTTGAGGGGAAGGTTGCTCTTTCTGCTTTGGACATGAAAAATGATTCAAATTTGGACTTCCAAGTAGGAAAGGACTATCCCCCAAAGGGGTATCTTTTCCTCTTTGGAATACAAGCTTTGGATCCATATATCCCAACTCAAATGTACACTTTCATAGCTCAGCATCTCAATTGAATTATATATATATATATATATATATATATATATATATATATATATATATATATATATATATATATATATATATATATATATATATATATATATATATATATATATATATATAAAGTAAACACACTTGGCCATGCTCTTTTTTTTATTTGGGGGCTAATCAACTAAAGCAGCTATATCAATTAAATTTATTATTTATTTAGGTATTTTTATTGCCCTATATGAGCATGGCCACCTGTAGAAAACTCAGTGAGCTTCTATATTATTCCTAACCTAAGGGTAATCTAATCACCAATCCCATCATCAATCCATAGAGTGCAGTAAATGTAAATAGATACACTAAGTAACTTCAATCACAACATGCAATGAAATCTCAAAAACTTGGTACATAGCAGAAAAGTAAATATCGGCTTAGCCTAGACCAAGAGTTATTCATCCTAGCAAATCATTTAAAGCAAGTGTAGTAGGTCGTAAGGCTGGGGTAGATCCTAAACTGAGTTGTTAATTGAGATTGTCTAATGTTTGAGTTTGTTAAGGTTGAAAGGGACTTTATATTTGAGTTAAAGTATTAATGTGTTAAATAATGATTTGAGTGTATTTTAATTGTTAAATGATTGCTATCTTTATTGCACACCGAGGCCGTGAAGTTTATTTCACCTTCCTTGGAGCTCGCAGCCTAGAGTAATCCATCCTAAAAACCTTGTTGATGTAGTTGAATTAAGGATTTTATTTTGGTTAAATAATTAAAATTAAGTTAATTTTGATGTTCATTCGTGGCGTTGTGCCACCAGGCTTGAGGAACCAAGCCTTCTTAAGATACATAGCCTCCTAGCTTCGAGTAGTCCATCCAATAAACTTCATCTATGGAGTAGTTATTTTGTGTTAGAATATCGTTGATTTATTTTATTTGATTTTTGAAATTTTAATGAATTAGTAAATTTTAAGGATTTACTATAATTATTTGAGAGCATTAATTAAGGGTCCTAAATTTGAATTTTTAAATTAAAGAGAATTATGAAGGTTTCAAATTTTTAAAAAATATTAGGACTTATAATGAATAGTTAGACTATTAGCACGATCAATTTGGAGTTTTCTACAAAATATTATGGTTTTTTTGAAGTTTAAGCCTAGATTATAACTTAAGTTTGACCAAATTATTGATTTTTTGACTTTGACTAAAGTTTGTAGGTTTGACATTTTTGTAAATTTTTAGATTTTAATTTGAGTTATATGCCTTTTAGTTTGATCAATTTAGAATTTTTTAGAATTAGTTATGATTTTATGAAATTTTGGTATTTATTGAATTATTTTAATTATTTTAACTAAATGCCCTTTTAATGATTTGAACCCAAATGAGCTCCAAACTTTTAAAATCACCTCCAAATATCAGAAATGATCTAAGAAGAGATCATCAAGTGTTTATGATGTTTTTGAGAATTTTAATTAATTTTAATTAATTAAATTAAGTAAATATTTATTTTCAATTAAAATTTAACTATCCTCAAAATTGCTGTCAAATTAAAATGGATTTAATTTTCTCTGATTAAGGGATTAATTATGTCAGTTAGAGGTGTTTCATGTATTTTTAGGTTTGATTCTGATTTATTAAAATTTTTAGAAGTCTAGAAGGCTAATTATGGACTTAAATATAATTAAATTAATTAAGGGCCTAATGACTTCAAAATCAATGGGAAATTGTTTTATGGGAGGGCAATGTCACTATGTTTATTTACTCAAAATTTCAAGTCAAGGGGATATGTATCCTAATTATTGGAATTTTTCTATATTTTGTAAACACACCCTTAATTATTATCCTTAATGATGTCCCTAAGTTAATTGACATTAAATAAATGTTACTAACCCTTGGACTTTAACATGTATAGATGCACAAACATAACACAATCTAGTCCTTAAATCTAAGAGAACCTAGGCTAAGTGATGTGTGTATCCTATACAAAATTGAATTAAATGACTAGTAGATTGGTCAATGAATAATTATGTTAATTATTCATTAATCCTCCCCATCAAATCTATCCAAATAGTTCAATATATGTCTAAGATTTCAAGATGTCACACTAGACACTCATAATATATATATATATATATATATATATATATATATATATATATATATATATATATATATATATATATAAAGATATACTTTTAAAATTATAGATATTAAAATAATATTAAAATATGGTTCAAAATAATTTTGGGAATGTTAAATAAAATAGAGTATGAATTAAAATAAATATTCTCCAATTTTGAAATTGTTTTAATCAATATTTAATTAAATGGTAATTAGATATTAAATGGTTAAAGATGTTTAATGATATTTTAAATGTATCAAAAATTTACTTAAAATAAATAAAAGAAGAAATTAAAAAATTCAAATTCTAAAAGTTTCAAAATATTATATTAATTTTAATTATTTTTTATTTAAAAAATTTAATGAAGTCAATTAAAAAAATTATTTATATCCAAAATACTTAAATACATGTAATAATGACTTAAAATTAATTGAAATTTAAAATAAGAATCAAATTTAATGTGAAATTAAAAATTGGATTTCTGAATTATTATTATTACTTTTAAAGATTTTTTTTTTTGAAAATTTAACTAAGCCTTAATTGAATAATTTTTAACCATTTGAAAATTATATGAGAATTAATTTAATGTCAAAATAATAATATTTTAAAATAATTTTTATTTTTAAAATATTTTAAAATAATTTTTCACTTAATAAAATAAAAAAAATAATAATAATCATAATTAAATATTATATATAAAAAAACTTACAAAATTTAAATGGCTTAAATAATTCAAAATAGAATATTAATTTAAATATATATATTAATTTAATGAAAATATTTATAATAAAATATATATTTTTATTATTACTTATTTTTTTAATTAAGAAATAATTAAAAAGATTAATTAAATATTAGAAATTTAAAAGTTTTAGGATCATTCAAAATACTTATTTTAATTTAATATAGTTTTAATTTTAAAATAAATTAAATAGTTTTTTTTGAATATTTTAATATATTTTATAAATTTTCTTTTATTAAAAATTATCTTTTAAACTAATTTCAATTTAAAAATACTTTTAAAATAATTTAAAATCATTTTTAAATTAAAAGGGGTGGCAGGCACATGGCGAGCTCTGGTTCATCAGACCAGAATGCTAGCGGCAGTAATAGTGCACCGCATTCTCCACGCGTCATCTGCTGGGAAAACCACACGTCAGGATGTGGTTAGTTACTTAACCACATCAGCAGATAATTGTAGCCTTGGATTTACATAGCTTGTATCAGACATCCACGATTATATCTCGTGGTTTGATCTCAGGCAAACGAGATCGAATGGTAGAGGAGTAATCCCGCGGTTCAGAATGAAGGGCCTAAATTGAGTCAGAAGAGCCAAGAATCATATGGACATGTTTGTGGTCAAATTGAGCCAGAGACAAACATAATTTCAGATATTAGTCATAAGATCAATGACCCACAAAATATATATTTGTAATAGGCTAGGATTAACGCCCTAAAACCAACTTATGGGTCATTTTTCACGATCCTAGATGATGCAATATAATTATGCCTAAATTAATTAGTAATTAAGAAATGCAATTAAGGTTTGATTGCTCGATCATATCGTCTTGGATGATCGCAGGATCGACCGGGATGATTAGTTCAAAAACCTTAGTGGTTCTTGGATGATCAAACATCGATCTTCTTCTATTCAAGGTGATGCTTTGGACAATATATACTGAATTGAACTAATAATCTAGGACGATTGTGAGATCGGCCTAGATGATCAAGTTATTTTTCCATCGTCCAGACATCCATTCAAGGCGATGTTCTGGATAATATTCAATGACTTGTATTAATCGTACAGGATTATATACTATTGGCTTGGCCGATATAAAAAAAAACCTTCTGATCATCCCAAATCGTCTAGGCTGATTGAACTAAATTTGTACTGATCATACAAGATGATATTTATATCATCCTGGATGATAAAGTCAGTTTGTTGAAATTAAGAGCTATTCCAAAGCACTTCTACATAAGACCTCTTATTCTATCCAAGAGAGTATCTTTTGCTACTGTTCTTATCTGAGAGAGCCAAGAGGAGAGGATGAGCAAGGGAGAGAAAAAAAGAGGATCTTGTGACGGGGAGTTTGTGAGGGGTTTTATAAAGGTTGATCCAAGTAAAGATTTGTCATCATCTTCTTTGATAATCGTCCTTAATTCCTTGGGGGTTCTAGAGAGGTCTACTTTAGTATCTGATCGAGGTTCTCTCCCTGCTTCAGGAGGAAGCAAAAGGAGTTGGGTTCTCTGCCTCACTAGGGTCGGTGGAAAGGAGATTTGTAAAGGCTTCTCCACCTTGTTGTGGTGGAAAAAGGAGAGACATTGTGTTTAATGCAATACTCAGAGGAGAGGCTCCGGGGAGTGGATTTAGGTCAAGTTGACTAAACCACTATAAATTTTTATGTTCTTTATTACTGCTTCCGCATTTAGTTTACTCACTTTGATTTCTTTGTGGTGAACTTTGGTTTAAGTTTGTGTTTTTGTTTAAAGATTTTTTAAAATACCAATTCACCGTCCTCTTGGTTAGCCTTGGGACTAGTTCATTAGGGCTTAATATCCCTGTCAAACTTTCAGGTGGTATCAGAGCGGGTTTCATAAAATTGAGTTTTTGAAAACTTTTTGAATTTTGATCAATGACTAACTTTGGTGATCATAATACTACGGAAGGATATTTTATTACCCGATCACCTTTGTTTGATAATATTCCTTTTAATATTTAGAAAACTTGCATGTCTACATTTTACAATCGATTGACTATCGCATATGGATGCTTGTTAAGGATGGTTATACACCTCCTTATCGTGAAATTAATGGCATTAAAACTGGAACTTCCTTTTACTGAATGGACTTTTGATGAACACGATTTAGTGCAACTTAATGCAAAATGTTTGAACTATTTTTTCTGTGCTTTAAAATCTGAAGATTATATGTGTGTTTCAACTTGTACAATGGGTAAAAAAATTTGGAATAGATTGTGTATTACTTATGAAGGAATCAATGAAGTTAAATAATTTAGGTTGAATATTTTGTTGCATGACTACGAACTTTTTTGTACGAAATTTACTGAATTAATTTCTAACATGTATACTAGGTTTACTCAAATTATCACCTTATTGCATGCTTTAGGAAGAGAGCTAACTAACTATGAAAGAGTGAATAAAATTTTGAGATGTTTGCCATCTTCCTTTGATGCTAAGATCATTATAATTACTGAATCTAAAGATTTGAATATTTATTTTATTGATAACTTACTTGGATCACACATTGCTTATGAGTAAGGGGTGAATCAAAGAAATCTTGATGCAGTTGAGAAAAAGAAGGAGAAAACTATGGCGCATAAGGCCAACAACATGAACACTGATTCTTTTGGGTCTGAAAGAGAATATGTTGCCTTCATTACTAGGCAATTCAAAATCTTTCTAAGGAACAATAATAAGTATCATCATAAATGGAAAAAAGATAAGGATAGCAAAAAACTTTAAAAGTTCTTTTGATGTAGTTTATTTTGAATGCAGGAAGACTGGACATGTCAAAGCTGATTGTCCTAAACTTAAGGATCACTCAAACAAAAAGAAGGGTGAGGAGAAACCCAAATATAGGAAGTACAAGAAGCAGTACCAAAAGGCGTTCTAGGCAGATTCTTCATCTGACTCCTCAGAGACTGAAGCAGAGGAGGAGACAATAAACTTGTGTTTGATGGGTGATCATCTTGGTCAGTCTGACTAAGAAGAGGTATGTGAACCAACCTGTGATCAATTACTTGAAGTTTGTGAGAACATTCATGCATCATATGAGAAACTTAAGAAAACTCATGCTAGTTTGAAATTGAAATTTTCAAATTTATAAAAAGAGCATAAAATTTTAAGTAAAGATCACACTCAACTTGATTGAAATCACATGTCATTACTTGATGAGTTTGATGAATTAAATAATAAGCGTTCTGATTTAATAATTGAGCATGATTCACTAAAAGCAAATCTTAAAGCATTTGAAAATAACAAACCAACATTGCATGCATCACATAATGTTAAAAGGAAGCATCACCACCCAAGTAGATTAGTAAATCATTTTCTTGGTGTTAGATGTTTTTCATGTGGCATGCTAGGGCACATTTCACATACTTTCACTGTTCACCGTAATACACATTGGGTGTGGAGACCCAAACTGCATGATCCATAACATAATACACGTGCATTGTATTCTTCTTTTCATAAGAAGGGACCCAAACTTATTTGGGTTCCTAAATATGACATTTGATATTTTGTAGGCAAACTCTCACAAAAGGCCTCATGAGAGCATATGGTACCTGGACAGCGGATGCTCATGACATATGACTGGAGATGCAAATTAATTCATTTTACTGGAGATCAGGACAAGAGGCAAGGTTACTCTTGGAGACAACACCACCAGGAAAGTGATGGGCTCAAGTACAATCAAAAATTCCAAGAACCTTTTGATTGAAAATATTTTGCTTGTAGATGAACTAAAACACAACTTGCTCAGCATCAGTTAGCTTTATGATAAGGGCTTCTTCATAAATTATTGACAAACACTTGCATTATCAGCTTAAATAACAACTCTATTTTCCAGGGAAAGCGGATCAATAATGTTTACATGCTTGACTTAAATAATATTGAATTTGTTACTTCATTTTGATTTAAAACTATTGCTGATGATTCTTGGTCATGACACAGGAGATTATGTCATGCAGTATGAAAACCCTTAGGAGAGTGACCCAGAAATACCTAGTTAGAGGTGTCCCTAAGCTTAAATTCTCCAAAAACCACCTTTGTGATGCCAGCCAACTAGGGAAGTAAGTCCAATCCTCCTTCCACTCTATTAAGGATATTAGTACCTCTAGACCTTTTAGAAGTCCTTCACATGGATTTGTTTGGACCCATTAACACTATTAGCTTAGGGGGGAAAGTCTATGGATTTGTGATTGTTGATGACTACTCGAGGTTCATTTGGATTAAATTTTTGTCACATAAGAGTGGATCTTTTAATGAGTTTAGATCCTTCTCCACTTGGATTCAGAAAAAGTTAGGTTGTGATATATTGACCATCCATAATGACCATAGGGGAGAGTTTAAAAATGAGAGATTTGGAGAATTTTATGAGGATAATAGGATTAGTCACAACTTCTTAGCTCCTAGAACCCCTCAGTAGAACGGGATAGTTGAAAGGAAGAACAGGACCTTAGTTGAGGCTGCTAGAGCCACGCTTGTTGAGTATTCACTTTCAAAATACTTTTGGATTGAATCGATAAATAGAGCTTATTATGTGTTGAATAGGGTGAATGTTAGAAACAAACTTGATAAGACACCCTATGTGATCTTTAAAGGTAGGACACCCAATCTTTCCCACCTCTATGTCTTTAGTTGTAAGGTTTTCATTCATAACAATGGGAAGTAACACTTAGGGAAATTTGACCCAAAATCTGATGAAGGAGTGTTCTTAGGTTATTCAAGTATTGGGAATTCCTTTAGGGTGTTTAATAAAAGGACATTAGTGCTGGAGGAGACTACTCAAGTAGTATTTGATGAAGCTGATCCTAAAGAATCCCACCTGACTTCAGTTAAGAGAATTCTTAGATATCTTTTGGGAACCCAAAACTTAAAATCTGGTATCCTAGGTACAACACTTCTTTTGAGATTATTGGATATTCTGATTTTGATTTTGCAGGATATAGGGTGGATAGAAAGAGAAATTCTAGAACTTGCCAATACATAGGACAGTCTTTAGTCTCCTCGTCTAGTAGAAAATAAAATTCTATTGCACTTTCTACTACTGAAGCTAAGTACATTGACTTAAGAAGTTGTGTGGCCCAAGTCCTTTGGTTGAAGTAACAAATTCTGGATTTAGGATTACCTATAGGCACAATTTCAATCCATTGTGACAACACTAGTGCCATCTGCATCTCTAAAAATCTTATCCAACATTCAACGACCAAACACATTGATGTAAGGCATCACTTTATTAGAGACCCTGTGACCAAAGGAGACATTGAGTTACACCATAAAACAACTGAGAATAAATTGGCTGACATCTTTACTAAACCACTGGATTTGGAAACTTGTAGCATCTTAAGGACCAGATTGGGTGTTATTGACATAAATGCATGAACTTATTGTTTGCTACATCCTGAATTTTTTTATTTTGCTGCTTTTTTATTTTATTTCACTTTGCATGTTTTACTCTTTACTAATTTTTTCTCTTCTTTATTTTTTTGTTATTTAGTTTTTCTTTTTTTTTTTTGTGATCACTGTTGAAATGATATTTTATGCCATGTTTTTATTTTTTGAAAATTTATAGTCAATGTTTTATATCTCTTAATCTATTAAAGGGAGAAAACACAATTGATTATTTCTCTTCCTCTAACCTCTTTTAGTGATGTAATTTTATTTTCTAAACAAAAGTCTATCTCAAATTAACAACTAGACCTTTCAATTGAGATCTTTTATATCTTACTACAATAATCTATCTTATATTTATAATGTTCAAAGTCTTCATCCTATCATTGCATTTATCATATGATTTTGATTCTATTTTGTGATTTGTTCTTCCTTATATTAGAGAGTGAGTTTTTCTTCTCTAATATCTGAAAGATATACTCACAACTGAGAGTATTTAAGAGTTTTGAAAAGGGATCTAGCTTGCAAAAAAAAAGTGCCCAATGATGCCAAATCAAAAGATACGCAATGACAATAAATTGAGAATTATACACAAATTGTATCAAAAATTAAAAGATGCATAAAGTGTATCTTTCAATTGACAAGAGGCATAAAATGAGCCCACCAAAAGCAAGTTCTGTTATCTTCAAAACTTTTAAAATTTAGAAGAATTCATGTGTCACTTGATATTTTCAAAGGCTTAATTTTGAATTTTGTGATTATGACAAATTACTTTGTTACATTATTGTGTAAGATATTTTTTTAAAACCAAGTCTTGAACGGATCTCTTTTTCTTACCCAATTAGTTTTTTTTTTTTAGTTAGGTCTTTTATTTTCAAAAGACAATTTTGCCCTTAGAGGAGTTCGAGCTAGGGTTAACAGGATCGGTTATTCTATCGGTTTCAAATTTTGATGATGTTAACTCATTAGTCATACAAGTATTTAAAAATCAATCACATGGAGACATTATCATATCCATGCTTTGATTAAAAAAAAACTTTGCTTTCATTCTTTTTTTGTTATTTCTATTTTTTTTCTTTTCTAGTTTTTTCATCCTTTTTTATGATGTCAAAAGGGGGAGTAGTATTTGAGTTGTTTTTCATTTTATTTAGGTCATTTTACATTTTATTTAGGTGTGATTGTTTGATTGCTTTCCATAATTAAAAAGGGGGAGATTATTGCAAATTTGATTTCAATGAATATAATTTTGATGATAGCAAACACTTCTGTTTCTCCACGACTGCCTTGCCTACTAACATTTCAGGTCCACAAGATCAAAGTACAAGTTGAACCAATTCAAGATTGGGTAGATTAGGACTGAGTTAGTTTATAATGTATGACATGTACCTTTTCTTGAGTCCATTATAATATTATGGGTTCTAATGCTAAGTAGCATTGTATACACACACTTGAGGGAAATTTTCTAACTTATAGAGTTTTTTATTTTTGCTCACATCATCCGGGACAATCCCAAAATTTGCATGGATAATCCGTTAAAAATAAAAACCCTAATTAAGGCATCCTAGTTAAGGCAGCCGCAATTAGCGCATCATCCTGGATGATATGTCATCGATCGATATGATAGGCTCAAATAAAAAAGAATCAGCTGCCATATCTATTTATGTAGCTTTTATTTTTAGACATCATCCCTGATGATGAAGTACAATTATACTTAAATTAATATGATAATTAAGGAAAGAAATTAAGGTTTGATTGCTCAATCATATCATTTTGGACGATCGCAGGAATGGACGGGACGATCAGTTCAAAAACCTTAGTTGTTCAGGATGATCAAACATCGGTCTGTTTTTATTCAGGTCAATGCTCTGGATGATATGTACTGAATTAAAGTAATCGTTTAGGACGAACATGAGATTGGCCTTGATAATCAAGTTGTTTTTCCATTGTCCAGACATCCATTCAGGGTGATGTTATGGGCAATATTCAATAATTTGTACTTATCGTACATGATGATATACTATCGGCCTGAACGATATGAATAAAAAATTCTGATCATCCCAAATCGTCTTGGCTGATTGAGCTAAATTTGTACAGACCGTACATGATAATATTTATATTATTATGGATGATAAAATCATATTTTTGCAATTAAGAGCTATTATGAAGCTCTTATATATAAGACCTATTGCTGTACCCAAGAGAGTATCTTTTTTATTGCTGTTTTGACCTGAGAAAGCTAAGATGAGAGGGAGAGCAAGGGGGAGAGAGAGAGAGGATCTTGTGAGGGGGAGTTTGTGAGGGGTTTTATAAAGGTTTCTCCAAGCAAGGATCCATCATCATCTTCTATGGTCATTATCCTTAGTTCCTTAGGGGTTATAGAGAGGTCTACTTTAGCATCGGATCAAGGTTCTATGACTACTTTAGAAGGAAGCAAAAGGAGTTGGGTTCTCTGCTTACTTTTGGAGGAAGCAAAAGGAGTTAGGTTCTCTGCCTCACCAGGGTCGATTGAAAGGAGGTTTGTAAAGGCTTCTCTGCCTTGCTCTGGGGGCAAAAGGAGAGACACTGTGTTTAGTGTAATACTTGAAGGAGAGGCTCTAGGGAGTGGATGTAGGTTAAGTTGACCGAACCAAACTACTATAAATTTTTGTGTTCTTTATTACTTCTTTCACATTTAATTTTTGCACTTTGATTTCTTTGTGGTGAACTTTGGTTTAAGTTTGTGCTTTTGTTTAAAGATTTTTTAAAATATCAATTCACCCCCCTCTTGGTTAGCTTTGGAACTAGCTCATTAGGGCTTAACATCCCTATCGAACTTTCATAAGTAGATGGTCCTAATGGCTCAAAGCTCTTCCCTAGATGTTAGGCATGTGTCCTAGATGGTTGGAAGGCTGAGCCAAAGCCTGGAAGAAGCCATGATCCCATTGTATGGCTTGGGATGAGTGGGAGGGGGAACACTGCTATTTAATGCTAAAGTAAGTTTTGAGCTCAGTTTGGAGAGCTTAAGGAGAGCTTTAGGATTTAAATAGGGTCCCTACAACATCCAAAATTATAAAGAAGTGGCTTATCATGTAACTATATCTATTTAAAATGGCTTTAGGTGCTTGTTGACCTTTTTGACTGGTTAACTGGTCTAAGTGGGATGAGGTGATATTGGAGGGAAATGAGTAGAATGATGGATGAACCCAAAGGGTTAGGAAAATGGAGTTGGAGTTGGAAGGAAAGTTTGACCATTCAAAAGAGGTTTAAATACCTTTTTTACTTGGTTTGACTAGTCAACAAGGTGAAGACTAATGATGTGGCACTTAGAGGGTGTAAGAGGCTAGTTAAGATATGTTAGGGAAAAGTCAAAGGGGAAAAGGTTAAAGCAAAGGTAAGAAAGGGCATATGGCATAAATGTTTGACCAAGGATTGAGAGTTGACTTGGTCAGCACAACTTGGATTTGGTTGAACAAAGACTAATTCATACTTAGGTTATAATTAGGAGTTGATTTGAAGGGGTGATATGGGTAGAAGATATCAAATAGGTTAATTAACCTTTCTAAAACCTTTAAGGGTTAATGGGTCAACCTAGGTTGATTTAGTCAACCAGGTTGACCCAAGAACTAATTTTGGGTCCAAAGGATTTGTTTGGATATTTGGAGTTTAATGGGTGTGGTCTCAAGATCTGGAAAGGTCATTTGGGTGAAATGACTTATTTAGGCCCTTAATGGGTCATTAGGTTAACCTAGGTTGACTTGGTCAACCAGGTTGACCCAGGGGCTATGTTTGGGATCCACAAATTTGAAATGACATTTTAGATGTGTTGGGAGTACTCCCAAGGCATGGGGAGGTCTTTTCAATCAAAATCATTATTCTGACCTTTAAGAGATAATTAGGTAAACCTAAGTTGACTTGGACAATCAAGTTGACCCAGGATCTAGATTTGGGTCAAATGGCTCCCAAGTGATGTTTTAAATTGATTGAAAAAGGTTTCAAAAGTTGGTGAGGTTAAACCATATTGAATTTTGATCAGAAGTCCAAAAATCCCCTTAAAGGGTATTCTAGTCATTTTGACCTCTGGTTAATTCTGGGTCAAAGTGAGTCCAAGAAAATGTAGATTTATGTTTGACATATCAATATCAAAGGTTTAGAAGTGATCAAAGGGTTTGGATGAGACTCCAAGTCAAAATTCCACTGGGTGATAGGTCTAGTGGCATAGGCCATAAATATTTGAATGTCAAGCAGCCTTCATATCTCAATTTAGTTTCTGGGGTTAGAAGCATCAGATTGAGTTAAAATTTGGAGGACTGACCCTAGAGACATGTATTATCAATATTAAATTCATAAACTCTGAATCAAATGTTAGTTGACTAGGTTTAGAAGCATTTGAAAAAATACTAGGAAAGGCTCTCATGACCTAAGCCCTTAGCCTTAGATTTTGATCTGGATTTTATGAATTTGAACTGGATTTTAAGTTTGAAGGATTAGGATTGAATTATCCAAATCATTCATAATCATTTGAGTGATCACAAATGTTTGGATAGGATTGAAGCCAAAATAGGGATATGCTTAAGGTTTGAGTCTACATGTGATTGGAGTTTGAATTAGATTAAGATCTAGAATGACTTGAAGTTAGGATTGATTTAAAGTATGGATTTATCTAAGATCTAAATTGATCCTAGGGCTTAGAGTCTTGGAGATATCATAGTGATCTCATACAAAAGCGAAGTTAACAAAAGGTTGATTCCAGTATCTTTATAGAGTTTATAAGCATCTTTATCCACTGCTTCAGTAAATATGGGATCGACAACACTCCTATTAGAGCTGCCAGAAAGTGCATAAGACCTTTTACCTCCATCCATTGGTAAGAATTGAGAGTTGGAGTGAGAGGTATGAAGAATTGGAGGATTTTGTAGTGAAGAAAATGGTTCAAATCAGCTATTTATACTGGGTCGGGCAAATCATCTAGGACGACTATGGGATCCTCCAGGATGATCAAGAGTAATAATATCATCCAGATAATTGGTCAAAAAGGTGATCATATTATCCATGATGATCAGACATCATCCAGGATGGTTAGACCTAGGCAATCATCCTAAGGAGTCAGCCAGTATGATCTTTGACTATAAAGATTGTCCAGGATGACATGTGGATCATCTAGGATGATTGACAATTATGGATCATACTAACCAAATTCAAATCGCCTAACCATTTTTGCCATGTGGATCATCAAGGTAAAGATGGAATCATCTAGGATGATCACTATTAATTAAGTCACAATTCGATCATATCATCCAAATGATGTGGATCATCCAGGATGATGTGAACATAATTTTTTGGAAAGATTGAATGATGGAGAGGGATGATCAGGTAGGATCCAAACCATAAAAAAATCAAATCAAAATACCAAAAAATGATAAAAGCCAAACATTCTAAAAATAAAAATAGTTTTTTTATCAATCAACACTATAAAATGATAAATTTCTCTTACGATTGTATTACAAATTAGTAAGAAATGAATTAATAACGCCGAAATCTAAAAATGGTAAAACGACCAATCTTATTAACCTGGGCTCGGACTCCTTAAAGGGTAAAAATATTTTGAAAATAAAGATCTAACTTAGAAAATAAATCAGATAAGAAAAGTGATATATTCAAAACATCATTTTAGAAAAATATCTTATAGAATAATATAGAAAATTAATTAGTCACAATCATGAGTTTCAAAAATCAAGTCTTTGAAAATATCAAGTGACACATGAATTCTTATAAGATTTAAATGTTTGAAAGAGATGTAAGCTTATTTCTTTATGGGCTCATTTTATTCCTCTTGTCAGTTGTTTGGCACACTTTGTGCATCTTTTAATTTTTGATACACTTTATGCATTTTTTAATTATTTAGCAATCATTATGCATCTTTTAAATGAAGTCGGAGTGGTTTAACTCTTTTCTAAGTCCATACCTCATTCTAACACCTTCAGATCAATCTCTTAAGATTAGTTCTTTAGAATGACTCGAAGAATATCTCTATTCTCTCAGTCATCTATTTTGAGAATCTATTCTTTCCTCTAGATATCTAGATTCCAATCCTTGGGTGACTTCTACAACCTCCTCTTCTTTTATCTGAGACCCTCAAGAATGATTAGATTCATAAAATACAATATGAGTTGTTTCCTTAACTATTAATGTTCTTTTATTAAAGACTCTAAAAGATTTCTCAACACTTGAGTAACCTAGGAAGACTCCCTCATCAAATTTTGGGTCAAACATTCCAAGTTGAGACTTCCAATTATTCAGAACAAACACTTTATATCCAAAGATGTAGAGGTGAGAGAGGTTGGGTGTCCTATCTCTCAGAATTTAATAGGGTGTCTTATTTAATTTGGATCTAACATTCACGCTATTTAGAATAAAATAAGCTGTATTCACCACTTCTGTCCAAAAGTATTTTGGAAGTGAGTATTCGACTAACATAACTCTAGTAGCTTCTACTAGGGTCATGTTCTTCCTTTTAGCTACCCCATTCTATTGATGGATCCTACAAGATGAAAAGTTATGGTCTATCCTTTGCTGCTTATGAAAAGATTCAAATTTTTCATTCTTGAATTCTCTATCATGATTACTATGAATTGGCACAATTTGACAACCTAGCTTCCTCTGAATCCAAGTGGAAAAAGACTTAAACTCCTTGAATGATTCACTTTTATTATTATTTAAGTAAACCTCAAATAATTATCAACAATCACATACTCAAAGATTTTTTCTCCTAAGCTTATAGTGCTTATAGCTCCAAAGAGATCTATATGAAGGACTTCAAAGGGTTTGCTAGTGGAAAGGTCCTATATTAAGTGGAAGGATGATTTGACTTATTTTTCTAACTAACAGACATTATACAGGTGGTACTTAGTGAACTCTAGTTTGGGATATCCTCTCACTAAGTCTTTTTGGGTGAGTTTCCTAAGGTTTTTCATGCTTGAATGGCAAAGCCTTCTATGCCACAACCAAGATTCATCAATAATTATTTTTAAGTAAAATGAAGTAGCACATTCATTCTTATTTAAATCCATTATGTAGACATTATTTATCCTTTTTCCCAATAAAATAATGTTGTTATTCAAGCTTATTATATAGCTGGTACATAAAAAATTTATGTTGAAGTCTTTATCACAGAGCTGATTGATGCTGAGTAAGATATGTTTTAAGCCATCAACAAGTAAAACATTTTCAATGATGAAATTTTTAGAGTTAACAATTATACCTGACCCCACCACTCTCTTGGTGGTATTATCTTCAAGTGTTACCTTGCCACCTGCCCTAGCCTTCAGTGAAATGAATTGATTTGCATTTCTATTCATATGTCTTGAATATCCACTGTCTATATACCACATGCTCTCACAAGGCCTTCTGTGAAAGTACTCCTACAAAATAATCAGATGCTAGATTCGGGAACCCAAACAGGTTTGAGTCCAACCTTATGTAAAGAAGTGAGAAATGCATGGCTGTTATGCTATGAATTTTGAACTTTAGGTCTTCACACTAAATGTGTTCTATGAGGAATGGTGCATGTTGTTAAGAGAGTTTCTATTTACATGTTTTACATTCTTGCAACTTGTATAGTTTTGATGATTCAAAATATTATTATTTTAAGTATTATATTCTCCTAACACTTTTTGGAAGAATTAATTTTTCTCTTGTGTGGACTAACATTTCAGGAAAATCAAACTCCAGACTAAAGAATACTTCAAATAAAATTCAGTATGAGATAGTTTATAAATTAAAGTTTGTATTTTTAATGTATTGAAATTGAGAGAGTATGATTGTAGTTGAGTAGCTTAGCATAAACACACTTGGGGAGATCTTTAAAAAATCATACTGATCATACGGGATGATCACATTAGTTATCCCCTTGGAAGAGTAATGGAACGAACAAGAAGTGAGAAAATTTTTCTAAGTCCTGATCGTCCAGATGAATTTCCATATTTGTCCATGGACGATGTTCTCTAGATTCTCACTTTGAATTGTTCGTCCATATGAAATGTACCATTCATCCCTGGATGAAGTTGTCTGGACACTTGAGTTACATTGATTGTCCAGACGATTCATTCCGTTCGTCCCAGGATGAAGTCCTCTAGACACATGGGTTAAACTAATCATCGAGATGATTCATCTTGCTCGTATCTGGACGAAGTTCTCTGGACACATGACTTGAACTATTCGTCCAGACAAACATTCATATTCATCCCAGGATGAAGTCCTCTGTTCCCTAAAAATTTGGGACTGTCTTGCAGTTTTGTCAGAATGAACCCTTGATATAACTGTTCGTCCCAGGATGAACTTATTTCATACAGAATGATGATCGGGTACGAATTCAGCTCGTACCAATATACATTGGGTTCGTATGCAACTATTTTAACACTATTCATACGGGATGATCTAACGATCATCCAGGACCATTGACTGTGTACAGACTTGAAAGTCAGTAGTTTTTGGACGGTTTTTTGTGTCTTTCTTATATAAAGTCCACTTAAAACTATATTGTAATCTTTTTGCCTATTGATCTTCGTGTTAACTAAAGGGAGAGTGAAGGAGAGAGTGTGAGAAAGTGTTTAAAGGAGGATTCTTAATAATGAAGCGTGAAGGATTCACTTGGAACTCAAAGGTAAGAATCTCCAATTGTAATTTGTGATTACTTCACTCTTTTTTCTCATCCTTCTAGATTTTTTATGAGAAGATCGTTCAAGGAGATATGGTTCTCTGCCGACACTTGGAGAGTGTGAATAGTCGAAGGGTTCTCTGCCTACATCTGGACAGTGTGAAAGGACAAAGGGTTCTCTGCCGACACTTGGAGAGTGTGAACAGCCGAAGGGTTCTCTGCCTACACTTGGAGAGTGTGAATAGCCGAAGGGTTCTCTGCCTACACTTGGAGAGTGTGAAAGGACAAAGGGTTCTCTACTGACACTTGGAGACTGTGAACAACTGAAGGGTTCTCTGCCTACACTTGGAGAGTGTGAATAGCCGAAGGGTTCTCTTCCTATACTTGAAGAGTGTGAAAGGATGAAGGGTTCTCTGCCAACACTTGGAGAGTGTAAAAGGAAGGCGTTTCTCTACCGCACCTGGTAGTGGTGGAAGAGAGTTTTTGTGAAGGCTTCTCCGCCTTGCTATGGGTGAAAAAGGAGAGTCACTAGTGGTATTAGTGCAATACTCGGAGGGTGCCTCCGGGGAGTGGATGTAGGTCGTGTTTACCGAACCACTATAAATCTTGTGTTTTTTTATTTTCCGTTGCTTTTTTTTTTTACTTTTTAAATTGTGATTGAAAAACCTTTTCTACAAAAATTCACCAAAGTTATTATCGGTTCAATTTTAAAAAGAGGGATAATTTTTTAATTACCAATTCACCCCCCTCTTGGTTAGCTGCTGGGATATAAGCTTAGGTTTAACATCCTAATTTATATTGAACAAGATTCAACAAGTGGTATTAGAGCTTTGTTTCAAAATCATAAGTTTATACTACTTTTTTTTTTAATGTAGATGGCTACATTTAGAAACCAAAATACACCTGAGGGTTACTCTATATCTAGACCTCCATTGTTCGACAATCTTCCTTTTAATTTTTGGAAAATATGCATGTCTACATTTTTACAGTTACTTGATTACCGTATCTGGATCTTAGTTCATGAAGGGTATAAAACCAACTAGACTAGTTGACGGAGTTAAAGTTGAAACACCTTTTGTGGGCTGGACAGTAGAAGAATGTGAGTTAGCACAACCAAGCGCCAAATGCATAAATAGTTTCTTTTATGCTCTTAAATCAGAAGATTACATATGGGTTTCTACTTACAAGAGTGGAAAGGACATATGTGATAGACTTTGTATAACTTATGAGGGAACTAATGAGGTTAAGCAATCTAGACTTAATATCTTATTGCATGACTATAAATTATTTCGCATGAAACTAAATGAATCCATTTTTTATATGTACACAAGATTCACACAAATAGTTACTTCTTTACATGCATTAGGTAGAGAACTAACAAATACTAAAATGGTTAATAAGATACTTTGTTATTTTCCTACTACTTATGATGTTAAAATTACTGCAATTACAGAGTCTAAAGATCTAAATATTTACTCTATTGACAATCTTCTTTGATCGCTATTGCTTACGAGCAAGGAGTTAGCCAAAGAAAGATTGATGCAGGTGAACCACGAAGGGAGAAGAACATAGCACTGAAAGTGGAGGAGTCAGAGAGTGAACACTCACAACCTGAGAATAAAGATGACATCGTACTAATGACTAGACAATTCAGACGCTTTCTGAAGTGGAAGCAAAAGAGACGCCAGTAATGGAATCGAGGTAAATTTAATAGAAATGTCAAGATTTCAAATAATGTTATTTGCTATGAGTACAGAAAACTTGGACATATTAAGACAGACTGCCCAAAACTCAAAGCCACTCCTAGCAAGGAGAATGTAGAGGAGAAACAATTTATGAAGAAGGCCAAGAGGAAATTCCAAAGAGCTTTCTGGGCGGACTCAGCTTCAGACTCGTCAGAGATGGAAAAGGAAGAGGAAGTCACTAATCTGTGCTTAATGGCCGATAATCTTGATCAGTTAGATTAATAAGAGGTATGTTACTTGACTTATAATAAACTTTTTTAAGTTTCTAAGCACATGCATGATGCATATAGAAAATTAAAGAAAATGCATAATAGTCTGAGCTTAGAATTTCAAAAATTACAAAAGAAACATGAAATCCTTAGGAAAGATCATGCTTTAATTGATGACAACCACATAAAATTACTTGATGAGTTTGATGACTTGAATAAAAATCATGAAATGTTAAAAACATCCTTTGCAGAACTTCAAATTGAAATCATAGAGCAAAATATATCGATTCAATTATACAAATTAAATTTTGAAAGATATGAATTCATTTTACAAATTAAAGATAAATGCTCTCGAGGATAATAAGATACCCCCTAAACTTGAAGACTTCACTAATCCTAATTTGTATCCTAAATTTATGCAATCCTTTAATAGACAGATGAATAGTATAAGACTTAGGAATCCATTTCCAAAAGTTAAATGTAATAATTGTGGATTGATTGGACATATAGCTGACACATGTACTTTGAAGAAGAAAACTTATTTGGTGTGGAAACCTAAGATGCATAAACTTAGACATATCATACATGCATCTATTAATAAATTTCCATAAGGAGAACATAAACTTGTTTGGATTCCCAAGTCTAATGTTCGATAATTTTGCAGGGTTGCTCTCACAAGAGACCTCGTGAGAGCATATGGTACCTAGACAGCAGATGCTCAAAGCATATGACTGGAGATACTGCATAATTCATATCGTTGGAAGCTAGGAGTGGAGGCAAGGTTACACTTGGAGATAACACCACAAGGAAGGTGGTTGGGTTAGGTATGATCAGAAATCTTAAAAACTTTTTTATTGAAAATGTGTTATTGGTAGAAGGCTTAAAGCATAATTTGTTAAGTATAAGACAGCTATGTGATAAAAGATACTGTGTAAAATTTTATCCTATTAGCTACATATTAAGCCTAAATGGAAATGATATTTTGAATGGTCTAAGGGTAAATAATGTGTATATACTAGACTTGAATTTCATTAAAACTCCTACTGCTTTTTTGTTTAAAAACTATTTCTTAGGAGTCATGGCTTTGGCATAGGAGGCTTTGTCACTCTAGCATGAAAAACCTTAGGAGGATTACCCAAAAGAACCTAGTGAAAGGTATACCAAAACTAGACATTACTAAGGACCACCTTTGTGATGCATGTAAATTAGGAAAATAGGTAAAGTCATCTTTTCAGTCCAATAAGGATCTTAGAACTAGTAAACTATTGAAACTCGTTCAATGAGAATTAGGATGTTAAGCCTAATTAAATGTCCCAAGGCTAACCAAGAGGGGGGGGGTGAATTGGTACTTAAAAATTTTAACGCTCTTTTAAAATTATTGGAAACTAAAACTTTAGTTAATGAGTTTTTCTAGAAAAAGTTTTTCAACCACAAAGTTTTTAATCACAAAAAGTAAATAAGCAGCGGAAAATAAATGACACCAGATTTATAGTGGTTCGGTCAAAGCCAGACCTCTGAGTATTGCACTAATACCAAATAGTGACACTCCTTTAGCACCCACAGCAAGGCGGAGAAGCCTTTACAAACTTTTTTCACCACTACCCAGTGCGGTAGAGAACCATCATCCTTTCACACTCCCCCGATGTCGGTAGAGAACCGTTCATCCTTTCACACTATCACCAGTATTGGCAGAGTACCGTCGTCCTTTCACACTATCACCAGTGTTGACAGAGTACCGTCGTCCTTTCACACTATCACCAGTGTTGGCAGAGTACCGTCATCCTTTCACTCTATCACCAGTGTTGGCAGAGTACCCTCATCCTTTCACACTATCACCAGTGTTTGTAGAGTATCGTCGTCCTTTCACACCCTCCAAGTGTGGGCAGAGAACCCTCGGCTGTTCACACCCTCCAAGTGTCGGCAAAGAACCGGATCTTCTTCCAAGATCTTCTTCACAAGTCTAATCTAAAAGAAAAGAGAGAAGAGTGAAGTAATCTCAAACTTGAAAGTGGAAACACTTACCCTTGAGTACCCAATGAAACCTTCACGCTCCAACGGCAAGAAATCTCCTTCAAATGCTCTTTCAAACTCTCTCCTTAACTCTCTTCTCAATAGGCACGAAGATCAATGACCAAAAAGATTAAGTTCCAGTTTAGAAAGGCCTATTTATAGAAGAGACAAGAAAAACCATATAAAAATGGCAGATTTCAAGTTATGTTGAACATGATCGTCCCGTACGATCAAAAATCGTCCCGACGATTTTACTTAAAAGCCTTGAAATGAACCTGTTTGCATATGTGTACGAAATAATTTCATACACGCTAATCGTCTGTACAAACTAGGTTCGTCCAGACGAATAATTATCATATGGTCGGTTCCAAAAACTTCAGAACTGACTCATGAAACTGTCTTAAGTCGGTTTGATTATCTATATAAAATTGCAATCGTCTGGACAAAATTCTTCTAGAGAGCAAATCGTCCTGACGATAATTAATTTTGTTTGGGATGAAATTCTTACAGAGAGCAAATCGTCCCAACGATAATTAATTTCATCCCGTACGAACATGACTTAGAAAATTTTCCTTGGGCAGTTTCTGTTCGTTCCATGTGCTCTTATTGAGAGATAACTGACTGATCGTCCCGTACGATCCGATATCATCCCGTACGATCAGTACAAATTTTTATGTTCTCCTTAAGTTTGTGTGTATGTTTTTATTCACTCAATTACAATCACTCCCTCTCAATTCAAATGATAATTTTAAGCTTTAAAAACTAAAAGTATTTCTTGCTGAATTTGATTTGAAGAGTTCGTGTTTGAGAGTTTGATTCACCTGAAATGTTAGTACACATAAGAGCAAATACAAATCTTCTAAAATTGTTAGGACATAACTACACATTTGAATAATAATATTTGGAATCATCAAAACTATACAAGTTGCAAGAATGTAAAACATGCAAATATCAACTATCTTAACAATCTCCCCCTTTTTGATAATGGCAAAACAATTATTGTTTGTATGATTTCAATTTAAAAAATCTCCTAAACTCCCCTGAATTGATGAATACATGAAAATAAGGAGGCATTTTGAACTAAAGAACACAATTTTTGTTTTTCAAAATTTTTAAAATAAACAAACAAAAAAATTTCAAAAAATAAAAATACAAGACAATACTAATAAAACAAGGCAAATGATACAAAACCAAAATACAAACACACAAACATAATAATTTCTCCTCCTTTTTGACAACAACAAAAAGTGAAGAATAAATAGATAAGAAATGTAAGTAATTATATGAAATCCATTTGAAAATTTAATCTAAAAAGTGATTGACATGAGGTATGCAAATTAAAACTAATAACATTAGGTAAATCATAGAAATTCATAGAATTTAAGAAGTGATATAACATTGTAAGTAAGAAGAATTTATCAAAGACATGATTCAATTTAGACATTTGAGATAAAGAAAATCATTACAATAGAGATGAATAAAAATTGTATTTTTCAAAGTTCATTAGAAATATAAATGAACATAAGATCAATTTGAATTAAGAGATTGAAAGAATCTAAAAAGAAGAGAATTACCACATGTGGCGCTTTGCACATGTTTTTCAAGTATTTGGCACATTTTTGTGCATCTTTTTACATTGGGCTTATTTTGTGCCTCTTTTTAACATTTGCAAACTTTTTGCGTATTCCTTTTGATTTTTGTACATTTGTACAATTTTCAAAAGTAATTGATACCAATTCTTTCCAAGATCAATAATCTAAAATTTCAAATTTTTTTAAGTGCATAAATATCACTTGAACAAAAAAATATAAAATAAGAAAATATCTAAATTACAATAATAATATTAAATTTAATGTAGTCTAAATGAAAAGACATGAAATTAAAAATTCTAATTATAACAAGTTATAAACAAATTTTAAATTTAGAAATACTAGATTTTCTAATGATATTAATCTCAAATTACTATCTAATTTAAGCACAATTAAGATTAAAAAGACTAATGAAATTCATAAAGACTAAACACATTTAAAAAACAAATAATACTAAAGCAAAACATAACAACATATATTGATATTAATAAAAGGATTACATGATCAATTTATAATATCAATACAACTAGAAAAGAAAATGAAAGTTCGTTAGGGATGTTAAGCCCTATAGAACTGGCCCAAGCTAACCAAGAGGGGGGGGGGGGGGGGGGGGTGAATTGGTATTTTAAAATTTCTTTTCACAAAGAATGAAGATCACATAAAACAAAATCACACCACAAAAATAAATACAAAAATAAAAGTGTGGAAGCAAGAAAACAAGAACACAGAAATTTATAGTGGTTCGATCAACTCGACCTACGTCCACTTCCCGGAGGCGCCCTCTGAGTATTGCACTACAAACGTGACTCTCCTTTAGCCCCCACAGCTAGGCAGAGAAGCCTTTATAAAGCACCTCCTTTTTTCCACCCCGGCAAGGTAGAGAACCTACCTCCTTTTGCTTCCTCCTGAAGCTGGTAGAGAATCACAACCAAAAGCTAACTACTTACCTCTACCGACCCTTCCACGGATGAGAAACTCTAGACGAAGAATAAGCAGAGCGATTTTTGAAGCAACCCTTGTGAATTCCCTCACAAGATCCTCTCTCTCTCTCTCCCTCTCTCTCTTTCTCTCCTCAAGGCCTTCTCAGGTCAAGGCAGCAGCTAAAAGGTCTTCCAAAATGTTGAACAACAGTTCTTAAATAGAAGAGCTTCAAAGGAGCTCATTAATTACAAGTTACCGACAATATCGTCAAGGCCGATATGGACATCGGCCTGGCCAATCAGTACAAATCTCAGAAGATCGGCCAGAGCATCGCCCTGGATGCAAAACTGGACGATTGAAAATTGGCTTGATCGTCCAAGCCGATCTCACAATCGTCCTGACTGATCAGTTCAAATCAGAGGAAAATCATCCAGAGCATCGCCCTGAATACGAGCTGGCCGATATTTATCTTCCTGAAGTAACTTAAGGTTTTTGAATGGATCGTCCTGGCCGATCCTGCGATCGTCCAGGACTATATGATCGTATCAATCATTCTTAATTAGTCCCTTGATTTCCTGATCAATTAAGGCATAATTTGAGAATTTCATCCAGGATGATCAATGATCGTCCTTGCCGATAATTTAAAAATACAGTATACCTTAATTGTCTATGGCGGCAAATTCTTTCTATTTTGAGCTTATCATCCTGGCCGATACACATATCGTCAAGGCCGATATATTAATGACAGCTGCCTTAATTAAGAATCCTTATTTAGACTTTCTATTTTAAGCCTGATCGTCCAGGATGATGTAAAAATCATCCTGGCCGATATGAGTAAAAATAGAACTTCTAAGTCTCTCAAGTGTGTGTGTGTAGGGTTACTTAGCATCAGTCTCTTTGACTATTACAAGTAGACTCAAGAAGTGAAAAATAAAAGTACAGACTAACTCAACCCTAAACCTATGCAATCCTGAACTGGCTTCGTCTGTTCGACCGATCTTCGATTCCTGAAAAATTAGAAGCAACAAGCATTCCAAGAAAAATACTATTTGTCAATCATCAAAACATAAGCCATGAAAATAGATTTGTAACAATCTCCCCTTTTTTGATGATGGCAAACATAAGTAGGAAAATTTCAAAAAAAGTTCATTAGAATTTCAAAGTTATAAGCCCAACAACTTTTCCTACCACACCCTACTCCCCCTTTTGTCATCACAAAAAGAGGGTCCAGATACACAAAAGACAACACCACAACAGAGAAATAAAAAAAAAGACTAAAAAGCAAACTACATAAAACAAGAAACAAACAACACAGACTAAAGAATCGAGGGACCCTGATCATCTGATGGAGGTGGCTTCTGAATGTAGCTGGCAAGTGTGGTGAATTGAGCATTGAACCAGGCAATGTCTTGGTCATGCTGCAGCTGCTGGTGAGTAATGAAGTTATCAAATCGGGCTAAATCCTTAGTGCGGTGCTGCTCGTAGCGGGCAATATCCTCAGTGTGTTTCTGCTCCTGTGCAACAACGTAGGCGTCAAAGCGGGTCTCCCAACGATCAAACCTCTCTATCAACTGATCAACCACTGAGTGCTGATGTAGAGGAACAGGATCAGGAACGGGAGCGGGAGCGGGAGCCTCCTCCTCTCCAGCCCCCCGAGGTTCCTCATCCTCAGGGTGGAGACGAGTACTGTAAAGGGTACTGAAGGAACTATTTGAGTAGAAGGGAGTTGGGAGGTTAGGTGGAATATGATACTGAAGTTGGTATTTGGTTTCAAGGACATAGGCTATGATGTGTCCTAAGACTAGATTGGGTTTCCTCTTATGACCTGGATCGTGGATTATGGTTAAGTGATCAATGTATCGAAAGATTAAGTCAGCAGTATTGAATTCTCTATGAGCCATGATGTAGAAAGTAGTGAGGGAAAGTAGAGGGATGATGTGGATTCGATCCCCATCTTTTGAAATTAGGGAGGTGCGAAGGACACGTTGGATTGGCCTAGCATCTTTGACTAAATAGCTAGTCTCTCCAACATGGAAAGGTGCATTGGTCTGGTGAAGGAAGTGATTCGCCATGGACCAGTCAAAGTCAGGATCTGAAGCGATTAAGTGCAGCTTATCCCCAGTGGTGGATAGCTATAAAAGATCAACACAATCCTGATATGTGATTTCGACAGGGCGTCGATTCACATAGGAGGTCAGGGCTGTGAAGGTCGGGTTAATGCGAAGGTTTGCGAAAAATTCTCAAAGAAACTCGGTATTGAAGGGGAAAGCAAGAGACAGGATGAAACAAAGGGAGCTGTGAGCGAAAAGATCCATTACCGGGTATGAGATGTGGGCAGGATTGATGATTCTAGATATGATTATTCCACACTCTTTGTAGCGATGATAGGCAGCTTTATCTTCTGCCTCCCTAAAACGAGGGTCAATTCTAGCCCTCGAAGAACTCCCAGAAGCTTGTCGAACATGTTTCCCACCAGCCTAAAGAGGAGTCAGCAAGAAAACACAAGAGGAGAAAGGATGAAGTGGAAAACCATGACTGGATCGACCAGAATTTAAAGAAACGGCCATATCGGCCAGGCCGATCGCAGAATCGTCCAGGCCGATATGGCTCAAAAATTGCGTACAGGCCGATTGTACAAAAAGGCAGTCCGATCATCTAGGCATATCAGATATCATCCAGGACGATTAGACACAGGTGATCATCCCGAGGAGTCAGGCTGGACGATCGTTGAACAAAGCCGATCGACCGGGCCGATTAGGTGTATCATCCAGGATGATGCACAATAATTGATCGTACCGGCCGAAGTTAAAACATTTTAAATCTGTGCCACGTGTATCATCCAGGACAAACAGTGGATCGGCCAGGACGATTGTCTAATAATGGATCGTCTGGGGCCGATTTTAAAGATTCAAATGTGCTGACACGTGGATCGTCCAGGATGATCCAGTGTATCGGCCAGGATGATGCACATAAAATGCATTGGCAAGACGAAATATTCTATCGGCCAGGACTATCAACATGATTTCAACAGAGTTTGATCAAATCGACCAGGACGATATGGTATCGTCCAGGACGATGACTTACAGCAAGGACAGAAAAGACCAACAGATGGAATTTGAAGGGATTTTGTCCTATCATCTAGGACGATAAAAGTATCAGCCAGGATGATGTGACCAGAAAATAAAACCAAGGAAAAGATGGTGATGATCAAGGCCCTCAAAAAATAAAACAAAAGAAAAACAGATAAAAACACAGTAAAAGAAAGCAAAAACACAACGAAAAAAAATGAATATTTTTTAATTTTAAATTTTTTTTTAAATGGAGGTATCATATGAGAAGTTCAAAAAAAAAATTAAACTTTAGAGTTCCACAAGATCAAGGATTTTAGCCAATCCCAATCAAACAAAGGTAAAATATCCAATTCTGTTAACCCTAGATCAGACGTTCTTTATGGTACAAATTTTCCTTTTGAAAATAAAAGGGCTTAACTCATAATAAACCTAATCGGGGAAAAAAAAAGATTCAATCAAAACTTGTTTACAAAAAAAATATCATAAATAATAAAACAAAGTAATTTTTCTCAATCATGAACCAATTTTAGAAAAGCTAAACATAATCCTCAAAACTCCAAAATCTAAAATCTTGAAAAGATTTAACATATGGAAAGCTAATTTTAAAAGCAAAGAGAAAATAAAACACAAAAAAAAAATAAAGCAGAAATAAAACACACTGAAACAAAACACATTTCAAGGAATTATTGAAGCAGCAGGTTTGAGCATGTATGAGCTGTGAGCCTTCATATGTCCAGTTATCCCATGCTCCCACAAAGTCTTTGGTAAGAGCACTCATGCAAAACTTAACAACAGTCAGATTCAGGAACCCAAACAGGTTTGGGCCCCTTCTTAGGAAAAGTAGAATGCAATGCAGGTATGGTAAGTTGTGAATCATGCATCTTAGGTATCCACACCCAATGTGTACTACGGTGAACGGTGCAAGTGTGTGAGATGTGTCCTAGCATGCCACATAAAAAACATCTAACTCCAGGAAAAGGGTTTCTTAAATGATTTGAGTTATAATGCCTCTTCCTAGGTTTTGGCTTAGGATCAAAAGTATATGTCATCTGATTTTTCTTACATGTATCAAAATCATTTTGAATTCTCAAGTTAGTTCTTTTTAATGTATCATTATCAATCCTCAACTTTTTCTCAATCTCTTTAGATTTCTTAAAAATCAGATTTAAGTGAGGTGTGTGAAACTTTTAATGCATTATTTTCATCAATTAATTTCAAATACTTTTTGTTTAAATCATCAAATTCATTAAGAAGAGCCATGTGATTTGAATCAATAGTTGCATGATCTTTGAGAAAAACTTCATGCTCTTTTTGTAAATTTAAAAGTTCTAATTTTAGGCTAGCATGAGTTTTCTTAAGTTTTTTGTATGATGCATGTATTTTCTCACAAATCTCAAATAGTTTATCATAGGTTGGTTTACATACCTCTTCCTCATCACTTTGATCTTCTCCTATTAAACACAAGTTTGTAGTCTCTTCCTCTAGTTCAGTCTCAGAGGAGTCAGTACCAGATTCCGCCCAGAAAGCCTTTTGGATTCTCTTCTTGTCCTTTTTGAACTTAGGTTTCTCCTCAATCTTTTCCTTGCTTATGTTATCTTGAAGTGTCGGGCAAACAGTTCTCACATATCCTGGTTTCCTGCAATTATAGCAAACAATATCAGAAGATTCTTTAACATGTTTATGATCCTTACATTTTCTCCAATTTTAATGATACTTTTGTTTCTTCCTTATAAAGCTTTTGAATTGCCTTGTGATGAAGGAAACTTCATCACTTTCAGACTCGGAAGATTCAGAATCTAATTTGTGCGCCTTTAATGCAATTATTTTCTTCTTCTTCTTCTCGCCTGCATCAAGATTTCTTTGATTCACCCCTTGCTCGTAAGCAATGAGTGAGCCAAGTAAGTTATCAATAGAATAAGTGTTCAAATCCTTAGATTCAGTGATTGCAGTGATTTTAGCATCATACGACGAAGGCAAACATCTCAAAATCTTATTAACTTTTTCATAGTTTGAAAGTTCTTTTCCTAGTGCATGTAGTGAAGTAACTATCTGAGTAAACCTTGTGTACATGTCAGAAATCGATTCATGAGGTTTCATACGAAAAAGTTCATAGTCATGCAAGAGAATGTTCAAACGGGATTATTTAACCTCATTAATACCTTCATAGGTGATGCACAATTTATCCCAAATCTCTTTACCAGTTTTGCAAGTGGAGACACGCATGTAATCCTCAGATTTTAAAGCACAGAAAAAGTAGTTCAAATATTTTGCATTCAATTGAGCTAAATCTCATTCATCGAAAGTCTATTCAATAAAAGCAACTTCAGTTTTAACACCATTAATTTCACGATAAGGTGGAGAATAACCTTCTTTGATAAGCATCCACATGCAATAATCAGTAGATTATAAAAATGTTGACATGCAGGTTTTCCAAAAATCAAAAGGTAGGTTATCAAACAGGGGAGGTCGGGTAATAGAATACCCTTATGTAGTGTTATGATTCCCAAGGTTAGCCATGGATCAAATTCAAAAAGTTTTCAAACTTAAATTTTGAATCCCGCTCTGATACCACTTGAAAGTTCTCATATGACACTAGAAAGTACTCTGATACCACTTGAAAGTTTATTAGGGATGTTAATCCCTATAGAACTGGCCCAAGCTAACCAAGAGGGGGGGGGGGGGTGAATTGGTATTTTAAAATTTCTTTTCACAAAGAATGAAGATCACATAAACCAAAATCACGCCACAAAAATAAATGCAGAAATAAAAGTGCGGAAGCAAGAAAACAAGAACACAGAAATTTATAGTGGTTCGATCAACTCGACCTACGTCCACTCCCTGGAGGTGCCCTCAGAGTATTGCACTACAAACGTGACTCTCCTTTAGCCCCCACAGCTATGCGGAGAAGCCTTTACAAAGCACCTCCTTTTTGCCACCCCGGCAAGGCATAAAACCTACCTCATTTTTATTTCTCCTGAAGCTGGCAGAGAACCATAACCAAAAGCTAACTCTTTACCTCTACCGATCCTTCCACGGATGAGAAACTCTAGACGAAGAACAAGCAGAGCGATCCTTGAAGAAACCCTTGTGAATCCCCTCACAAGTTCCCCTCACAAGATCCTCTCTCTCTCCTCTCTCTCTTTCTCTCCTCAAGGCCTTCTCAGGTAAAGGCAGCAGCCAAAAGGTCTTCCAAAACATTGAATAAGAGTTCCTAAATAGAAGAGCTTCAAAGGAGCTCAATAATTGCAAGTTGCCGACAATATCGTCCAGGCTGATATGGACATCGGCCTGGCCGATCAGTACAAATCTCAAAAGGTTGGCCAGAGCATCGCCCTGGATGCAAAACTGGACAATTGAAAATTGGCTTGATCGTCCATGCCGATCTCATGATCATCCCGGCCGATCAATTCAAATCAGAGAAAAATCGTCCAGAGCATCACCCTGAATATGAGCTGGCCGATATTTATAGTCCTGAAGTAACTTAAGGTTTTTGAATGGATCGTCCTGGCCGATCCTGCGATCTTCTAGGACGATATGATCATATCAATCATCCTTAATTACTCTTTTGATTTCCTGATCAATTAAGGCATAATTTGAGAATTTCGTCCATGCCGATCAATGATCGTCCTGCCCGATAATTTAAAAATACAGTATACTTTAATTGTCTATGGCGGCAACTTCTTTCTGCTTTGAGCTTATCGTCCTGGCCGATACACGTATCATCCAGACCGATATGTTAATGACGGCTGCCTTAATTAAGAATCCTTATTTAGACTTTCTATTTTAAGCCTGATCGTCCAGGACGATGTAAAAATTGTCCTGACCGATATGAATAAAAACAAAACTTCTAAGTTTCTCAAGTGTGTTTGTGTAGGGTTACTTAACATCAGTCTATTTGACCATTACAAGTAGTCTCAAGAAGTGAAAAACAAAAGTACAAACTGACTCAATCCTAAACCTACGCAATCCTGTACTGACTTCATCTGTTCGACCGATCTTCGATTCCTGAAAAGTTAGAAGCAACAAGCAGTCCAAGAGAAATAGTGTTTGTCATTCATCAAAACATAAGCCATGAAAATAAATTTGTAACATAAAATACATAGAACTCTAAAAACAAATATATAAATAAAGAAAAGATACATGAAACCATCTAGTACTCAAACATATATCACCCTAATTTTGAGGATGAGGCTGAGGAGGAGGAACACCATGAAATAAATCAAAGTAGGAACTAATCAACATAACATTGGTATTTATGTGATAAACATCATTTCTTATACTACCAATGTCTTGTTGCTACTATTGAAGTTGAGCTTCAAATTGATCAAGGCGTTGTGACTCTATCACCAGCTTTTGGGATAATTGAATATCTAAGTATATGCTGAATGATTCGGGCATTTTGAACAAGTCCTGAAACTTTAGCAATATGATCGTTAACATCATTTTCTCTAATCACTCGATTTATTTCATACCATGTAAAAACATTAGAAGTGATTATGGAATGGGCTATAAGTCCTTCAGTTCTTAAATATAGAAATGCACCTAAGTCATGCTTTGTGATTTCTACTTTTTGTTTGTGGACATAGGAGCGAATGGCTGATCTATCCGAGTTAAAGGTCATGTTTGCAAGGAAATAGTGAAAGGTTTCCTTGTTATAGAAGTGGACGAGAGTGAGGATGAAACCGAATTGAGTGGTAGCGAAAAGATGCATTACCTTGTAGTTAATTTCTTCTTGAATCAAGATGCGAGATGGAGTGATCTTTGCTGAAGCAAAACGAGGAAATGTTTCCTCATTTTCTTTTGAAAGGAAGTTTTCTGATCTATTTTGCTTCTTTGCTAGAACCTTTTATCTCTTACTTGAGGAGGCCATAGTTGATCTAGAATTTGAAAGGATTAGAAAGAGATGTTTGAAAGTGCGAATGTTGAGTTAGAAAATCCTCTAATTTAAAGAAAAATGATTTGTTCATACCGGACAAAATCATTCGTCCTGGACAAAATTTTAAGTTCGTCTGGACGAAACCATTTCGTACAGACGATCAAATACGTCCAAAATGAAACAGCTTTTCGTAATCAAGACAACTTACGATGCATCCTTTCGTCCAGACGTTTGACTTGATCGATCATCCAGACGAATATAATTACATACAGACGATCCACTAGTCATCATTTTCATGACAGTTTTAAAATCGTCCCTCACAATGAACCGCCACGTTTTCGTCCATACAAACTTCAAGTTTGTTCAGACAAAGTTCATTAAAATTACCTTATCCACTCAACCGTTTTCTCATTTTCCTGCACAGTTTTAAAAAGAAAGTTCGTCCCGAACGATCTGAGAATTGTACAGACAAAATAAATTAAAACTGAAAAATTGCACGAATCAATTTTAAAATATGACAGTTTCATGCATTCCAACACATCGTCCCGTACGAGAAATTTTTATCCCGGACGATCAACACAAATTTTTATGTATTTTTATGAAATCAAATAAAATAAACACACAAAACACAATGAAAAATGAAAATGTACAGACTCTAAATAAAAATCACTCAAAAACAAACAAAAATCACAAAAATAATAAAAACATAAACTAAGAAAACAAAACATCAATGTTGCAAAAATATTTTTATTTAAGCATTTAAATCAATCACACAAATCCTTGTTCTTAATGCACTGAAAGTATCAAAGGCTAAAGGTTTTGTAAAAATGTCTGCAAGTTGATTTTTAGTAGAAACATGTGTAAGTTCAATTTCACCTTTTGAAACATGATCCCTTATGAAATGATGGCTTATGTCAATATGTTTGGTTCTTGAATGTTGAATATGATTTTTAGAAATGCTAATAGCATTAGTGTTATCACAATAAATTAGAATAGTGCCTATTGTTAATCCTAAGTCAATCAACTGTTGTTTCAACCAAAGTACTTGTGCCACATAACTTCCTAATGCAATGTATTTAGCTTCTGCAATAGATAGGGCAACTGAGTTTTGTTTTCTACTGGACCATGACACTAAAGAGTTTCCTATAAACTGACATGTACCAGAAGTACTTTTTCTATCCACCCTACAACCTACAAAGTCAAAATCTGAATAACCAATTATTTCAAAGGAAGTGCTAAACTTAGGATACCAAATTCCTAAGTTTTGAGTTCCTAACAGATATCTTAAAATCCTTTTCACTACTGTAAAATGCGATTCTTTTGGATCTGATTGAATTCTAGCACATAAACAAACACTAAACATGATATCGGGTCGGCTAGCAGTAAAGTAAAGTAAAGTAAAGATCCAATTATCCATCTAAATTTCTTTTGATCAACAGATTTTCCCTTAGGGTCCTTATCCAACTGAACTGAGGAACTCATTGGTGTACTAACAGGTTTAGTATTATCCATTTCATACTTTTTGAGGATGTCCTTAAGATATTTAGATTGACTAAGAAAAGTACCCTCCTCATTTTGCTTAATGCTAAAGCCTAGAAAGTAACTTAAATCTCTCATTAAACTCATTTCAAATTCACTACTCATTGTTTTAGAAAATTCATCACAAAGATTTTTATTTGAAGATCCAAAAATGATATCATCCACATAAATTTGAACAATGAGTATGTCTTTTCCAAATTTCTTTAAAAAGAGATTTGTATCCACACTTCCTTTTTCAAATGATCTGTCAAGTAAGAAAGTGCTCAACCTCTCATACAACGTCGTATGTGCCTATTTTAATCCATACAATGCCTTTTTCAACTTAAAAATATGATTTGGGTATTTAGAATTTTCAAATCTAGGTGGTTGTTCTACATAAACATCTTCTTGAATTACCCAATTTAAAAAGGCACTTTTAAGATCCATTTGAAACAATTTAAATCCTCTAAAACAGGCAAAGGCTAATAAAACCCTAATTGCTTCAAGTTTAGCTACAGGGGCAAAAGTCTCCTCAAAATCAATCCCTTCAATTTGATTATACCCCTTAGCAACTAATCTAGCCTTATTCCTAATGACTACTCCTGAGTCATTCATTTTATTTTGAAAACCCACTTAGTTCCAACTACACTTTGATCCTTTAGCCTTGATGTTAATTCCCAAACTTTATTTTTCACAAATTGATTCAATTCTTCTTGCATGGCCAAAATCCAAAATTCATCCAATAATGCTTGATCAATATTAGTGGGTTTAATTATTGAAATGAAGGCTGAATGATTGAATTCTTTGCTTAATCCATGCCTAGTCCTTACACCCTCACTAGGTTCACCAATTATCAACTCCTTTGGGTGGTTTTTAGAAAATCTTAAATCTCTAGGCAAAGGGTTTTCTATCTCCAAATTTTCTTCCAATCCTTCTTCCAAATTCTCTTCCAAATTTATCTTTTCAATCTTTTGGAAGTTATCCTCAATCTCATCTTCTATAATTTTTGGCTTTTCAAAATTTCCAATTTCATCAAAAACAACATGTGTGGTCTCTTCAATTTTCAAAGTTCTTTTATTGAACACTCTAAAAGATTTTCCAACACTTGAGTATCCAACAAAAATTCCCTCATCTAATTTTGGATCAAATTTTCTTAAGGCAAATTTCCCATTATTATGAATGAACACCTCGCATCCAAAAACATGCAAATGACTTAAATTTGGTGTTCTACCTTTTAACAATTTATAGGGTGTTTTATTTAATTTTGATCTCACAATCACCCTATTCAGAACATAACATGCAGTGCTAATCGCCTCAGCCCAAAAATATTTTGGAAGTGAGTATTCTGCCAACATTGCTCGGACGGTTTCTATTAATGTTCTGTTTTTCCTTTCGACTACCCCATTCTGTTGAGGGGTTCTAGGTGCAGAAAAGTTGTGATCAATTCCATTTTCTTTACAAAAATTTTCAAAATGTTCATTTTCAAATTCTCCTCCATGATCACTTTGAATATTTATGATTTTACACCCAAGTTTTCTTTGAATCCAAGTTGCAAAGTTTCTAAATTCCTCAAATGATTCACTCTTATGAAATAGAAATCCAACCCAAGTGAATCTCGTGTAATCATCCATAATCACAAATCCATATACCTTTCCTCCTAGACTTACTGTTCCAACTGGTCCAAAAAGATCCATATGGAAAATTTCCAAAGGTTTACTTGTTCTAAGATCCTTATTGGTTTGAAAAGATGATTTCACTTATTTTTCTAATTGACATACATCACAAAGGTGATCCTTAGTAAACTTTAGTTTTTGTATTCCTCTCACTAAGTCTTTTTGGGTAATTCTCCTAAGATTTTTCATGCTAGAGTGACAAAGTCTCCTATGTCAAAGCCATGACTCATCAGATACAGTTTTCAAACAAAAAACAGTAGGAGAATGTAAGCAATTCAAATCTAGCATATAGATATTGTTTACCCTTTTTCCATTTAAAACATCTTTACTATTAAGGCTTAAAATGCAGCTAGTAGAGAAAAATTTGACACAATACCCTTTATCACATAGCTGACTAATACTTAACAAGTTATACTTTAAGCCTTCTACCAATAGCATATTTTCAATGAAAAAGTTATTAATATTACCAATTATACCTGACCCAATCACCTTCCTTATGGTGTTATCTCCAAGTGTAACCTTGCCTCCACTCCTGGCTTCTAGCGAAATGAATTGTGTTGAATCTCCAGTCATATGCTTTGAACTTCCGCTATCTAGGTACCATATGCTCTCATGAGGTCTTGTGTGAGAGACATCCTGCAAAAAATATCAAACGTTAGACCTGGGAACCCAAACAAGTTTGAGTTCACCTTTTAACAATTTATAAAAAGATGCATGTATGATATGTCTAGGGTTATGCATCTTAGGTTTCCACACCATATAATTTTTCATCCTCGAAGTACAAGTATGACCTATATGACCAATCAATCCACAAATATTGCATTTAACATTAGGAAAGGGTTTCCTAAGTCTTCTACCATTCATTTTATTTTTTAGAGATTGCATAAATTTAGGATACAAAATAGGATAAGTGAAATCTTCAAGTTTTGGAGGTATCCTATTATCCTCGAGAGCTTTTATCTTCAAAATATAATATGAGTTCATATCCTTCAAAATCTGATTTGAATAATTTGATCTATAAAGTTTGCTCTCCGATTCATCCTTAAAATTTTTAAAATCTTTCTCAAGTTTCTCAAAGGATGATTTATAATATTCAAGGTTCTTATTCAAGTCATCAAACTCATCAAGTAATTTCATGTGGTTGCTATCAATTAAAGCATGATCATTCCTAAGGATTTCATGTTCCTTTTTAAGATCTTCCAATTCTAAATAAAGGCTTGCATGCAATTTCTTTGTCTTCCTATATGCTTCATGCATGTGTTCAGAAACTTCAAAAAGTTCATCATATGTTAAGTCACATACCTCTTCTTGATCTAAATGATTAAGTATGTCAGCCATTAAGCACTAATTTGTAACTTCCTCTTCTTTCTCTGTTTCAGATGAATCTGAAGCTGAGTCCGCCCAAAAAGCTCTTTGAAACTTCTTTTTGCCCTTTTTCACAAATGGTTTCTCCTCTACTTTCTCCTTGCTAGGATTGGCTTTGAGTAATGGGCAATCAGTCTTAACATGTCCAGGTTTCCTGCATTCATAGCAAATAACTTCATTAGAAAATTTTGCATTTCTATTGAACTTACCTCTATTCCATTGTTGGCGTCTCTTTTGCTTTCTCTTCAGAAATTTTTTTGAATTATCTTGTCATTAAAGAAATGTCATCTTCATCCTCAGGTTGTGAATTCTTACTTTTAGACTCTTCCACATTCAATGCAATGTTCTTCTCCCTTCGAGGTTCACCTGCATCAATCTTTCTTTGGCTAACTCCTTGCTCGTAAGAAATTAGCGAACCAAGAAGATTGTCAATGGAATATATGTTTAAATCTTTAGACTCTGTAATTGCAGTAATTTTAGTATCATAAGCAGTAGGCAAGCATCTCAAAATTTTATTAACCTTTTCAGCATTAGTTAACTCTCTACCTAAAGCATGCAAAGATGTGACAATTTGTGTGAATCTTGTGTACATTTCAGAAATTGATTTATTTGGTTTCATACAAAACAGTTCATAATCATGCAACA
The DNA here is from genome assembly GCA_016618105.1 of Dendrobium huoshanense. NCBI lineage: Eukaryota > Viridiplantae > Streptophyta > Magnoliopsida > Asparagales > Orchidaceae > Dendrobium > Dendrobium huoshanense. The sequence goes on from CM028354.1 coordinate 5,574,997, forward strand.
AGATATTAAGTCTAGATTGTTTAACCTCATTAGTCCCCTCATAAGTAATACAAAGTCTATCTCATATATCCTTTCCACTTTTGCAAGTAGAAACCCGCATGTAATCTTCAGATTTTAAAGCACAAAAGAAATTATTTAAGCATTTGGCATTAAGTTGTGCTAAGTCACGTTCTTCTACTGTCCAGTCCGTAAAAGGTGTTTCAACTCTAATTCCATCAACTAGTCTAGTTAGTTTTGTATATCCTTCTTGAACTAAAATCCACATGAGATAATCAAGTGACTGTAAAAATATAGACATGCGTATTTTTCAAAAATCAAAAGGAATATTTTCAAACAGTGGAGGTCTAGTTATAGAATAACCCTCAGGTGTATTTCTGTTTCCAAATGTAGCCATATACATTAATCAAAAAGTAGTCTAAACTTATGATTTTGAAACAAAGCTCTGATACCACTTGTTGAAACTCGTTCAATGAGAATTAGGATGTTAAGCCTAATTAAATGTCCCAAGGCTAACCAAGAGGGGGGGGGGGGGTAAATTGGTACTTAAAAATTTTAACCCTCTTTTAAAATTATTGGAAACTAAAACTTTAGTTAATGAGTTTTTCTAGAAAAAGTTTTTCAACCACAAAGTTTTTAATCACAAAAAGTAAATAAGCAGCGGAAAATAAATGTCACCAGATTTATAGTGGTTCGGTCAAAACCAGACCTACATCCACTCCCCAGAGGCACCCTCTGAGTATTGCACTAATACCAAATAGTGACTCTCCTTTAGCACCCACAACAAGACGGAGAAGCCTTTACAAACTCTTTTCACCACTACCCGGTGCGGCAGAGAACTGTCATCCTTTCACACTCCCCCGATGTCAGCAGAGAACCGTTCGTCCTTTTACACTATCACCAATATTGGCAGAGTACCGTCGTCCTTTCACACTATCACCAGTATTGGCAGAGTACCATCATCCTTTCACACTATCACCAGTGTTGGCAGAGTACCGTCGTCCTTTCACACTATCACCAGTCTTGGCAGAGTACCCTCATCCTTTCACACTATCACCAGTGTTGGCAGAGTACCGTCGTCCTTTCACACCCTCCAAGTGTGGGCAGAGAACCCTCGGCTGTTCACACCCTCCAAGTGTCGGCAGAGAACTGGATCTTCTTTCCAAGATCTTCTTCATAAGTCCAATCTAAATGAAAAAAGAGAAGAGTGAAGTAATCTCAAGCTTGAAAGTGGAAACACTTACCCTTGAGTACCAAGTGAGACCTTCACGCTCTAACGGCAAGAAATGTCCTTCAAATGCTCTCTCAAACTCTCTCCTTAACTCTCTTCTCAATAGGCACGAAGATCAATTACCAAAAAGATTAAGTTCCAGTTTAGAAAGGCCTATTTATAGAAGAGACAAGAAAAACCATCTAAAAATGGCAGATTTCAAGTTATGTTGAACATGATCGTCTCGTACGATCAAAAATCATCCCGGACGATTTTACTTAAAAGCCTTGAAACGAACCTGTTTGCATATGTGTACGAAATATTTTCATACACGCTAATCGTCTGTACAAACTAGGTTCGTCCAGACAAACAGTTATCATAAGGTCGGTTCCAAAAACTTCAGAACTGACTCACAAAATTGTCTTAAGTCGATTTGATCGTCTGTACGAAATTGCAATCATCTGGACGAAATTCGTCTAAAGAGCAAATTGTCCTAACGATAATTAATTTCGTTTGGGATGAAATTCTTACAGAGAGCAAATCGTCCCGACGATAATTAATTTTGTTCCGTACGAACATGACTTAGAAAATTTTCCTTGGGCAGTTTATGTTCGTTCCATGTGCTCTTATTAAGAGATAACTGACTGATTGTCCCGTACGATCCGATATCGTCCCGTACGATCAGTACAAATTTTTATGTTCTCCTTAAGTTTGTGTGTATGTTTTTATTCACTCAATTACAATCACTACCTCTCAATTTAAATGATAATTTTAAGCTTCAAAAACCAAAAGTATTTCTTGCTGAATTTGATTTGATGACTTCGTGTTTGAGAGTTTGATTCACCTGAAATGTTGTACACACAAGAGCAAATACAAATCTTCTAAAATTGTTAGGAGATAACTACACATTTGAATAATAATATTTAGAATCATCAAAACTATATAAGTTGCAAGAATGTAAAACATGCAAATAGCAACTATCTTAACATAAACCATTGAAGATTTTACATATGGATCTTTTTGGACCAATTTGTACTGTAAGTCTAGGAGGGTAGGAATAAAATTTGTGATTATGGATGATTACTCTAGATTCACATGGAATAGATTTCTATTTCATAAGAGTGAATCATTTAAGAAATTTAGAAACTTTTTTACTTGGATTCAAAGAAAGCTAGGATGTGAAATTATGACTATTTAAATTGATCATAGAGGAGAATTTGAGAATGAAAAATTTGAGGATTTTTGTAAGAAAAAATAAATTGATCATAATTTTTCTGTACCTAGAACCCCTCAGCAGAATGAGTTAGTCGAAAAAAAAATAGAATATTAATAGAAGTCGCCCAAGCCATATTGGCAGAATACTCACTTCTTAAATATTTTTGGGCTGAGGCAGTTAGCACTGCATGTTATGTTCTGAATAGGGTGAATGTGAGATCAAAATTAAATAAAACATCCTATGAGTTGCTAAAAGAAAGAACACCTAATTTTTCTCATTTACATGTTTTTGGATGTAATGTGTTTATTCATAACAATGAAAAATCTGTCTTAGAAAAATTTGATCCAAAATCAGATGAAGGAATTTTTATAGGATACTCATGTGTTGAAAAATCTTATAGAGTATTCAATAAAAGAACTTTGATAATTTAGGAGACCACGCATGTTGTATTTGATGAATCTGGAAGTTTTGAAGAACCAAATGTTGTAGAAGATGAGATTGAGATTAACTCCCAAAAGATTGATAAAATAAATTTGGAAGAAAATTTAGAGACAGAAAATCCTTTGCCTAGAGATTTGAGATTTTCTAAAAACCACCAAAAGGAATTGATTATTGGTGAACCTAGTGAGGATGTAAGGACTATGCGTAGACTAAACAAAGAAGTTAATCATTCAGTCTTTATTTCAATCATAGAACCCACAAATATTGATCAAGCACTTTTGAATGAATTTTGAATTTTGGCTATGCAAGAAGAGTTAAATTAATTTGTAAGAAATAAAGTTTGGAAATTAACTACAAGGCCAAAAGATCAAAGTATAGTTGAAACTAAGTGGGTATTTAAAAATAAAATGAATGACTCAGGAGTAGTCATTAGAAATAAGGCTAGATTAGTAGCTAAGGGGTATAATCAGATTGAAGGGATTAATTTTGAGAAGACTTTTGCCCCTGTAGCTAGACTTAAAGCAATTAGGGTTTTGTTAGTCTTTATCTGTTTTAGAGGATTTAAATTGTACCAAATGGATATAAAAAGTATCTTTTTAAATGAGATAATTCAAGAAGGATATTTTTATAGAACAACCTCCAAGTTTTGAAAATTCTAAACATCATAATCATGTTTTCAAACTAAAAAACATTATATGGATTGAAACAGGCACCTAGGGCTTGGTATGAGATATTGAGCACTTTCTTACTTGAAAGATCATTTAAAAAAGGAAGTGTGGATATAACTCTCTTTTTGAAGAAAATTGGAAAGGTTGTACTTATTTTACAAATTTATGTTGATGACATCATCTTTGGATCTTCAAATAAAAATTTTTGTGATGATTTTTCTAACACAATGAGTAGTGAATTCAAGACGAGTCTAATGGGAGATTTATGTTACTTTCTAGCCTTTAACATTAAGTAAATTGAGGAGGGTACATTTCTTAGTCAGTAAAAATATATCAAGAACAACCTCAAAAAGTATGAAATTGACAATGCTAAACTTGTTAGTACACCTATGAGTTCCTCAGTTCAGTTAGATAAGGACCCTAAGGGAAAATCTGTTGATCAAAAGAAATTTAGAGAGATAATTAGATCTTTACTTTACTTGACAGCTAGCCGGCCCAATATCATATTTAGTGTTTATTTGTGTGCTAGATTTCAATTAGATCCAAAAGAATCACATTTGACAATAGTAAAAAGATTTTAAGATATCTGTTAAGAACTCAGAACTTAGGAATTTGGTATCCTAAGTTTAGCTCTTCAATTGAAATAATTTGTTATTCAGATTCTGACTTTGTAGGTTGTAGGGTTGATAGAAAGAGAACTTCTGGAATATGTCAGTTTATTGAAAAGTCTTTAGTCTCTTGGTTCAGTAGAAACTAAAATTTAGTATCCCTATCTACTGCTGAAACTTGTTCAATATGAGAGTTACTATTTGTATATTTTATATTCTTGTAACTTGTATAGTTTTGATGATTCCAAATATTATTATTTTAAGCATTATGTTCTCCTAACACTTTTTGAAAGAATTATTTTTGCTCTTATATAGATTAACATTTCAGGAAAATGAACTCCAGACTAAAGAAGACTTCAAATCAAATTCAGCTTGAGATAGTTTGTAAATTGAAGTTTGTATTTTTTATTGTATTGAGTTTGAGAGGTATGATTGTAATAGAGTAGCTTAGCATACACACACTTGGGGAGATTTTTAAAAAATCATACTGATCGTATAGGATGAACCATACTCGTACGGGACAATCAGGTCAGTTATCCCCTCGGAAGAGCAATAAAACGAACATAAAGTGAGAAAATTTTTTTAAGTCCTGATCGTCCAAAAAAATTTCCATATTTGTCCTTGGACGATGTTCTATGAATTCTCACTTTGAACTGTTCGTCCAGACAAAATGTACCATTCATCCCTGGACGAAGTTCTTTGGACACTTGAGTTGCACTGATCGTCCAAACGATTCATCCCGTTCGTCCTAGGTCGAAGTCCTCTGGACACATGGGTTAAACTAATCATGGAGATGATTCATCCTGCTCGTCTCTGGATGAAGTTCTCTGGACACATGACTTGAACTATTCGTCGAAGTCCTCTATTCCCTGAAAATTTGGGACCATCTTGCACTTTCGCCAGAATGAACCCTTGATATAACTGTTCGTCCCAGGATGAACTTATTTCGTACGGGTTGATGATCGGGTACAAAGTCAGTTCATACCAATATATATTGGGTTCGTATGCAACTATTTTAACACTATTTGTACGGTACGAACTGATGATAGTCCAGGACAATCGACTGTATACAGACTTGAAAGTAAGCAGTTTTTTGATATTTTTCATGTCTTTCCTATATAAAGTCCACTTAAAACTATCTTGTAATCTTTTTGCCTACTGATCTTCATGTTAATTGAAGGGAGAGTGAAGGAGAGAGTATGAGAGTGTTTAAAGGAGGATTCTTACTACTAGAGCGTGAAGGATTCACTTGGAACTCAAAGGTAAGAATCTCCAATTGTGATTTGTGATTACTTCACTCTTTTCTCTTATCATTCTAGATTTCTTATGAGAAGATCGTTCAAGGAGATTCGGATCTTTGCCGACACTTGGAGAGTGTGAACAGCCGAAGGGTTCTCTGCCTACACTTAAGAGAGTGTGAAAGGAAGGGTTCTCAACAACACTTGGAGAGTGTGAACAGTCGAAGGGTTATCTACCAACACTTGGAAGAGTGTGAACAGTCGAAGGGTTCTCTGCCTTCACTTAGAGAGTGTGAAAGGATGAAGGGTTCTCTACCAATACTTGGAGAGTGTAAAAGGATGACGATTCTGTGCCGCACCGAGTAGTGGTGGAAGAGAGTTTTTGTGTAGGCATCTCCACCTTGCTATGGGTGCAAAAGGAGAGTCACTAGTGGTATTAGTGCAATACTCGGAGGGTGCCTCCGGGGAGTGGATGTAGGTAGTGTTTGACCGAACCACTATAAATCTTGTGTCCTTTTATTTTCCACTGCTTTTTTTTTTAACTTTTTAATTTGTAATTGAAAAATCTTTTCTACAAAAATTTACTAAAGTTATTATAGGTTCAATTTTAAAAGAGGGAAAAAATTTTTTAAATTACCAATTCACCCCCCATGTTGGTTAGCCGCTGGGATATAAGCTTAGGTCTAATAATCTAATTCATACTGAACAAGTTTCAACACATGTGTGGGAGTTATGTCCTAGCATGCTACAAAAAAAATATCTAACAACAAGAAATGGTTTTACTAATTTACTTGGATTATAGTGCCTCTTCCTAGGTTTAAATGATGCATGTTGTTGTGATGGATTATAAAACTCTTCAAGTGAAGGTGGTTTTTTATTTTCATTCAAAGCCATGTATTTTAATTTATAAAAATTAGTTTTCACTTTTAAGATTTGTATTTTTAACTTTCAAAGCATGCACCTCATTATCAATTTTAGATGCAAGAGTTTTTAATCTTTTGTATGCATTTTCTAGTTCAACATGTAGAAGGAATCATGCTCATTTGTTAAGTCAATATGCTTTACATTCAACTAGTCAAATTCATTCAATAAAGTCATATAATTGCTATCCATAGTAGAATAATCTATTCTTAGAATTTCATGCTCTTTTTGTAGATTTAACAATTCAATTTTAAGACTAGCATACAGTTTCTCAAGCTTCCTATATGAAGAATGAATTTTTATAGAAACATCAAATAATTGATCGTAAGTAAGCTCATATACCTCTTATTGATTAGAGTGATTAAGATGTTCATCATCCATTAAATAAAGAGTTATTACCTCCTCTTCAACTTCAATTTTAGAGGAGTCTGATGCTGAGTCTACCCAGAAAACAGTTTGGATCTTTTTAATATCCTTCTTGAACTTAGGTTTCTCCTCACCCTTCTTCTTGCTTGGGTGAATCTTCATAATTTGAAATCAGACTTTATATGCCTTGGCTTCCTGCATTCAAAATAAATAATATCAGAAGAATCTTTAGAATTTTTATTATTCTTACTTTGTTCCATTTCTGATGATTCTTTTATTTTTTTCCTCAAAAAGCTCTTAAATTTCCTTGTTATTAAAGTAATGTTATCATTATCAGAACTGAATGAATCAGTGTCAATTATTTGCCTTTAAGGCTACAATTTTCTCCTTTTTCTTCTCACCGCACATTAAAGTTGCCTTTGGTTCACTCCTTGCTCGTAAGCAATTAGTGATTCAAGTAAGTTATCGATTGAATAAACATTCAAATTGTTCCATTCAATAATGACATTAACTTTTGCATCATAGGAAGAATGTAAACTTCTCAAAATTTTGTTAACTTTTTTTATAGTTTGTGAGTTATTTTCCTAAGGCATGCAGAGATGCAATAATCTATGTAAACCTAGTATACAATTAAGAAATCGATTCGCTACATTTCATGTAAAAAGTTTGTAGTCATGCAAAAGAATGTTCAATCTAGATTGTTTAACTTTATTTGTACGTTCATATGTAATGCATAATCTATCCCAAATTTCTTTTTCAGTGGAATAAGTGGAAACACATATATAGTCTTCAGATTTTAAGGCATAGAAAAAAGTTCAAGCATTTTGTGTTCAATTGCGCTAGATCTCTCTAATCAATAGTCCTTTAAAAAAAAAGGTATTTAAGTTCTAATTCCATTTACTAATATAAAAGGTGCATAATAACCATCTTAAAAAAGCATCCACATACGATAATCAATTGATTGCAGAAAAGTGGACATGCAAGTTTTCCAAAAATCAAACAGTATATTATCTAAAAGAGATGGTTTAGTGATTCAATAACCTTCTACGGTGTTTTTGTTTTCTAAGTTAGCCATGGATCAAAATTCAAAAGTTTTCTAAAACATGATTTTATGAATCCCGCTCTTATACCACTTGAAAGTTCGTTAGGGTTATTAAGCCTATATGAATTAGATCGAGGTTAATTAAAGGTGGGGGGGGGGGTGAATTGATAATCTTAAAAAATTATAAATAAAAGAAGAATCTTTTTGAAACTTTTTTTGAATATTTTAAAACAATTAAGATCAGCCCTTAATGTGAAAATAATTAATAAAACAAATCAGAGATTTTAACCATTCAATCAATCACAGAAAATTAAAGTGCAAAAATTAAAATGAACAAAAGTAATAAGAAAGGACATAAGATTTATAATAGTTCAATCAACTTGACCTACATCCACTACTTGGAGACATCTTCTCCAAGTATTGCACTAAATCTTTAGTGACTCTCCTTTTGCTCCCACAGTAAGGCAGAGAAGCCCATACAAAATCTTTCCACCATCAAGGTGATGTAGAGAACCTTGAATTCTTTTTTACCCTCTTGGTGAAGGCAGAGAACCTAGAATCCTTTTACTCCCTCCTGAAGTAGGCAGAGAACCTGATCTGATGCAGAAGATCATCTCAAAGCAACCAAGGAACTAAGGATGAAGCTTGAAGAAGATGAATGAATCCTTGATTGGAGAAACCTTTGTGATTCCCCTCATAAACTCCCCTTCAGAATATTCTCCCTCCTCCCCCGAGCTCTCTTTCTTCTTATCTAAGATCCCTTAGGTTAGAACATCAACAAAAGATTTAATTATCATCAATTAAGAGAGCTTAAATAGAAGAGCTCCAAAAAAACCCTAATTTTTAATTATGTGCAACTGATCATCCAGGACGATAGGTATATCATCCTGTATGATTAGTTCAAACACCCCAATCAACCTATATGATCAACCTTTCCCTTTCCGACCAGTTCAAGAATTTATATAGATCATCCTGGATGACTATACAATCATTTAGGATGATTAGTTTAATATGGGTAGTAATCGCCAAATCATCCCACAATAGTCTCGGGATGTCCTGGACTATCAACCTAGATGATTAAAGGAAAATCATAGTTTTAATCTTAGATGATGGGTATCATCCAATGAAAATATAATAGATCATCCAGGATGATCATAGTTGATCATCCCATACGATCTGATTGAAAATTTTAACCGTAATTACTCTCCTAATCATCAAATAAATTTATGCGTGATTGTCTTACATCATCATGGATGATGTAGATCATCCGAGATGATTAGAAAAAAATTACAATTTTAAAAACATGCATAAAATATAATTGGAGGTTGAATTTTATACATACAATTGATCATCCTGGATGATCTAGATCATACAATATGATAAGTTAATTATCTTATATTAACAGGATACCCTAATTAGAGTTTTTATTTTTAACTGATTGTCCAAAATGATTTAAAATCATCTTGTATGATATGATAAAACACATAAAAACTCTAACTCACCAAATTTCTCCCCCTAAGTGTGTGTGTGCAAGGTTACTTACCTTCAAGATCCATCATAGTACATTTGACTCAAGAAAAGATAAAAGATGTATTCGAATAGAAATTACAGACTGACTCAATCCTAGTCTATTTAATCTTAAGCTAATTGACATTCCAATTGAACTTGTGGACTTGAAAGGTTAGTAAGTAGGGTAAATAAAATAGATATGCAAGAATCACAATTGTCAAGAAATAATAACACTTGTTATCATCAAAATCACAGTACTTCTGTTCATATTTGCAACAAAATGAAACCTGTGAATACCTTAAGATCAATTTATTGCATGCTTTAAACAAGATCAATTCCTCCATAACCTTGGTTGTTTTGATATGGTCAACCCACCAAGAATAATCAAACTCATGTATATGTATAACCCTTCACTCAAACACCCAAGCTATTACATCAAACCCCTTGCAATCTATCTCAATAACATGTAATGGTTTCCCAAGACCTATTGCAGTCAACTTGACCTATTGACTACTCAAACAATAAAAAAATGCTTAAACCCTTTAAAATGGTAAATTGGCATCAAATTCTTCATTTCCCACCATACCAGCCAATCAAAAACTTTCTAAATTATATTAAAATCATTTTATGTACCCTCTCAGTCCATCACAATAATTGATTTGGCCTAAATCACCTAGGTGGTCCCCTCCCATGTGAAGAATACTAAGGTTATTTTCAACTTGAGAAACCATTACCATTCCTCCTTAGCCACCTGGGGCAGGTGTTGAGCATCTAAGGAATCAATCTGATCTATCACAGCCCTTGGATAAAGCTCCCTTGGATGGAATAGGGTAAAACATGCAAAACCCTCATGCCAATATTATTCTCTCTAGTCTACCTCCAGCTAGGTTTTCATTTCATTTTACTATGCCAGAGAGTTCCCTATATTTCCCAACTATTCTCCTCAAGTTTGGAGTATGCTGCCGGTGAGGGGAAGAAGTGACAAAGACCTATTCTATTTAAGATTTTTTAAATCCTTGTCCAGATATTGTTAAAGCTTCCTCCTTTCATCGAAGTTGTTGTGTAGTTCACAACATGGAATACCAACCATCAAACTCCTCCTAAAAACTTATATACTAAGGTGAAATCAAAACCTTGGTTATTTATCTAGGATTAAAAATAAATCTTAAAAAATTTTTTTTTAAAAATCTTTTTATACTTTTTCAAACACTAAAATTAGACGATTTCAACAATAGATGCAAAAGCAAATAAATTCATGATAATAAACAAATAAGAGTTTTTAACCACACAATAAATCATATAAAAGTGTGAAAATTAAAATGCAAAAAGTAAAAGACGAACACACCATATTTTATAGCTAGTGGCTCGGTCAAATATGACCTATGTCCACTCCTCAGAGGCCTCCACTCCATGTATTACACTAAACCTTTTAGTGTTTCTCATTTAGGTCCCACAGCTAGGTAGAGAAGCCCTTACAAAATCTCTTCCACCAACCAGTTGCCTCAGAGTACCTTAAATCTTTTTCACCCACCTTGTGAAGGCTGAGAACCCAAAATACTTTTTCTACCTCCTAGAGATAGCAGAGAACCAAAAATCCTTTTAATCCCTCCTAGAGTTGGCATAGAACCATGATCTAATGCTAAATAATGTCTTCCTAGAGCCACCCAAGAATCAAAGTAGAGACTTGAAGAAGATTGGAAGGAACTTTGCTCGAAATAACCTTATGAAGCTCTCATAACTCCCCCTTATAAGAACTTTCCCTCTCTTATCTCCCAAAGCTTTCCTCAACTCTCTCTAATCTCCCTCTCATGCAAACTCAATAGCAAAAGATTGCTTACAAGATAATATAGGGAGTTTAAATAGAAAGCCTCAAAAGAAGCACTAAATTTTAATTACCATCAAGGATTGTCCCATACTATCCTTAGATTGTCTTATATGATTAGTACAAAATAGTACTTCTAAACAATACAAATTATATTTGTCTATACGATCAGTTCAAGAGATTATACTAATCGTCCAGTACAATCCTATGATCGTCCTATATGTTAGCTCAATAGCCTGTATTAATCATCTAGTACAACCAGCGATGATGGGCGACAATTAAATATATTCCCATGCATCTCTCGTGTCATATAGTATGACCATCTTATATGATGTGATTAAGAAATTAAAATAATTAGTCTCCTAATTATAGGATAAATTTAGGCATAATTGTCACAAATCATCCAGTACAATGTATATCGTACTGTATGATTAGAGTGAAATTTAAATGTTAAAATATTACCTAAATTGTCATTGGTTATTGAAAATTATGAATATACCTAATCATCCTATGTGAAAAGATCTTTCAGTATGATTAGTTTAATCAATCTAAATTAATAAAGGCTGCCTTAATTAGGATTTTTTGGTTAATTGATCGTTCAGTATGATATAAACTGTATTGTACAACTAATTTAAAAAATAAATTTTTTTCTAACTCACCAACTCACTCTCTTGAGTGTGTGTGTGCAAGGTTACTTAGCTTAGTATCCACCATATACATGACTTGACTTAAGAAATGTAAAAGTACATTAAAGTTGAAATTAAAAATAGACATAACCATAGTCTGCTCAATCTTGAGCTGATTTATGTTACAAGTGAATGGTGGACCTGAAATGTCAGTGAGCATGAAAACAAAAAAAATGTAATAAATAATAATAAGAGAATAATAATGTTTGTTATCATCAAAATCATAATACTCGGGCCCAGATTTGCATCAAATGTATAGGCTAAAATTTAACCTTAATAATTAGAAATTTAGTATACCCATTACATGTATATTTAGGAAATCATATTATTGTGGTATGTTTATATTATTGGAAGGGTTAGATATAGTGATTTGCAAGCCAATTTGAATATTAGAGACACATAGGAAAAATGATTAAGAATATTGTCTCGCTAACGTCAAAAAATTCTAAGAAATTTTACATGCATCTAATAGGGGTGAAACTCTAATCATGTAAAACTAACAACATGACATACCCTAGGAATAAATTTGATATTAATTTTAATTCATTTAACCCTTTAATTAAGCTAACCTAAATTTAGCCCCTATCTAAGGTTTAATTTTTTGAAGAATTCTAATAAATCACCAAAAATTCCTAACAATATAAAACAAGCTTCAATCAACTCTAAATCACACCTACAATTAATGAAAACATAAAGTTCACTTTAGTTTTAATTAAAATTTAATTAATATTCAATTAATGCTTAATTAAATAATAAATAAATAAAATCATAAAAAGTAAATATTGATAAAATTAATTACAAATTTATATGGATTGGCCTATTGGTTAGTTCTAACCAATAACCTTAATCTCATGAACTTTTTAATTAATTGGTTAGTTAATTAAACACCCCAACTTCTTATGTAAACGAAGGGCTTTAAATAATTGACTAAAATACTTAAAATTTAAGAAAAAAAAAAAAAATTAATAAATACAACTTAAATGGATAAAATAAAATAAATTTAGTAATAGGCAACTCAAATTTAAATTAAATTCTACATGAAAAAAATAATAATAAAGCATTAACAGTTAATTTAATAATGTTTCAAGAGAAGTGCTTTGGAGAGTTCTAGAAAAGAAAGCGGCTAATAGTGCTTATATCAAGTCATTAAGGATATGTATGCAGCAATTTTTACTTGTGTTCAAACACAAGGTGGTTTGGCCAAATATTTTTCTATTTCAATTGGATTACATCAAGGATCAACTTTAAGCCATCTCTTTTGCTTTAGTCATAGATGTTCATACTAAACTTTTGTAAGTTCATGTACCTTGGTGTATACTTTTTGTTGGTGATATTCTTCTTATTGATAAGACTAGAGAGGGAGTTGAAGATAAATTTGAATTATCGAGGTCAACTTTAGAGTTTAAAGGTTTTCATTTAAGCAAATCTAAAATTGAATACATGAAATGTAATTTTAGTAGTAATAGATATAGTTGGGGATTGTGACTTTGGGTGATCAAGATAATAATAAGATTACACGTTTTATATATCTTGGGCCTATTGTTCAAAGTGATGGTGAAATAGATGGGGATACTATTAGTAGAATTCAAGTTTGATGGTTGAAGTGGAGGAATGCATTGGGCTTATTGTGTAATAGAAAAGTACCCCACAAGCTTAAGAAAAAATTCTATAAGATGGTGTTGAGACTTGTAATGCTTTATGGCACAAAATGTCTGACATTAAAATAAATGCATAAAATTAAGTTAAGCATTACAAAGATGAGAATGCTTCGGTGGATGAGTGGCTTCACTCTTGGAAATAGAATGTGAAATGACTATATAAGTGAAAAGGTTGGAGTAGCTCCAGTGGCAGATAAGATTAGAGAGAGCCATCTTAGATGGTTTGGTCACATAAAATAATATTGACCTTTTGATGACCCAGTTAGGCGAGAAGATGTATTAGATTTTGCCTATGTTAAGAAAGGTAGAGGTAGACCTAAAAAGACTTGGATGAAAAATATTAGGAATGACCTTTTTATTAGATTTAAATGTAAATTTAACTCTTAATAGGACAATGGAAAAAATGATACATGTTAGCTGATCCCATACAGTGGAATAAAAGCTTGATGTTGTTATTGTTTATTGTTATTATGATATTTTATTAATATATAATATATTATGTTAAAATTTTAAATGACAAATTTAGAATTTTTAAATATTATTTTTTAATTGAAAATAAATAATGATTTTAGTTGTACCAAATGTTAAAATAAAGCGATTTGTAATAATTGATATATTTAAAATAGAAATTAATTAATTATAATATCTTTTTTTAATTGAGGATATATATATATATATATATATATATATATATATATATATATATATATATATATATATATATATATATATATATATATATATATATATATATATATATATATATATATATATATATATAATTAGTATATTAAATTATTATGATGTTAAATAATAAGTTATTTTTTAAAATGGAAAATTAAATATCAAGTTAGAGAAATTACAAGCAATTCATCATTTAAAATATTTATGATAAGAAAGTCTTTTATATAGGTGTTAAATCTATCGATGTCGGTGTAAGAAGTAAGAGTAAAACATCAAAACATCTAAAATTCAATGCGAGTACTCACATTTCCATTCATATAGTAATAATGTTGCTTCCTTTAAATTCATTGCATTAAATTAATTTATATTTATTTAATCATTCTTATTATAACTTTTTTGATTATTTTTATCCTTTTCTACTTCAGTAAATGATCATATTAAATTTAGTGAAAGTTTCCATGATATTAATCATCATATGCAGAATGTTATTCAATTATATATATACATATGAAATGACTAAGTGAAAATGATTATATGTGCATGTTGATTGATGACGTACACCCCTTTGTAGTATTTGTTGGAGACGTAATATATCCGCGCACATGAAATGTAAAACGCTTTGAAAAGAAAATTGAAATGTAAGTATCTTAAGTGGTACTACTTAGACGATATCTCTTATGATGATTGTATTAGTTATAAAAAATGATAAGATGTCAGATGTGTGAATATGAATACCATTTATTTTCATTTTCAAAATAAATTTTAAATAGAGTTAAATTAATTCATAGTTTTAAACAAACATGCATATTGTTCAAACTATTAGGATATTAGTGTAATTTAGAATTATGAAGTGCTCATTGAATAATGTCATAAGTCAACATATACATGCATAAGATGAAGAGTTTAAATGAGTGGAAGAGGAGGAAATATATACTGTAAGTGTGATGTGCTGAGAGAGTAGTCTTTATTTGAAACATTTTAGTATTTTACTTTAAAATACATATGAGGTTTTAGTGGCACTTTCAATATATTAGAAATAGGTTTTTGTTAGAAATTTTAGCGAGCAAAATAGCTATTTAACCGCGGGCTGGGTCATAATATTCGAAGCCCTGACTTGAACCTATACATAGAGTTTAGACGTGGAGCTCAAATATGTAATACATGAAATTCAAACCCATTTAAGTTAGATCAAAGCTCTACTACCTATAATTCTTTCTCTCTCCCTCAAATAATGCTCTCAAATTTAGGTGGATCCAGAAACAATTTTAGTTCCAACAATATTTTTTACTGTCTTTCTTAGGATTGATCGATGTATCTGATTAATTATCATATATTCTTTAATATATTTGGGTACGCTATCTTAAAGATTGAAATTTAAATATTGCATTCAAATGTGTTTGTTTGTTCACATTTATTATATTATATCATTTCTCTCTTACACATTTATGTGTATTTGATTTGGTTGTTTAATAATAATATTATTTTGCTCCTACTTAGTATTTTTTCTGTGATATTATTTAACTTTTGTTAGTTCTTTATTACGAGGTTTGAATTAGTTGAATTTTTTAAATAATTTGATGCATGCCTAATTCATACGAACCCTTTCAGTAGACATTGACTATCAAAAGTTAAGATCCAAAATGGCACACATCTTTGAATTACTTGTCGCCACTAAAATACTTGTTAGGTCTTTGATAAGATAACTTTTGACATTTGGAAGCACAAATTTTAATATTTTTAAAATACATTGATTCTAAGTTATAATATATAGTTTTGAATGGTTGTTTTTATTCTGTTATTGAATGCGAGTTCAATTATTAAAAGAAAATTGGATTTTTTTGGCTTTTCTCAAGTTTTACTTCAGGTTGATTTTTCTTATATTTCATATTTAAAAACCCAGAAAAAAAAAATACTTTTTTTATACTCTCGCTTGTATTGATTCAATGGTTGATTGTAAGATATGACAAGGAAAAAGAAAACATAAAAATTCTAAATAATAAGAAAAAAAAAACCATACTTGACATGAGGATATGAAGAATTAAAAAAAAAGAAAAGAAGAACATATTAAGAACCTTGTTGCATTCTTAAGAGAAAGAAAAAATATAAGAGCATTATCCTCCACCCAATTTCAATCATCCAGAAAGTTTTGGATATAAAAAAAACAATGTAAGAATTTATTATGAAGAATAATCTAATACTTTCAAAGAGTTAATCATAGAATATGACAATTTAAAAGAAACTATTTTTCTACTAAGATAAAAAATGAGAAATTATTTTATGTTTAGAAAAATTTTATTGCAATTATAAAAGCAATATCATTATAAGATTTTATGTTTAGAAAAAGAAATTTATGAATTGAAAGATCAAATGAATGATTTACTAATTATTCTAGTTCTACTTGTAATAATGAAAATTTTAAAAATAGAATAAAATCTCTACAAGATAACACCCATTTGCTGAAAGGTTTAAAATAAAATTTATTTGAGATAATTTTCTTACTGCTTTCTACAATAGCTTTTTAATACAAATTTTTTTAAAAATAATGAAAAAATAGTAACCAAAATTGGCCCAAATGAAGCCTATGTATTTATAGATTTATGGCCAAAAAATTCAAGAACTTGGATATAAAAAATTTATTCTTATAGGAGTTCAAGGTTGCAAATGTAGCAAACCTAACATGTCAATAGTTGGAATTGAATGTATTTTACAATTTTTATATAAGCCATGAATGTGACTGAAGACTTAGCCAAGCAAAATTCAATAAAGATAAATAGATTTATAGTCTATAAAATAGGCTTTACAATCCATGGAGTAATAAAAAGAACACGATGTTAGAGTGGGATTATGAGTTTCATGCAAGAAAAAAATAATCTCTCAACTTGAGAAAAAGAAAAACCAAATATTTAAACATAATATTTAGAGTAAATAAAAATTTTAATGCAATGTTTCTGTTTAGTTGCCTAAAGTCTATATGATGATTGAAGGCAATGCAATGTAGTTTTTTTTAGGAAGACCATTACCAATCTAGTTTGATATCTAATCTCAAGTTACACAATCTACATTAGTGCAATACTTGGCCTCAATATGTTAACCTGCTCTTTCAATATTCAAATGTGCTGAAGTTAGCATTATGGATTGTAGAAAGAGTGCTCAACCCACTTTTATAGAAAACTTGCATTTCTTTTAGTTGTCATATTTTAATAAAAAAGTTTAATCCTCGAATAGCATAAATATAAAATTCTCAAGTCATTGCAAATAAATATAAATCAAAATAAGAAAACAAACAATGTAAAAAAAAAAAAAATCAACACAAATAAAGAAAGCCTAACATCACTCAAATGTTTTAGGTGGACGGAAATTACTGATGAACATGATTAAGCTAATCCAATCATATAGACGTGCGATAATGATGAAAAAAAAAGGGGTCAACAATAGGTTGCATGTTTGCGCTTA
This sequence comes from Dendrobium huoshanense, assembly GCA_016618105.1. Classification (NCBI taxonomy): domain Eukaryota; kingdom Viridiplantae; phylum Streptophyta; class Magnoliopsida; order Asparagales; family Orchidaceae; genus Dendrobium; species Dendrobium huoshanense. The sequence continues at coordinate 5,592,516 of CM028354.1, forward strand.
TTATATAAGATACAAAGAGTTGATTAAATTTCAAGAAATTATCAACAAAAAAATTGAGTTTTGGACATAATTATTAGCCCCAAATAGCATTGCAGTTTTGAAGGAAATCTTTCAGAAGAGATCATTGTAAGCCTCTTCGATTATTTGCAGGAGAAATAGTTATATAAGCAAAGCAAAAATCTTTCTTACATGCTAAGCCTGTGTAGACTGGAGAAATTATTAGGTGCAGACTCGCATGTGACTCTACATGCATGAAGGCAAAGGTGGTCAATAGCATTCCATTCCAGTTTGGGACTTACACTTGGTGCCGAACATGCTGAAAATTTAACAGAAATGTCCGGATTTCCATTGGACCTAGCTCTACTAGAAGCTCTGAAGGATCAACTGGTTTTCCCCTCGCCACGGTCTCAGACCTTGCATTGCCTTCCACTTTCCATTTCAATATTTTCTTTTTCATCTCAGATATCTCTTGATTAGCTGACAGGTTAGTCTCTGTAATCTTGCTTATCTGAGGCATTGAATGTTTGTAGCTATGTAATAAAGATATACAGGGTTTATGAAAACATTTGCATGAGTTAGGAGTTGGTATTTACCGTTTTTCCCGGAAACAACTTTCTAAGATCTACAGTGGCCATCTTTGACAGATCCTTGTCCTCACCAACCTTTCAAGTAGCAATGAAAAGAAAAATTTTACAAAAACATTATGGTCAGAATACCAAACCAAAATTTGATCAAAATGTAAATTTATTTAAACAAAAATGTTATATAAAAAAACAATTAAATTTATAGCACACTCATCTTAAAATAAATCAAACTAATAAAAATTTGATCGAGTGAATTTTTTTCTCCAAATAAAGTCCAGTGAAATGGTTAGTTGCAGTTAAACTAGCAAACAAGACAGAGTGATGTGAAACAGAAGAATTTCAACTACAGAAAGGGCGGATGGGAATTACCTCATAGAGGTGCGCCAGCCGAAGAAGAACGCTTCCATCATTAAGTGCCTGTCAAATAATTAAGATAAACAGAATTTATCAAATTGGAAAAAGCAAGCACAAGGCATTCCATCAGCGTGCACGTGTTATGTATAATTACAAAACACAAGCGCACTGCTATTGTTTTAACTAGCGAACGCACAATATTATCAGACTGAGATTCTAACACATTTTGGAGTGTGTAAAAATAAATCATTTTCTGAACCATGCCATATCATTTGAATAATGTTATATCTTGGTAGTAATACTGTAAATCATAGCCATCATCATTAGTCTTATCAAAGTATTAGTCTGAACCATGCCATATTATCTGAGTATCTGTAGTGCCATTTGGTGATACAATCACCGGTTAGAGGACATGTACCACGTCCTTACTGGCAAGAGACAGATTGAAAATGTATCCTAGTGATATTCTCAACTAGACATTAGCTCTTTGTAAACTGAAGCAATTTTCAGATTTGTTCATCTCGGCAAACTATTGCGGAGGGTGAATGAGTGTTTGCTTTAAGTGTTTTGACGATTTATTTTAATTTTAAATATCTTGGTCTTAAATGATTATTTGATATTTTGATTTTTTATGAGCATTTGAAAATTTTGGAGGCATTTTATAATATTTGTGTTCCCCTCCAGTTGAGATTTTATATCAACACGATCATCATTAGAGTGTTCAAATGTTATTTCAAAATATTTGTACTTTGTGGGAATTTGCACTTTGTGAAAGTTTGAAGGTATTTTAAATAATTAAGGATCCCACCAGTTGAAATTTACATTCAGCATGGCCGTCATCGGGGAATTTATGGGCATTTTATTTTAGTAGTTAAACCTTGCCCACTCTGTCTTATATACCGACAAAGAATCGGGTTCTTTATAGGCTTGGTGCCTTTGGTAAGATTTTGAGATTTAACCTATCCAGTTGAGATTTACATTCAACACGACCATCATCAATGTATTTATGGGCTATTTTTAAATTTTGTTCATTAAACATTGTTGACTCTGCCTACTTGCCGGCAAAGGATAGGATTCGTAGTAAGCTTTATGACTTTATGAGAAAATTTTTCTTGTTATGGGTCTTGAAGGACAAATATGAACTATAAAACAAATATTTTGATTAACGTCGAAGTCGTATATCTGTTTAATAATTCGAGCCATGTCGACTCATATCTAGTCACATAGAAGGATCGAACTCGAACTTAAATCCATTTCTTGACCTGCACAGCATCCTCAGACGTCACATGTGTACTTACAGCATGCTTGTTATAGCCTATGCAGGTATATGTCGTTGAATGCATTTCACACAATGCATTCACGTGTGTGTATTATATAATTTTTTAAATGCAATTGTAGTGTCAAATGACACACTAGAGTGAAAATCATGCTCATTGTAAATGCATGCGAGATGTTATTTTGGGGTATAATAGCAATGTCAAAAGGCACATTTGAATGAAATACTCGGCATCCTACAGATGCACACAAAAGGCTATTTGAAATGCAATAGCGATGTCAGATGACATGCTCGCATAATGTATTCTACAAGTTATGATACACGCATATGCAAACATATTGACATGTAAATGCAATGCACTCGTTACAAATAAATGCATCTCGTGACGCTGGATAATATGCTTAAATGAATTATCATGTATGTTGCAATGTGTGTATAAGGAGTATTTTAAAATATTTGCATGCAGTGCAAAGGATTATTTTGAATTTTTAAATGTAGCCGGCTTTATAGTTGACCATTGCTGCCAAATGCGCGGGGATTTATTTTGGGCTTTGCTGTCGCCTTTTGTCCGCTTGCACAAATGTTGCGGATCCGGTGGCATGACATTGCGCTTCAGCGACCCGTGATTTTTACTATTGATTTCCTGCTTTTACTTATAAGTGAATCGTAGTGTTGCATTCAGAATATTCACGAGATACTTTATCGTTTTGATACAGGCTCCCTTTTCTCGTTATTCAAGAAATCTGATCTACTAGTGATCTACTCACTTAGACTAGGAAAGGACATCCAAATGACATGAGATCATTTTGTGATAGATGAGATATCAGCTGATGAGATCGAAGGCTCGGCTAATGCACTGTTAGCTCTCCTTGTCTTGCATAGGGTTGCAAACAAACTGAATAGAGTCGAGTATGTGAGTGTTAATGTTTGAGGTCATTTATTATCTGTTTGTTCAAATTTGATGTTTGATTCGAGCTTTATTGTTTGTGTTCATGCTTGGTTCATTTAAATTAAAGAGTGTTCATATTTGGTTCATGTTCGATTCACTTAGTACTTATCAAGTTTTAAACAAACCCTTAAAGAGCTATTAACGAGCTCTACTTTTAGATGTTCATTAACTTAACAAATGAGCTTTATCGAGCCTTGTAGCAAACAACTACATTGAGAATGTTCGTGAACATATTTAACAAATTTTTTTTAACTATCAAACAAGCACGTTCATGAACATATCTAACAAGCATTCTTGAGCTATCAAATGAGCAAGTTCATGAACATATATAACTAGTTTTTTCGAATTACCAAATGAGCTCGTTCACAAAAGCGATCTATGATTCATTTTATATTTGTTCATGAACATGTTAAACAAATAATCTAACAAACATGGACAAATGTGAAACGTCTCTTGTTCATGAACAAATTCATTCAAATGAAGGTATAGAATAAAATGAAATTAAATTTCTAATAAAAGCAGTTGTCTATGTAAAATGAAAATAAGATTAATCTATATGAATATATTTTTAAATAAAACATACATGTTCATTGCCCTTTCGTATTTAGTAAAATTGAATAAATATGTAATTTTTATTTTAGTTAGCATATATTATAATATTTAATTACTTTAAATTTTATTATTTAACAATAATTATATAGTTATAATAAATATAAAATATTTATATTATGTAAATTTATCAATTTTATAATTAAATATTAATTGAGTTTGTATCAAGCTTATTCACAAGTTTTGAATCGAACACGAATCGAGCTTCTTGTCAAGCTTAATGTCGAGCTTGTTCATAAGCTTCAAATGATATTGTTCATGAACATAAATGAGTTGAACAAATTAGTATTCAAGTTTGTTTATTTAAGGATTGAGTATTTAAAATATTATTCATGTTTGTTTGTTTAGTTAATTAAACAATCACAAACAAGCTTTAATCGAACCAAGCAACAAGTAGCTCGTCGAACGTTTGGTTTGCTTGCAGCCCTACTCTTGTGATTCATCACAAGGTATTCTCCTCGAAGCATGAACAAGACAGCGTGTAAGGTCATCTTGCAGCAGATCAACAGGTTTCTTGCAGCAATTTGCGGATACTTGTGGTTGTCTTTATACCCAATATACTCGCAGCATCTCAATTACGTTGTGGATTTTGTGCATTTTAGTTTGAATTTCAGCATTCCGGCATATCCCCTGTTTGGGATAAATTTGGGAGGTTGGGCCTTCTCACCAAGCCAAGAAAGGCGAGTATGATAGGTGTCTGAAGACACTACAGTCATGATCTTCAATCCCACCATGCCAAGAAAGGCGTGTATGGGTCTTCATGGTACTTGCTTTAAAATGCAATATTCTTTCCACACATGCCTCGTCGTAGGTGTCGCACCGGATTCCTTCCAACCACGTTAAGAAAAATATGTAAATGTGGTTACCCGGGGCATCACGCACTCCGAGAACAAGGTTTGGAATATTAAACCTTGAAGGGGTCGACAACAATGTCATTGGCGCTGTTGGTTGTGTCGGGGCAATGATGGTCGTACACGAGGCTCGAGTAGGATATTGCGGAGGGCATCATCGAGTTCTTGCGTAATAGGCCTTCAGACATCTGGATAGCGAAACTTGAGCAGGATATCGTGAAGAACATCGTCGTTGACATGCACGCCCAACATGCACATGAGATTTGAGCGACAACGAGATTTTGTGGACAACTTCGATGTGCGGAGTTCGACGCTGAATAGTGTTGAGCAGATATGTAAGAGATTCTTTTTTTCATATACATGTCAACACTTTTATTGACATCCCTAATAATATTTGGTTCTGGTAAAGTTTTGATGTTGGTACTGGAAAGGTTGTGGGCTCCAAAAATTCGGCCTCGGCCTCCACCCGCTTGCTTTTTCTATCGGGGGAGTTTTAACGGATTTAAGTTCCGGGGTAAATTTTGTTAACACAAATGAGTTTGTAGATAAGACACTACCTAGAGATTTCACCCTCATTTTGCGAGAACTTTATAACATGAGTTCTGGTTTCCTATAGGCATAAGCCCCTATAGTTAATTATCCCTCCCGATAACGAGAGAGAACTTTCGATTAAGGCTAGTCATCAATCAGATACGTAGAAATATATGTTATCTAGCATATAGTAGTAGCATGGGCATGGGTATTTGAAAATGACATATTTAAAATTGGGAATTTCACCATTTTGCACTTAAAGCGGATGGCAGGGAATGGATGATGGACTCGATCAATATCCCAATGATCCGTCATCTCAGGCCATCGTGGTCGCTGGTCTACTTAGTCAGAGGAGGTAGTCGACCCAATCTGACAGAATGATCCTTGTCAGCGGTCATGGGTTGCTTCGTCCAAGGGTACCTTATAGACCTGGGGTAGATGTTTGTCTAAGGGGATAAATTTGAATCCACCTTAACAAATAGAGGGCATTGTGCTCTATCGATTATATCATATTTATTTATATATTAATGATTTGATACCACTAAAAAGTATATTGGCTCTACCCATAATCGTAATTTAGTGCTGTCATTTGGTGGCAAGACCACTAGGTTCAAAGGGCCCCGGGTCATGGCCGTCTATCCTGCGATGCCATTTGGCAGCAAAATCGCCTGTCAGAGGACATGTACCACGTCTTTACTGGTTAGAGACTATTTGAGAATGGATCATAGTAATATTTTTGATTAGGCATTAGCTCTATGTGAGTTGAAGTATATTTCAATTTGTCCATCTAACAAACTGTTGCGGGTGGTGGATGCATTTTGCTTTACGTATTTGATGGTTAATTTTGATTTTGAATATTAGGATTTTGGTATTTTGAATTTTTTTGGGTATTTAGGTGGAATTTGAAATATTTAAAATTAACCACCCCCCTCAGATTGAGATATACGTTCAACATGGCCATCATCAAAGTGAGGGGGTCATTTCTATTTTTTGTATTTTGTGAAAGTTTGAAGGTATTTGAAAACATATGGGAACCCTCTGGTTGAGATTTTTTGTCAACACGACCATCATCGGGGTGATGAGGTCATTTTTGTTTTTTTTTGTATTTTATTAAAGTTTGAAGGAATTTGAAAACATATTGGAACCCCTATGGTTGAGATTTTCTATCAACACGGTCATCATTGGGGTGATGGGATCATTTTTGTTTTTTTGTATTTTGAGGAAGTTTGAATGTATTTGAAAATATGTGGGAACCCCTTCAGTTCAGATTTTCTGTCAACACGATCATCATTAGGATTTTTATGGGGCATTGCATTCGTGGCTTGAATCTTGTCAACTCTGTCTACTTATCGATAGAGGATCGGGTTCGTAGGCTTTATATTTTTGTTAATGAATTTTCTTTGTTGAAGGCCTTGAAGGCCTTATATGAACGTATTAAATAGATATTCCGATAGACATCCTGATCGTATATATGTAACATAATTCGAGCCGTGTCGACTCATATCTATCCTAGAATGATCGGGCTCAAATTACATTAATTTATTGACCCATGCAGCGTCCCTAGATGCCACATGTGTGCTTGTAACATGCTCGTTGGGGCTTATGCGGGTTTCATGATTCTATATTCCCCTTTAGTGTACCTATATGTATACAAATTACGATGCATATGCGGGGGTATTTTGGTCATTCAACGGGTCTTCTATGATAGCTATTAGGGACTCCGACTTGTCGTATCCCCTTCTATATTTTCCCGTGGGAGGTACATTAGATACAAGAACACTGCTCATCAAGAAACTTGCAAGCCTCAATAATCTTATCCAACTCATTCATGAAAATAATAATTTAATCTGGCTTTCTCTTCTCATAACTCATATAGAAATCAATAAGCAACTTCCTAGTTATGCCATCATCATCATTTTCTGATGTTGGTTTAAATAAGAATCAATCATTTCAACTTTTGATGATTGTTTCTTTAGTGATGCCCTATATGTCGAAAACAGGGGCCACTGCCCTGTACAAGCAACTACAACAATTAAAAGCATGTCAGACTATCCATCAATTTCATTATATAATCACTTTTAGTGTTCATAGGGAATTTGTGTATTTCTATATACTTGATTGATATTGATTGTGAGAATTTTTTCATAATCATCGTATGTTGTAATCGTTATTGTTGTTCACAAGCTAGTTAATATATTCGTCTATGAGCTATTTGATGTTGAATGTATATTCACCATCACAAGGGACATTTTAGCATTCAACATATGCTGCTTTATGTGTGTCTACAGGAAACTTTGTTCTGCTGATTGACAAATTATTGCATTTGCATGTGTATCTTTCAATGCTTGAGAGAGTTATTATATATATTCCCAAGGCCGTTAATATTAATTGTAGGGAGACATTGTATCCACAATTTATCTGTCGTCTTTATTCATTAGCAGTATTTCTAGTGACTAAATACATTCATCGTGCATTATTTATGGCCACTTATGTACAACCTGCTGTATTCATTATGCACTCTCTTTCATTGTGAGTGGGCCACTATATTATAAGTTGATTCATACTTGTAGGTGAATCACATTTGTTGGATACTCCCTTCCATATGTGTAGGCGGCATACATATGTTTCATAGGCTAACTGGCATTAGTAGTATGCTTGGTGTCGCCTCAACGACCTTCTTAGACCATTTGTAGATAGGCTGCATTCGTTGCACGTGTGTTGTTGCCATTCATAGGTGATCCATTCTGTATGTATTACAAGTTACTGGCTATTAGTCATAGTCATTATATTCACTACATATCCCTGTAGTTCTTTTGCTGTCATTTTGAGTCGCCCAATTGCACTGAGTTTCATTATCCTTCTATGAATAAATCATGCTTGCAGGAGTTTGGCATATCGACTTGCAAGTTCGTATTTAGATACTTGTTTATTACGAGTTCTTCATCTCCTTTGGGAACATCCTTATTCATTTAGGAGCTTGTTTTATTAGTGCCACCCAATCTCTTTACACAAACTTGTAGACTCACTGATATGGACACTACGGGCATCATGCTACTTATATGTAGGTTGAAAGCCCTTTGTTGCAATATTGAATAGATCATTACACTGCATATTATTTGTACATAAATTTTACATATGTTCACTTGCATCTCTATTATAATTACGCATCTATCGACTTTGATGTTCAATTGATTTACATGATTGATATAGATGTCACTTGCTCTCATTCATGGGCTAACTTGGTTGAATACTTTAAGCCATTTTGACTTCATCATTCATCACTTACATGCATTAAGAGTTCATTAATCAAGAGTCTTGCTTGAGTGCCGACATTTATTTGAATAATCCAGGTTCTCTATTGTTTATTTAATGTTCAAGTTCTAGTTCAACATGATGTCATTTATCCAATATAATGTCCAAGCTCTTTGTTGCTCAGAATATATTAAAGTCCCCTGTTTAGTTGCTTAAACTCTAGTTCTATGTGGTCCAAAATTGCTTCAAGTCCTTGTGATATGTTCAAGTCTTCTTGTTACTTTGTCCGATCTGAATTTGTAAGTTCAAGTTCTTTGCATTCAATTCGGTCCAAGTCCCTTGTATGTCTGAGTCCTTTTCAATTGATTCAAATCAAGTTCATTGTAATTTGTTTGAGTTTGAGTTGCATATTGTTCATTTTCAAATTTTTTGTATTTATTCAAGTTAAGTTCTCATTTCAATTAGATTCAAATTTTAATTAGTCACTTGAATTCTAAAGAATGCCCCCTGTAATCAATTTTGCAAGTTCAAGTCCCAATTCCTTTTATTTTCAATCTAGATTTCGGCAGCCTCCCGACGACTCCCCCATTTAGGAGAAAAACTAGGAGACAACCTTCTCCTCCAAGCTACATGAGCGCTTCAGGTAGATGTCGAGTGACACCGCGACATTATTTTCTCCAATCCCCGCGACACTACATGAACGTTTAAGGGTTACTGGCACCTATTGAAAAGAGCACAGTTGTTTTCCCAGAAATTGGTACTTAGTTCTTGCCCCCCTCTCGCTATATGAGAGCTCCGGCGATTACCCATCTCGTCGCAAGCGCCGCACCGGTTTCGTCCCCCTATCTCCCGTGCTACGTGAGCGCGTAGGGAGGTTTGTCGGCTCGTCGCAAGCGTCGAGAGTAGGATTTAAGTTAGAAATTATACCAGCGTAGAGGACATCAATGGTGTTGGTGTTGTGACAACAGAGGTAAGAGAAGGGTATTTTTTTCCTTCTCAATTTTCTTTTAAATTATACTGAATATTAATTAAATATAATTAATTATATACATTTATAATTAATTATAATTATTATAATTAATGATATTAATTAATTACAATTATATCTAATTAATTAATATTAATTAATTGTAATTAATCATAATTGATTAATAATAATTAATTGTAATTAAAAATACTAAATATAATTAATTAGAGTTAACTTTAATCAAAATTAATTATACAACAACAACATCATCAAACCTTTATCCCACTATGTGGGGTCAGCTACATGAATTCTTTTCTCCATTGTCTCCTATTAAAAGTCTAATTCTCGTTTAAATCTAAAAAATAAAGGTCGTTCCTAATATTTTCTAACCAAATCTTTTTAGGTCTGCCTCTATGTTTCTTAGCATAAGTCAAATCTAATACCTCTACTTTTCTAACCGAGTCATCAGGAGGCCGCAATTTTGTGTGACCAAACCATCTAAGGCGACTCTCTTTAATCTTATCTTCTACCGGAGCTATCCAACCTTTTCATGTATATGCTTATTTCATATCCTATCTCTAAGGGTAAAGCCACTCATCCACCTAAGCATCCTCATCTCTGCAACACTTAGAATTATGCTTCTCTTTTAATGGCCAAAATTCAGCACCATAAAGCATTGCAGGTCTCACCATCATCTTACAGAATTTTCCCTTAAGTTTGAGGGGGACTTTTATCGCACAACAAGCCCGATGCATTCCTCCACTTCAATTATTAAACTTGAATTCTGCTGATAATATCCTCATATATTTCACCATCACTCTGAACAATAGATCCAAGATATCTAAAACGTGTACTCTTATTAATGACTTGATCGCCAAAAGTCACGATCCCCTCCCTAGGTCTATTACTACTAAAATTACACTCTATATATTCTGGTTTAGATCTACTCAAGCGAAAACATTTACACTCTAAGGTTGACCTCTATAATTCAAGTTTACCTTCAACTTCCTCTCTAGTCTTATCGACAAAAAGAATATCATCAACAAAAAGCATACACTAAGGTACATCCTCTTACAAATGTCTAGTGAGAACATCCATGACTAAAGCAAAAAGATATGGGCTTAAGGTTGATCCTTAATGTAACCCAACCGAAATAAGGAAATACTTGGTCAAACCACTTTGTGTTTGAACACAAGTAATAGCTCCTGCATACATATCATTAATGATTTGAATATAAGCATTATTAACTCATTTCTTTTCAAAAACTCTCCATAGCACTTCTCTTGGAACTTTATCATAATTCACACAATCTTGTGCATCACCTTTATTCTTAAAAATAATAATTAACACGCTCATTCTCCACTCATCTGACATATTTTTAGTCTTCAAAATAGTATTAAAAAGTTTGATAAGCCAAGAAATTCCTTCATCTCCAAAGCATTTCCATAGCCCAATTGAAATACCATCAAGTCCAACAGGTTTTCCACTCTTCATTTTCTTTAAACCATCTCTAACTTCGGTTTTATTAATATACCGATAAAAAACAGAAATCTTTATTTTCATTTAGGGTGCTAAGATCACTACAGTCAATCTTATTTTCACAATCTTCGTTAAAAAGTTTAGCAAAATATCTCATTCATCTTTGTTGAATATCAGCTTCTAAGAAAAGTATTTGTTGATCTTCATCCTTAATACACATCACTTGAACTAAATCATTACTACTCCTATATCTTTGTTTGGCTAACTTATACATATAACTTTCTCCCTTCTTATTATATAATATATTATATAAATCACTAAAAGCTAAGGTCTTTGCATCGCAAATTGCTTTCTTAAATTTCTTAGGAGCCTATTTATGTTTTTCCCAATTATAAGAGTTTTTAAAATTAAACCAATTTTTATAACAAATATTTTTATTTTTAATATTTTCTTGCACATTTGGATTTCATCACTAACTATTTTTACTATTAGGAACTTTTCCTTTTGATACTCCAAACACATCTTTTGCAATATTTTTAATATCACTAGCTACTTTTTTCCCATATAACATTAGCATTCTCATACACAGATAAAATCTTAAGATCTAAAATCTTACTCTCAAAAATTTTTTTATTAATATTTTTTAAATACCCTCATCTAATCCTAGAATATCGTTTTACTTTAGTTTTATTTTCTTCCCCTTTATCTTAAAGTCCAAAACTAATAATAGATGTTGGGTACACAAATTTTCACTCGGAAAAACTTTACAATCTTTGCAATCTGTACGATCTAATTTTTTTAAAAGAAAATAGTCAATCTGAGTTGTACTATATCCATTTTTATAAGTGAAGAGATGTTCGTTCCTTTTCTTAACTAAAGTATTAGCAATTAAATAATTATAAGCTAAATAAAAATCTAATATGATCTTGCCACCTTAATTTGTCGTTCCAAATCCATGGCCACAATAATTATAATTAATTGAAGTTAACTATAATTAAATTTAATTAAGCCCTTAATCATTCTCTCATTCCTCTTCTGTTCGGTTAATTTACGGGGCTTGGTCGAAGAAGCTTGTGTAGGGGAGAAAATTACCTTTAGAGCAAGTGAGCTCCCGTCATTATTTCTGATCAAAATGTCGTAACTTCCAAACCGATAAGAGGGGATGTCATTGAATGAGTGAAGCTGATCGATAATGAAGAAGTCGAAGAAGTTGGGGTTCGGACGTGTAAAAGGCGTTTAGGGCAGGATTCTGATAGCGCCGGGCCATGGTTTGTAGCGTCGGATAATTCGATCTCCAGCAAGGTAGCGAGATAAGGAGGAGGGAAGCAAAGGTGGGATCTTGCGGAACAACTAGGACGGGCAATGGCTAGGTCATAATTGAGAGCTAGGCATCGGAGGCTTTGAAGACGGCGGGATGGAGGGGTTTAGAGCTTTGCAATCTTGAGGCTCTGGTGTTGAGGTTTCGGTAGAGGAAAAATTGGACAGAGAGGTTGAGGATTGGTCAGCTATAGGACTTGAGTGGATCGGAGGTTTGAGGTCGGAAGCTTACTGAGGCCTTGGAGTCATGGCTTTGGAGTTCTCACGTGGAAGAGCCCGTGAAGCAGAGCCTTTGCTTGCATTTTAAAGGCGAAGGCAAAGGCGGGATTGAGGTGAGATTGCACGTGGCCTGTCCGAAACGGCGCCATTTGCAGAGATAAGGGCATTGTAGATGAGGCGGATGCGACACTTTAGTAGTTGGGGTACGGCTTTGGCAGAGTGCAGGTAAAGATTTGTTGACCCCTACAGCAAAAAAAAAAAAAAAAAAAAAAAAAATCAAATCTTACCTACTCCCTGCAGCCCCACGTCGCGCGACATCCTCCCATGTCGCTGGCACGCCGAAGCTGCATCTCCCACGTCGTCTATACGACGCAAATGCGTCGTTAAATAGTCAAAGGGAGGCTTCGTTCGGCCGATTCCCGCAAGCTCATTCTCCACCCCGAGCTCTCTTACTCTCTCGCTCTCATCCCATCTCCGACCCCTCTAATGCTGTTCGACCTCGCTCCCATCGACGACTTTCCATTCCTGCGGGATTGGAAGTTACGACATTTTGATCGGACGCAAGAGCCGGGAGCTCGCTGTTGTGAAGGAAACTCTCTCCCTTGCGCACGCTTCTTCGACCCCTTCGTTGCTGTGCAGCTACGCTCCTTCGACGCCTCCCCCTCTCTGTTGGACCGGAAGTTCAACATTTTGATCGGAAGCTACAACGGGAGCCCGCTGGAAGTGAAGGTAACTTTCTACCTTTCGGGTGGTTCTTCAGCCAAATCCCAAAAATCCATCGAACCGAGGGATTTAGTAAATACGGGATTTAAGCCGTAAATCCTTAAATCCGGGATCTACCAACCGCCGGGATTTAACGCGTGCACTAAAACTGTTTGGCCGGATTTAGCCTAAGTCCGGCCAAAACAAATGAAATATATATGTATATATATTAATTTTAATTAACTGAAATTAATCTTAATTAGTTAAGTTAATTATAATCTAATTATTTTTAATTATAATTAATTAAAGATGACTTTTAATTAATTATGATTAATTAAATCATAATTAATTATGTTATTCTTTAATTAATTATTGTTAATTATAATTAATTAAATTTAATTATTATTAATTATAATTAATTAAGATTAATAATGAAAAAAAAGCATGCTTGTGCCTTCTCCCGCCTCAGTCCCCGAGCCTTCATCGACAACCGCCGGTCCCGAAGGTATAACCCCCTAAACTAAGGCTTCCGTCCTCGACGTGTACGACGGACCGGAAAACCGCCTATACAGGCCTTTATTGCGCGTGGTGGGATGGGACCTCGGTCTGACGCCTACGACGAGGCGGACAGTCACCTCCCGCTCTCTTACCTCGTCATGTGTGGCGAGTTAGTGGTCCACCTATGCACGCTTTTCTTAGCGTGGTGGGAAGGACAACTGGCGCGACACCTATGGTGAGGTAAACGAGCGACCCTCGCCCTCTTATCTCGACTAATGTGTCGGGCCGGCGGTCTACCTATGCACGCCTTTATTGAGCGTGGTAGGAGGGGCAACCGGCACGACACCTATGTTGAGGTAAGCGAGCGACCCTCGCCCTCCTGTCCCGACATGCGCGTCGGACCGGCAAACCACCTAAGCACGCCTTTAGTGAGCGTGGTAAAAGGGAAACCGATTCGATGCACACGGAGAGGTCAGGCGAGCCCGGTGTACCCTTTTCTTTGCACGGCCGGAATGATTTATAAGTACCCCTGGGCGAGGGGAAAGCAAACTGCTCTTTTCTTGTAACAGGTACCGAAGGCCCCATACACGCCTTTATTGCGCGTGGTGGGAGGAAAAATCACGGCCGCGGTGTCCTCGAAAGAGGACACCTACCATACACGCCTTTATTGCGCGTGGTGGGAAGGCCCAGTTTTCTCTTAATTTTCCCCTAAACGGGGGAGACGCCGGGAGGCTGCCGAAATTTCGGGTGAAATATTACTACACTTGGACCTGTTTTGAACTCAAAAGAACAAAAGTTTGGACTAAATGAGAAAGAGTAGTGGACTTTTGAACTGGATTGAACATGTGCAAAGGACCTGAACAAAACATAAATGACTTCTAAAAGTTCAAGTCCAAATAAAATCAAGACAGAACTGAAGATCAAATTCAAATGAAATGAACTCGAAATGGGACCAAATTGAAATCATTTGAATACAGAATTGAGCTCAAAAGATCTCAAAGATTTTGAACAATCATTTGAACATACATTCGGACTCAAATTCAAAGGAACTAAGTGTGAAGGGCACTAAAATTGAACAAGACTCGGACTACAGAAGACATAGAACTGAGCTTGCACACTAAGCTCATGAACCTGATTGATCTTAAAAGAACTTGAACTTGAGCCTGGTTTGAGCATCATCGCCCTCTCACATTCGACACCAATCAAACTACAACACTTCCTACGGATGTATTTAGCGTAGCACACAATGAAAGCAAATGCCCGCTAGTGTCAATAATCATCTGATCGAGGACAGACATACATGTTCTTCGCAACTGAAAGGTGGTTGATTGACGGACTAAGTGCAAATGTTTACGAATGTGAAATGAACACAATAAGGTGTAAATCCCCAACATAAATACCAACGCCTGTTGATTGAGATGGCGATACGGGAGACTAATTATAGAGGATCCGCCTCCCATAAACAAGCACAATAAAACCACCCGAGATTGGTGAAAGGGTGGATATGATGCAGAAAGAATGAATCTCCTGCAAACATTTTCTAGAAGCTCGTAGTGGATACAGCGGTCCCCTGTAAATGGCTACAAACAACTTGTGGATAACAACAGTGGATATATCGTAGTCATGACGAACCACTGTGGGCACAAGTATGAATATCACCTATAGCAACGGTGATCAAGATCTTCAAGTATTTCGAGTACAACGGCAACCCGATGTACGAAAAAGTCCATTACATTAAATATCTCGAAAGGAGATATTTTCAAAGCAAAGCAATAATCAATGGACTTCAAAGTCCAAAAGAAAACCTTCCCCGGTGAATGAGAAAGGGGGGAGTCAATATCAAGACTAGAACGCCACCGGATCTGCAACATTTATGAAAGCAGACAGAAGGCGTCTATAATCTACAATGCTACGCCACCGGATCTGCAACATTTATGAAAACAGACAGAAGGCGTCCATAATCTACAATGCTACGCCACCGGATCTGCAACCTCTGTATAAGCAGACAAAAGGCGTCTACAAATATGTCTAAATCAATATAAAAATCACCCGCATGGGCCCCGATGAACGTGTTATTGATACACACGTGATGCATAAAGATGCTGCGCGGATCGATAAGTGAATTCTAATTCAAATCCGATCCTTCTATACGGATCAATAGAAGTCGATAGGGTTCGAACCTTTAAACGAATACACGGCTGTGGCGACCAATGTATTTGTTTCAATACATTCGTATTAAGCATTCCAGGCCTACAATCAAAAGAATTCACTAAACGAAAGGCATGAAGCCTACGAAACCCGATCCTCCTAAATAGAGAAATAGGAGTAGACAGGGTTCGAGATATCAAATAAATATGCGGTCACGAAAGTTGACCAAAAAATTTATCTTATATATTCATATTCGGCTTTCCAGGCCTTTCATCAAAGAAAATTCATTAACAAAAGGCACAAAGCCTACGAGGAACCCGATCCTCGATCAATAGCCCGGTCGAGTTGACAGGGTTCAATCAACTAAAGTAGAAATGACCCCAAATACCCCAATGATGGCCGTGTTGATTGCTTATCTCAACCGGAGGGGTTCACAATATATTTCAAAAATGCCCTCAAACCTATACAAAACCCAAATATTTTTCAAGTGACCTTAAGGTTACCCCGATGATGGCCGTGTTGAATGCAGATCTCAACCGGAGGGGTTCACAAATACTTTTAAATGTCTCCCAAAAGTCCATTCAAAATCCAAGCTCTACCCAAAAAAACTCAAAACTCTACAAATCCCAAATTTCAAGATATTTAAATTCGAAATCAAACCATCACTCATTCAAAGCAAAACCCATCCACCCTCCGCAACAGTCTGTCGGGGTGGACAAATTCAAATAAACTCTAGCTCACAAAGAGTCAAATGCCTAGTCGAAAATATCACTAGGATCCATTCTCAAAACAATCTCCTGCCAGTAAGGACGTGGTACGTGTCCTCTAACCGGCGGTTAGCCGCCAAATGGCACCGCAGGATAAACGGTTATGACGACCCGGGGCCCTCTGAACCGAGTGGTTTTGCTGCCAAATGGCACCACGATATACCGGTTATGGCCAGAGCCAATATGTTCCTTATGGGCATCAAATCCTTGAGATATGAATCAATAGGATATAATCGATAGGGCACAAAGCCCTCTGTCAGCTAAGGTGGATTCAAATTTGTCCTCTTAGACAAACATTCAACTCCGGCCTACAAGGTCCCCTTGGACGAAACAACCCATGGCTACCGACAAGGATCCTTCTGTCAGGTTGGGTCGACTACCTCCTCTGACTAAGTAGACCAGGGACCACGATGGCCCGGGACGACGGAACCATGGGATCTTGATCGGGTCCATCATCCATTCCCCCACCATCCGCTTTAAGTTTAGGATGGTGCAATTTCTATTTAAATATCAAATCTTCCGAACCAAATGCCAAATCCAAAAATCTAGTTCTTCAATTCCCAATATCCAAACCCTTGAAATTCTAAACTTCCAATCCTCAATACCAATAACCCATTGCTGCTACTATATGCCAGATAACACGTATGTTCTACGTATCTGATTGACGACTAGCCTTAATCGAAAGTTCTCTCTCGTGATCGGGAGGGGTAATTAACTATAGGGGCTTGCGCCTATAGGAAACCAGAACTCAGATCATAAAGTCCTCGCAAAATGAGGGCGAAATCTCTGGGTAGTGTCTTATCTACAAACCCATCTGCCTTCCAAAATTTACCCCGGAACTTAGTCCGTTAAAACTCCCTCGCTAAAAAAAGAAATCGCACGAGCGGAGGCCGGGGCCGAATTTTCGGAGACCACAAGATTTTCTTTATTTTATATTACACTTTTTTTTTTGTGGAGGTCAACAAAGGTTCTGAAATTAAAAGGCATGTACCTGAAGTGTAATCATAGCAACATTTTCTGGCAAACAATAGGAATCTGTTGCAGAGAATTTTGGCACATGAGAGTTTTCCCAGTTGCTTCCATCCTGGAAACAAAGCAACAATTCATGTTAACAGCAACAAGTTACAGTAATACCAAAATTATAGTTCATTATTAACCTGTTCAGAGAACGCAATGAGAAGAGGAGAATATATCTCCTGACCAGTGGTTCTACGCCATTTAGCTCCCTCTCCGAGTGGATCGATTCTAAGATAAAATTTGCCTTGAATCTGTTAATAGATACAATATTGAAAAATGTTTCTCAACAATTCCTTCCATTTCTTAAATTTCATGGTTCATATAGAAAGTGTAATTCTGTACATTTCAAGAAAAAAAAACGGAAAATGAAACTTAGCATAGATTTACATAATCACTGACATAATAATACAATCGCATTCAAATTCCTGAAATATTAGTTCACTTTTACCACATCTAAAGAATTATTTCTTTTAATTATTACAAACATGGGCGCGCTAGTATATTGGATAAAACTGCCTTTCTTGTCCAAGAATAAAGGACAAAATATCAAATAAAATTAAGCAAAAAATTTAAAAAATATCTACAATAAAAAATAATAAGAATGAAGACTGCTAGTATGTAAACATCTTTCATAATGTCATGTGGGCCACTGATCTGCCCACCATATAAGAATGCACCAAGTCTCGCAGTTGTCCACAAAGAGATTGAAGACACCAAATGAAGTGGGCTTGGGTTAGCTGAACTAGCAGTAGATGTTGATAGAGTCGCTTGGGATCCATTTGGTAGCATAAACTATGATTCATTCAGCTCAGATTATCCCAAGTTACTCAGCCACATCATTGCTTGGTTCCACGGCAAAGTTGTTACAATGTTGTTGTAGGCAACACTGCTGCAGATAAGATTGAGGCGAGATGACGACACAATTTTTTCCCCTTTTCTGTTTTTTTTTTAAAGTTCTTTAGAGAGGAAGTTAGAGAGGGATATATTATTTTAGAGAGAAACAAGGTGGAATGAGAGGATGCAGCAGTTGGGTCGACGCCGAGCCGTCAGAGATGTTGGGACTCAAAGGTGTTCATAAGGTTGCGGCAACGAGATGGTGAGTTTAATAGATAGAAGGGTGGGCCGCGTCGCACATCAGAGCTTGATGATGAGGTCAAGAGATTGAGAAGAAACCGGAAAGCTGTAGTTATCTGATGGTTTTGGAGAAATTTTATCGATAGCATGGAGGAAATGGTTGCTAAAACTTGTCAATGAAAAGTGACATTGTTGATTGCCTTCTCGAAGCTGGAGAAAGGAGGTGCAGGTGGACTCCTCAATGGACTAAGGTTATAGAATTGTTCAGTAGTAGGATTCAAGCGATGTGGTTCTCACCAACTCTTCTTCGCATATCGTTGGTCCTAACTTTTTTGTAGTCAAGGACTTCAAATTGAGTCTGGAGACTGCAAATGAGGTGATGGAGTTGGGCTTACTAAAATCACCAGCAAGCTTGGAGAGAATGAGACAATGGCTGGGGGGTTTATGGGAAGCAATTGATCAGGCTGGGTTAGAGGAGATTGGCGAGACTTGGAGCGGGTTAACAATGCGAGTTGAAAAGAGTTGGCGAAAGCAGCAACTAGGTGATGGGAAAGAGTGATGGACAACAAATTGAGTTCAAGGAGAGACGAGATGGATCAAGCATCGGTTGAAGTGTAAGGGGATTGAGCAGTATTCAACGAGAGGGTTGTGGGAGAGTGCTATAAGATTGAGAGTAGCTGGCAAGCAAACCCGCCAGTTGGAGAGACAGAGAGCATGCGAGGTTTTAGCATTTATTAATCTATTTTAAGAAGCTGAACAAATGACGTGCAATGATTTTTTTTATTAAGCTCTTTCAATTAAATTTAATTAGTTAAAAGAATTAGATTAAAATAATGTGCAAATTAGTGAATATTCTCGTTTTCATGCAACTTGAATTTTGTGTTGTCAAACACGTGAATAAATTTTGCATTTCATTCTTGCACAATAAATTGGTCAATATGGGTGTTCGTCTTAGGTATTTTAGATGTCCAAAATGCATCATGGAGCTCCCCCTACCTTCTTACCCTCTCTATCCCTCTCCCTGATTCGCTCACTTCACGCGTGAACCGAACGAAACCGAGCGGACAGACGGGCGGACGGCGGCTTCCGCGAGGGTGTTCCGGCGACGTTTTTCCGGCGAGAATGTTACGTCAAATCGAAGAGGACGACGAAAGGATTACTCCGGTATGATTATCTTCGAACGAAACTTTTTAGATCTCAAAATTTTTGGAGATGAAAAATCTAGGGTTTTTCCAAATTTTGTTTTTCTTCCAAAATTTCTTTAAGAAACCTTTAGGGAATGTTTAGAGGATTGTTTTGGCAATAAAAACATAGAGATTTGAGGAGATTTTTGGAGACTTGTAAATTAGGGTTTTTCACCTAAAACTTAATTTCGTAAAACACCTATACGAAAATGATTTCTAAGGGTATTGGGAATGATTTTAAAGAGGAAATTTTGATTTTTGGACGAAATTTTTATTTTCACTAATTTTCATGATTATTTTAATCCGAAAATTATAAAATAATTATTAATATATGTTATGAATCAATTTTGGAGCAATGATATGATGAAATTGAAGGTTTATAGATTTTCAAAAATTAGGTATTTATTAAATCCAAAAATTCATATTAATTTAATTAAATATCCTTTAAATATCGTAAGGAATGGTTAAAGAGAAAATGTCGGGTTTAGCAATTAGACTTATGAAAGTTGATTTCTATTGACGTGACATGTTTACTTTAAAAACTTTTAGGTGGTGATCATTAAGGTGTGAAGTGAAAGACTTTGTCGAAGTGACGTATCGTATTTGCTTTGAGGTAGGTGTTCAGATCCTAGTTAAGTTTATAAGTGCTTTAAAATTTTTATACTTAATGAAATTTCATGTCTTTATATTTTTATTGTTAATTAATGTTTTAAATTCATTGATTCTGGAAGTTTATGTCTTTATATTCTTGCATTAACTGTTTAAAATCATATGAACCATATGAAAAGCATTTGGGCATGAAAATATATGAGGTTTATGAAAGGAAATTGAAAGGAAATGAAAAGATTTAAATGAAATAAAATTTTCATGTTGCATGTTAATCCGGAAGTACAAAAATGGTAATTGTAAAGGGGCTTACAAAAGTCAAATGGCAATGGGGCTTGTAAAAGCCAAATGGTAAAGGAAATTGCCAAAAATTTGACTGCATACCTGATCAGTACGAAAAAGGGGTACTTCCGAACGGGGGATACATTTAGCATAATCATTTTTGCACTTTGCATTTGCATATGAAAAAGATTAAAGAAAAGAATGAAAGGATAGTAATGTTTATGAAAAAGAAAAATTACATTTTATGTTATGACTTGTTTAATTAAATGAATTAGTTTTTAATTGTAAATGTTTTTAATTTATGCATCTTATGAAATTAACTATGCTATGAATTACCTGCTGAGCGTTGGCTCATTCCTCGTTTTGGAAATGTTTTTTAGGAGAGAAATAATGGCTGCACGACGACCTTACACTTATCGTCGTAAGGGAGCTCAGGAGAAAGAAAGGTTTCATTTGTTTTTATGCTTTGAGTCTAAGTTTGAGTTTATATCTGAGTTTGAACAGTAAGTGGAGTTTATGTAATGATGTGTTAAAGTTTTTAGTGGTTATGAGACAATTGAACAGTTTGGAATTATCTGAGCTTATTGTTGTTAGTGGCTCTTTCTTATACTGGATGATGATTATGTTGTCTAATTAAAGTTTTTAACTAGAATTGTTTATGTTTTATTATAGTTTTCCGTACGACCTTTTTGCTCGCGCCCCGTTAACTCGGGCTAGCCGGGCCGGGTCGTGACAATACATCTGTCCCTTACCTTCTTCCTCTCTCTATCTCTCTCTCCCTCGCTTTTACCCACTACCTCTCTCTCCAAATCTCCCCTATTCTCATTCACCTTCTCTCTCTCTCTCTCTCTCTCTCTCTCTCTCTCTCTCTCTCTCTCTCTCTCTCTCTCTCTATATATATATATATATATATATATATATATATATATATATATATATATATATATATATATATATATATATATATATATATATAATACTAATAATAATAAAAAACTTTAAAAGAAGGAGAAATGATGTAGAATTACGAATGCTTTAAATGATTGATAAAAGAATTTGCACGCTTTCAAGTAAGAGCAATAAGAATTAAAATAGTAGCCCCTTAGCGAAAATAAAAAACAAGAAAAGGGCGTCTTAGCTTTGGCCAAGTCACACGATAATAGTTAGGATCACAAAACAATTAGAAAATTCAATATAAGCAAATATAGAGGATTTCCAATAACATCCCTAAATTAACAATGAGATTAGGTGCATAGAAGTCTGATAGGAAATACTTGAGTTCGCAAGTAACCCTCAGGTAATATTTGAGTTTGCAAGCAAACCTAACCCAAAAAGGTGCCCAAACAACAAGGAAACTGTTGTTTGCAATAGTAAACAGTGGGATATAGGGGAAATTTGAGAGAATACCCAAACAATAGTCTTGTATTCCACTAGAAGAAGAAAGAAAATAGCAAACGATACAATATTCTTCAATTCGAGAGGAAGAAGAACTGTCCAAATCTCCGGCAACGCTAAGAGCCCAAAACGCACAAACCCTAGTTCTCCAATTACATTCAAAATTCAGATCCCCCTAATTCCCTCCTAAGTACCTAATTAACTCCAAAGGAGAAACACAAAATTCTAAATAGCCCTTTCATTCAAAATTTCCCTCCAAACAATGTGTGGGCCCATGCATGGGCCCACAAGGGCTTCCGCCTCCCCCTGGGTTCCGCCTGGTTCCACCCCTGGGCCGCTTAGTGTAGAACCGGACTAGTCTAGTTTGGACCGGTCCAGCCAGCCCCTCTTGGGCCGGCGTAACAAAGTCCATCACTCATTCCCTATATTTACTATGATTTGGAGGAGAAAAATTAGCATGATCTTCATGAATCAATTTATAACCAATATTGAGAAGTAAACAAGGAAGATAAGAGAGTTGGAGGGAGAGTTTACCCAAAGAAAGAAGATACGCGCACCTCCGGTGGTAATTTGAGGGCTTGAGAGGACGTGGACAGCAAGTGGCGGCTTCTTAGAATTTTGGACAACAACAAATTCAGGCTTGAACCCTTGGACAACAAGCAAAAAATCTGGGACAACAACTCCGTAGGCCATGGAAGGGAGGACAGCACACTAGCGTTAGCCAGAATTCCTGGACAACAAAGAAATTGGGGGGAAATAGTATTCTCGCAGCAAGAGGAAAAGAAAATCCAAAACCTGAAATTAGGTTTAGGAGTTATGTTGGGGAGAGAAGGAAGGGAGGAGTAGGTAGTAGGGGCCGACAGCTAATAGGGGAAAGGGGACGGGGTTTCCTAAAATCTGAAAATAATTTCGGATTTGAAATTGGAGGGATTTGGGTATGCTTGAAATTTGAATTTCAAGTAAGAGGAGAGAGAGAGAGGGTGGGCCGACGACATTAGGAGGGAGGCAAGGATTTGGAAAGGGAGTTTAAAGCTTTGCCTAATTAAGAATCTTTGATTGAGGGAAAGAGATCAAATCAAATCCAATTTGAATTGATTTGGATTTGACTTAAAGAGCTTTCCAAAATTAGATTGGGTAATTCAGGAAATAATTTGAATTTTAAAATTTGAATTCAAGTTCTTTACAAATTAATACCAACCTAATTGTAGGAAATAGGTAAATTATGGAAAGAGGGGAGCTAAGAGGGGCAAGGGCCCGACGGCTTGGTGGAAGGGGGGGGGGGGGGGGGGTGCTAGTTGGCTGGCCGGCAGTTAGGTTTAGGGATTTTGCTAGATGGCCGACTGCTAGGAAAGGATTGGGAGCTCCTTGGCCTGGCGGTTAGGAGAGTGGAGCGATGGTGGAGCATTATCCAATGGGTTTTAGGATAGGGTGACTGGCGGGTGGCTGGCGGGGAAAAAGAAGGGAGAAAAAAGAAAAGATAGAGAAAGGTTGGGGGGTGATCCGTCTCCCTCTCCTGGGGATTTCTCTCCAAAGCTCTCAAGCTCTCAAGCTCTCAAGAAACACAAGTTGCAGAAATTTTCATTATAATTCTTCATAAACTTTAAAAGAAACATAAGGGGCTTATATATAACCTCATATAATGAAAGGGAACTAAAGATGACATTGTCCTTACGACTTACATATGAGTAGGGCCGCAAATGAACCGAGCCGAGCCGAGTATGTGAGTGTTCATGTTTGTGTTCATTTAATATCAGCTTGTTCAAGTTTGGTTCATGTTTGTTCGAGCTTTATTGTTTGTGTTCATGTTTGGTTCATTTAAATTTATGAGTGTTCATGTTCGGTTCATGTTCAGTTCATGTTCGTTCATTTAGTGCTAATCAAGCTTGTTCGCGAACATATTTAATGAATTTTTTTTAACTATCAAACAAACATGTTCATGAACATATCTATGAACAAACATATTTATAATAAAAGCAATTGTCTATGTAACAAAGGCAATGTTTATTTATATTTATTAATTTTATAGTCAAATATTAATTATTTTTATCGAGCTTATTCACGAGTTCAAAATCGAACACGAATCGAGCTTCTTATCGAGCTTATTGTCGAGCTTGTTCACGAACTTCAAATGATGTTGTTTGCGAACATAAATGAGCTGAACGCATTAGTGTTCAAGTTTGTTTATTTAAGAATCGAGTATTTAAAATATTGTTCAAGTTTGTTTGTTTAGTTAATTAAACGATCACAAACGAGCTTTAATCGAACCGAACAACGAGTAGCTCGTCGAACGTTTGGTTCGCTTGCAGCCCTACATATGACAAGACCCTAAAGGGTAAAACGAAAAATGCTAATAAAATAAATACATAATGCAAACAAATAAAATAAATACACATGATGAATCAAAAATAGATCGGCGCGATCGTGGCCGTAGATCGTCAGCCACGTCTCTGATATATTTTCCATGATTTGATGTCCCCATTAAAAAATGGAAACAAAAAAATTGTATTTCATTAACTCATGATTTACTTGTTGCTGCCTATCACCAATGCCTTGCACGCAAGGTATAATTTTGAAAGCCTTGAAATTAAGTAGTCATGAGTGTTATTCCAGTGTGAGAAGGAAATTTATGAAATTAAGTACTTATGTACATTGTTCCAATGTGGCAAGAAAATTTGAAAAATAAGAACTCGTGTACATTATTCCAACGTGCAGGGGAAAGTTGCGCTTTCACTCATATAGGTGAGAAAGTCCCATGCACGTTTTTAAGCGTGTTGGGGGTAGAAGACCCTAACTACAATTATCGCATGGCACTAACCATCCCACTTATTTATAAGTGCAGTGGCTAGGCCTAGTTCATATTGATGGCCTCTATGTGAGGAAGAGGTCAAGAGGCTACTAGAGTTTGCAATAATAAGAGGCCTAAACATGCACATGAAGACCTATACAAGCTTTTCATGGCATGGTAAAATGCAAGGCTCTGGATGTAGTGTCTCAAACACTGATCATACACGCCTTTCATGGCTTGATGGGCATTTCTAGCATACCCTCACCACCGAGAGAAAGATGTCAAAAGGATACCAAAATTCAGACTGAATGAACCCACAGAGAATAAGGCTTTATATAATGTATTCAAATAAAATGTAGTTAAGAAAAAATTGCAAAATAAAGACAATTCTCAAACAAAAATCAAATGCGAGTAGGAAACTAGTAAAGAACAAAGCAACTTGCCTACATGCAAGACAATAATTTCTAACTCCAACCAAATGCACAAATTGTCAAATCTTAAAAATAGAAAAAGAATCTAATTTGCCTTTACCACTACCAGATCTGCAATACAAACCCACATGCAAATAGAAGGTAAAGGGCAGGGTGACCCTTTCACAATATCAAAAATAGAAGTTTATGTGATTTCAAGAATAAACCCTTGTGCAAAACAATCAAAAATAAATATTTTAAATTTTACACACATCAAACTATAATTTTTAAATTTAAATATGCCGCCTCAAAAAGCATACAATATCCTTATAAATCTTGTTATGGCCTTAAGAATTGAGTCCTTGCCTAAAAAAACAAACCAATGAAAGTTCGATGGGGATGTTAAGCCCTATGAACTTAGTCCCAAACTAACCAAGAGGGGGGGGGGGGTGAATTGGTATTTAAAAAAACTTCTTTTTAAAACAAGGAAATAAAATCATATAAACCAAATCACACCACGAAAATAATGCGGAATTTAACCGTGCGGAAGCAAGAAAAAGAACACAGAAATTTATAGTGGTTCGGTCGACTCGACCTACGTCCACTCCTTGGAGGCGCCCTCCAAGTATTGCACTACACAAAAAGTGACTCTCCTTTAGCCCCCACGGCTAGGTGGAGAAACCCTCACAATAACCTCCTTTTTGCCACCCCGGCAAGGCAGAGAACCAATCTCCTTTTGCTTCCTCCTGAAGCTGGCAGAGAACCAGAACCAAAAGCAACACTCCTTACCTCTACCGACCCTTCCACGGACGAGAATCTCTAGACGAAGACGACGCAGAGAGATCCTTGAAGCAACCCTTGTGAAACCCCTCACAAGCTCCCCCTCACAAGATCCTCTCTCTCTCTTCTCTCTCTCTTTCTCTCCTCAAGGCCTTCTTAGGTCAAGGCAGCAGCAAAAGTTTTTTTAAAAACGTTGAACAAGAGCTCTTTAAATAGAAGAGCTTCAAAAGAGCTCATTAATTGCAAGTTGCCGACTTTATCGTCCAGGCCGATCTGGACATCGGCCTGGCTGATCAGTACAAAACAATGAAGATCGGCCAGAGTATAGCCCTGAATGGGAAACAGGACGATTGAAAAATAGCTTGATCGTCCAGGCCGATATCACGATCGTCCTGGCCGATCAGTTCAAATCAGAGGAAAATCGTCCTGACAATAGCCCTGAATACGAGCTGGCCGATATTGATCGTCCTGAAGTAACTTAAGGTTTTTGACTATATCGGCCTGGCCGATATTGCGATCGTCCAGGACGATATGATCGTATCAATCATCCTTAATTACTTCCTTGATTTTCTGAACAATTATGGCATAATTTGTTAATATCGTCCAGGCCGATCCGAGGATCGTCCTGGCCGATAATTTAAAGATATGGTATACCATACTTGTCTATGGCGGCTACTTCTTTCTGTTTTGAGCTTATCGTCCTGGCCGATACACGTATCGTCCAGGACGATCTGTTAACGTAGGCTGCCTTAATTAAGAATCCTTAATTAGACTTTCTGTTTTAAGCTGATCGGCCAGGCCGATCAAAGAAATCGTCCTGGCCGATATGAGTAAAACCAGAATCTCTAAGTCTCTCAAGTGTGTGTGTGAAGGGTTACAAAGCATCAGTCTTTTTAACTATTACAAGAGGACTCAAAAGGTAAAAAACACAAGTACAGACTGACTCAACCCTAAACCTACGCATTTCTGAACATGGCTCCTTTTTGATTATCCGATCGTCGATTCCTGAAAAGTTAGAAGCAACAAGCTGTCCAAGAAAAGCAGTGTTTGTCGATCATCAAAACATAAGACATGAAACATAGATTTGCAACAACCAATATGTCAATAAATGAGTCATTATCTTGAGAAGCATGTCATCGCATAAAAAAGCATGCATCAGTCCCATCAAGCATGTAATCGCCTCAAAAAGCATGGTATAGCATAGGAGAATAATGCCACAACCCCATAAAGTGTACTACAATCTTCAGAAGTCATTGTATTGAGAAACGTGAAACTGGTCGGAGAAGTGATTCATTGCCTCAAGAAGCATACCACAACCTTTGGAAGCATGTATCACATCAAGAGGTTTGTCACTACCTCGAGAAATGTGCCACATTTATAAAAAGTGAGTAATTGCCTCGAGAAGCATGTCACTGCATTGAGAAGTCTGAAACATCACTGATAAGCATACAACTTAATAAGCATGTTAGTGCCTTGAGAGGAGCACCACATCTTTGAAATATATAATATTATTTTTAAAAAAGAATATTTAGAGAATAATGAAAATCTTATAAATCTGTTATGTAAGCGCACATAAATACATTTATGTGCATCATGTGACTACAACAAAAAGAAGGTAAACACATTGCAAGCATTTGATATATTATACATGTGCATCAAAATACATGTAAGTGCGTCACATAAGCACATCGAAAAGCATGCAAGCACAAGGACATTAAAAGTGCAAAAAATTCTATGCAAATGCACCGACATACATGCAAGTACATCACATGAGCACATCAAAAAGTGTGAAAGTACATTAAAAGCGTGTGAATGTGTCATGCAAATGAATGAAAAAGGGTCCAAGTGCATTGCGAGAGAGCAATAAAAAAGTATATCAATCCATTGAAAGCATACGAACACACAAATAGAAAAATTGAGAATACTACGTGGGGTTATGATCGATGTGAACTAATTTAATTTTGAAATTAAAACCAATTTTCCTATGTGTCCCAAAAATGTGCACTAATACTTGAACAGAAAGTCAAAGTATGTTACACAAGGTTAAAAACCTGATTAAATAAAAGTCCCTTATCAAATTATACACTCGTATGTGCTCCAACAAATATATTAAACATACAAAAATATCTAAGAATGCTGCGTAGATTAAAATAAATAGTAACTTAAATTTTGAGTACAATCCCTCTCCTTTTAAAAAGAAGAGAACTAACAAAACTTGAATTAATAAATAAATATACGACCATAAAGTCTGTAAAGACTTTTGATTTTTCGTTTTTATCAGGCCTTCAATGCCCATTTAAAAAAAAATCATTACAAATATGCAAACTTTCGAGTTAATGCTCGGATAAAAATTCACAAAATCAATAGTTGAACCCAATCCTCTATTAACAGGCATGTAAAGTTAACAAGATTCAAATTTACAAAATGGAAAAGGTCAACCTTCTCTGATATTGATCATGTTGAAAGATCTCAAATAGAGGGGATCATTCTCAAAAGTGAAATTTCATTTTACAAACACAAATATTTTTTAAACGACTTCAACATCACCTCGATGATTATTATGTTGAAAGTAAATCTTAACTGGATGAGATTATATGACATTTAAATACCCTCAAATTCCAAAATTAATAACTCGAAGCTCAAATTGCAATAAAAATTTAAAATTTCATACTTATCAAAATTTAAAAATGCTCAACCTAAATCTACTCCTATATAACTTAAAGCAAAATCATGCACCCTCCACAACCATTTGTCGGAGGGGATAAATTTAAGAATAACCTCATCTCACAACGTGCCAATATCTTGTCGAAAATGTCACTAAGATTTATTCTTAGATAATCTCTCATCAGTAAGAACCAATCTGTCACGACCTAGTATGGAGGCTCGAATTAACGAGATGGTAACAGACGGTCGGATAATTGATTAAATTTTATTTGTTAAAATAATCTTTAATAAACTGAAAGAGACATAGAATGAAAGAGACACTAAAACCTCAAAATATTTAAAATAAAATGAATTAAGCATCTTTCACTCGGAGCGTCACGCCTATGATATATATTATCTCTTATTCTACTCATTTTAAGTTAATCAATTAATACATGTGAAAGTTATTGGAAACAAAAGTGAGTTATAAAAAAAATTGAGTGAGTAAATCATACTTTTAAATTACAGTAACAAAAGGTATTAAAAAAAATATACAAGATCTTTTCAAGAACATAATTTAATTCTATTTAAGATTCATATCAAAACATTATTATCTATATTATGCATACATCATATATGCCACATATATTGTATCTTTACCATTTCTTAATAATACAACAGTCATTAGAGACATCATCTAAAATAGTACTAATAAAATTGCTCATTTTCCATTTTCGTTTCTATTTCCATAATATTTTTCATTTATGTGCACGGATACATTGCATCCTCAGTCAGTACTATATGGGGGTGTGCTCCATCAATCAGCATGCACATATAAACAATTTATTTATTTACCACTCACTAACTTTCTATAGTCCATATGTTGAATAATCATGCTAACTACCAAACAATTCAATATGACGATTAAAAAAAAATGTTAGAATTTTACAACAATTAATAATTACCCTATATCAATTAATTCCATGAACTTAAATAAAATTCAGTAAACTTAAATTAAAAAAATAACACCATTACTATAAAATAAAAACATAAGTACTCACCTCGAATTGGATGCCTTGACAAACACCTTAATTATCACTTCATAGACACCAACTTAACAAATATATAAAAAGCTTCTCCTTAAAATTTTAATTAATAATTGCTCTTACACTCTAATTACTTAGTTAATTCACTAATTAGAATTGAATTTTAAAATATTCATTCTCTCATATATATATATATATATAAACAATATTTTCTTTATTATTATTTTTTAGATTTACTTTTAACTAAAATTTATTCTTTATTATTAATATGTCAATTATCACTAATCATTCAATTCATTATTTTCATGTCATAACCTCTCATTTAAAAAACATTTTTATTTATTATTAATTTCTAAAATAAAATTTATAAATCTAATAACTTCTCTCTTTAATTATCTATTTAAATATAGTTTTATTTTTCTATACAATTTATCTATAGTTCATAAATTCGTTGTTCTTCTAAATTTAATTTATTTTTATAACATAAATTTAATCTCACATATGAATTTAAATATGCTCTCTATATATATTAATTAATTTTTATTTCAACGTTAATACTTTTTAAGTTATTTAAAATATTAATTTTAAATTAAACTTCCTTAATTATATTTATTAATTTATTCTATAAAAATCCATAAATTTTAAATAATTAAATTTACTAATAATTATGTATTAGATTAATTGTTTATTCTTTATGTTAAACATTCTTTCTTTCTCTCTTTTATTAATTTTTCCTTAAAAACTTTATAATATAACTAATTAGTATATCAATTAAATTATCTTTATTTATTATCTACAAAATAAATCCTTATTTATAAATTTTAATCTTAATCTTACCTTTCCAAGCCGTGCCCGCAGCTCAATCCTTCTCCTTCTCCCTCGATCTACTCCTCCATCTCTTCTCTAATTTATAGAGAAGATCCCTCCATCAGTTTCTTCGACTCCTCTTTCATCATCTTCAGTTGACGATGCCGCTGCAATCAAAAGACCAAACGACATCGGCGCTCCTTCCTCTTAGACAATCTCCTCTCATTCAAAGCCTCTTCTATTTGTATGGTTCAAAAGGAGCGAGTGAATCACAGATATCTCACACGAGGAGTCGCTTTTTTCATATTTCAATGCATTTCCTTGCTCAATCGCATGATTCGGTCCGTCCAGTTGCTCCTGCATCTACAGTTTTGCCGCTCGACTCGCTTTGTTTTCTGCTTCACCTGTTATTTGATTAGGGTCGAGTCAATTGAACCAACCAAGCACGGTTATTACACAAGCACATGTCCTTTAATGAGTGATTTTTTATCAGATAGGAATCATTAAATTAGGATCACGACTAGAGCTTGTATGTTCTCCCAACGTCTAAAACTTTTGAGTAATAAATCATATGGTATATTTAATAGGGCACAAAGCTCCCTATTAGCTAAAGACAACTTGAATTGTCCTCTTACACAAATATCCACCCACAAGATACCCTTGGATGAAACAACCCATGATTGCCGACAAAACTTTTTTGATCAAATTGGGGCAGCTACTTCCTCTAACTAGGTAGACTAGGGACCCTGACTATAAGATCTTAATGAGTTCATCATCATTTCTCCCACCATCAACTTTGAATGCAATGTGGTAACTTTCTAATCTTAAATGTCAAATTTGTTGCTACAATAGACTAAGTTTTTTGTGTTTACCTAATGACTAGCCTTAATCACAATTGCTCTCCTATCATCAAGAGAGGTAACTACCCATATAAGCTTACACCTATGGGAAACATGAACTTAGACCTTAAAATCATCAATGAAATGAGGGAAAAATAAATGAGTAGCATTTATCTTCAATTTAATTTACCTTCTGAAATTTTGAACTGAAACATCCATTAAAACTCTCTTTAAACACAGACATGCAAGGACGCAAATTTGCAAAGCTCATAAGCAAAAGGCGGTAAACTTTTAGATCCTAGAGCCAAATTAATGCTAGTATATATATGCTAAACACTAAGTTTCTATCAGTTAACCATAATAATAAAATTTCTCTCATCTTCCGAAGAGAATTATATAAGGGGCTTACACTTATGAGAAACCAAGAACAATACATAAAATCCTTGTAAAATAAAAGTGAAATTTTTAGGTAGTGTTTTATCTTAAAATCTAATTCATCTTATGAAAATTTGACCTGAAAATAAACTCTCTCGAAAGAACCAGGCATGAATTTCTAGAGCCTACAATGATGGTGTTTCAAAATTTAGAGTTATAATTCTCCACAATCAATAGTGGAATTTGTAATGATAATAACAAGAAATGCCATCAATTTGTTGTAATTCTTGTATGATGATCTATTTTTCTTTTTCCTCTCGGTGTTTGCATAGGTTTCACCTCTCCCAACACTTGTGACACCTCGGGTCCAAAAAGGGTGGCCCGAAGAGAGAATTGAGAAATCTTCAAGGTTAAGTTCTAGACAAAAAGAGGCTTCAAATAGACTTGTGTAGTAGGTGAAATCAATTTGGAAAATTCAAAATCAAGCCAAAGTGTATCGAGCACTTCTAGGATGGGTGAATTTTTATTGCACCGCAAAGGGCAAAATTTTACTTAGCCTGGGATGAAACTAGCTAGATCAAAACGGGCAAAATCTCACATATTATGGGTTGGCTCATCACACCAATCAAATGATTTAAGATGTATAAGTTAATAAATCTCTCAATTAGATTAAAACTAGACATGGATCATGATTTTTAATGTCCAAACTTAAAGATTAATTCATACAAGTGTATTTATTTCAACTTGTGATTCTGCCAGGAAAAGAGAGTGAGAGCAACTTGTAAGATATTTCAACTTTGAATGCAGTGTGGTAACTTTCTATAGCTAAAATGATATGGTAACTGATTCCAAGGTAGAGGTTGCAAGTTTGAGTCCTGATTGCACCACCATTGCTTTAAGATAAATATTCCCTAGCTTCTACGTGGACTTTTGTCTGTAACTAACATTGTGCCCTATTTTCAATTAAAAAAAATTAGAATATATTTATGTCCTCTCTCTCTCAATGGAGAAAAATAAATAAATGTTAGTAGTTACAAGCAAGCCTTCAAATGGACAATCAAGAAAGATTTCTTACAGTTAGTCCCGCACATTCATCATTGACACAAACTGTTTCATTGAGCGCCTCTGCTACTCCCTTACCATCATCATGAAGCAACCTCCTACATGAATAGTGAAGGTTTAGCAAACTTATTGACCAATAAAATAGTAATATAAGAGTCGAGAGGACAGCACTTAATATTTAGTGGCCAGGCCTGAACTTAACGGTTGTGCTTTAAAACAAAACTGATGGAATGGTTTTGGTAAACTTATTACTCCCAAAATTACACATCACCAATGTAAACATTTCAGCAAAATAAACAATGTAGTCTGGAACAGAAGACACAAATAGGTTAGATCAGAGATAGATAACGACAAGGTTTTTTAGTTTAAAAACAGCAAAAATTGCAAGCGTCGCAAGTGGAGCAATTGGTAGAACAGTCAAGCAATTACCCAGCTACCCATGTCCAATGCAGCAAGGAAACATATGCAAGTCACACGTCATGAAAGCAATAGACTTCGGCTTAACAGATGACAAAATTTGAGCTTCAATACAGAGTCTGGAAGTCCTAGTTTACATGATAAACGGGGCAGAATGTACCTATGAAGCATCAATTCTACTTGCCCATCCTGTATGCTAGAACCACCCATACTTCGGTCTACCAAGAGGGAGAGTTCTGTGCGGTTATCTTGCAAGTAAATCCCAAGGTTTATCTACAAAGAAATTAATTTACATAAACAAAAGCAAGTGGTATCTCTTGTTTACATGTTAACATTAGTGGCTAGAAATTACATGACAGCCTAACTGTATATCTGCCTTAGGGCATAAAAAATGGACATTCTAAACAATAGTAGCTGGTTTGTTGGAAGAATGATGTCAACTGCTTTGAAAGCATAATAATGCTGAAGTGTAAAGCTCCCTCCTTCCCTTACTCTCTCATTCTTTCTCTTTTTCTTTTTTATTTCTTTACAGTACAAAGCATGAAATATAGCAGCTCTTAAATTAGTAAATTGCACACATTTGTAAATTATTGTGCTTTTAAAGCAAAAATATGCATCAGCACTAAGACAAATCAAGTAAATAATTAAATAAAACTTAAGCATGAGCAGGTCACACTACATGAAGGAAATGAAAAAAAGAACTGGAAGCCAATACAAAATAGTCAAGATAAATGCCAAAGAGAAAAATGAAGAATGAAACAATAAAGGAAGAATGAAACAATAATAATTGATCCTAAATCTAAAATAAATCTCAATGCAAGTGTGAAAAAAAAGGAAAAAGAAAAAGAATACAAACCCAAAATAATTAATTAAAACTAAAATACCTATCCACCAAAGAAATTAAATAACCAAAGAGTAGGTTGTAAAACTAAAGAACATGGTTGGAATGCATTGAGTTTAAAGAGATTACCAATAAAAAAAGAGCAGGGTGTAACTAAAGCACAAGTTTGGAGTGCTTTGTGATTTAAGAGAGAAGCACATGCTTTGCTTCTTTAGAATTCTCTTCTTTTCTGACCTCAGAATCCGGTGTTTCAAATTGGATTTAAATTGCCGATATCAATGAGTGTTTACAGTCACTAGCGTATAAATAAAAACTTACAGGATAATAATTTCCAGCAACAGGTTGGTGTACTTGCAGTACCCAGTCTGACCTATAATTTCGAATCTGTGAAAGCCAAAAAAAAAAAGGTTATGAATTAAATAGGAAGCTGTAAAACACAATGCAAATAAAAAAATTGAACCGTTCTACCAGAAACTGGAATTGTTCATGTGTAGTATAGAACTGCAATTAATGATTATAAACTGCAAGTGAAATCATGAATTTTACCCTCTTTAAGAAATCTCGCCCATTTGAATCTGTGTAAAATATCTTATTGGTCCGCATTCTCGTAGTAAATTGGGTGGCTAATTCTTTCCCATTTCCATCTCCAATGGGCATCGGACCAACCTGAATTGTAGTGCTTCATATTATTAACAGATTCATAACATGAAACCAATGACAAATGGATAAATTACTTCTCAAATTTATGAAGTACAGAAGCTCGCATGCAGTCATCTTATCTAGAAAAGCATAATCATTTTGAAAAAACACAAGAATGCGGTGAATCTCAAGAGTATCAACTATTTAAAGAAAATGCTTACTGCAAACTCAAACTCTACATGCTCCTTTGCCTTGTATACCCTTGTAATCTGCAAAAACATTTGGCGATTATGTTGACTAAATTCAATTTACCAGTTTTCCAAAAAAGATAAAGCTAAAAAAAATTAATATGAACATCAAAAAAATTAACATAGCATTATCAAAAAAATATATATATATATATATATATATATATATATATATATATATATATATATATATATATATTTTTTTTTTTTTTTTTTTTTTTTTTTTTTTTTTTTTGAACAAGTAAAAGTTGCCCATTCAAGATACAAAAATAAATCTTGGAGAAAATCTTCTTTTACTCTCTTTATTTTATTTAAATTTATTAAAAATAACATTCCAATAGAAGTAAATTGATGGAGGATGGCAGTAGACTACTCGGGGAAGTTTTTATCAATTGAGGAAGAGGCAATAGAATAAAGGAAAGGGATTAGTGAAATAGTACATTAACTCATAAAAGATAAAATAAAGACAAAAAAGGACAAACATAAATCAAGGTCAATGTTCTTTATACTCATCAACTACTTGTAACCTAGCACATCATGTGGCTCCATCTGCGTGGCCTCGCACCTATGCTTGAGGCACAACTCTTCTTGATCGTGGTCAGATGGGTGGAATGGTTCCACCATTGTTCCGCATGTGGTGAGCAAGGTCCACGCATACTGGCACTCTATATAATACCCAAAAAAGTACACAAACTTTCCTTAAATGTTCATCTATTTTTCATTAAATCCTACTTCTAGTTCCGAGCATTTTTTACATTATGACATATAGAAATAAATGTCAAATCTTAATCTA
Organism: Dendrobium huoshanense; assembly: GCA_016618105.1. Lineage (NCBI taxonomy): Eukaryota > Viridiplantae > Streptophyta > Magnoliopsida > Asparagales > Orchidaceae > Dendrobium > Dendrobium huoshanense. The sequence continues at coordinate 5,628,262 of CM028354.1, forward strand.
ATTGTATATGTATAAATATTAAAAGCATAACTATTTAATATTTCAAGATCAGTTAATTAATTAACTATAAGTTATACTAGTAACTGTCATTTGTTTTCATTATTTTATTTCTTTTACTGTAGCTTTTCCACTTAGCACAACATGCAAAAGGACTTGATGAGATCTGGCGGCTGGAAATAGCTAAAGGGCATTAGTGGATTTAGGAATATATTAAATTAATATATAGTGGAGAATAGGGCAGAACTATCAGCTTTTGCCTTAAGCCCTTCATTCTTATTTCATTTTTTCTACCCAATAAAACCTCTAGAGCTGAAGTTGGTTGTGAGAAGTTGGGTGAGGGGTGAGAAGTAGGGAAGAAATTGTTGTATGTGTTGACCTCAACAGTAAGATTAAAATCAAAGGGAGAAGAGAAAATCAAAATCAAGCAAAAATCCACGTAATCCTGAAATCTTGCCGAAAAGGAGGAAGAAATCCCGCTTACCTGCAGAACGGCGACGCTCCAGTCGATTCTCCGTGAAATCGTGCTCAAAATCTGCGATCCCACCTCGATTGAGCGCCCAAGTCGCCTTTAAATACCGGATCAACCCCATGGCTTTGGGCTGCTTCTCCCTTCGGCTCCACACTTCCCGTCGCCACTTCCGACCTTCTCCACAGCCGAAGCTCTCCCACGACCGCAAACCTCTCCTGGATCCTGATTCCTCTCGCAGCTCTCAACTCCAAACTCCCTTCCTCCTCCGACTCCACACACAGAGAGCCGGAACGCTGTTCAGTCCACGACCTCCTTTGTCCGACTCCACACTCATCTCCTTCCAAGCATACGAAACTATCGTTGCTTCTCAGATCCCGCCTCCCCTCTCATCTCCGATCCACTGCTGTCGATCTCTGGTCCTCCAGTCCAGAGAGAGAGTGAGAGAGAAAGAGAGATGGAGAAGCTTCTTCCCCTACTTAGCCGAACCATTCTTCTCATCCGACCTCCCCTACCCAATCTCCTTCCACGGCTTTCACTCCCTGTTGGATCGGAAGTAGCGACAGGAGCTCACTTGCTGAGAAGGTAACCTCTCCCTTTCACGGCAAATTATTGGGTCAGGTGACCGAAGCCATCTCTCCGTTCGGTCGCCAATAGAAATGCGCCATCTGTCAGTCGTTTTTTTAATTTAATATTAACACTTTATGTCTTGTCAGAGTTAGCGACCCGACCCGATAACGCTATTCATTTGAACTTTTAAGCTTTTGCCACCCTATTTTTTCATTTTGAGACCCGCGAAAGACGCAAATATGTGCTGCTGTAGAAGAAAAAACGAGCCAGAAAATTGCAGAGAAGAAATGGACTGCTCAGTGAAGAGGGAGGTGGAAGAGGGAGTGCATGAATCAGAAAAGATGCATGAATCGGAAGGGCTGGTGCATGAATCGGAATCGGAACATGTGCATGAATCGGAATCGGAACCTAACTTAGCCGGAAATTCCTCTGGTTTCAACATATCGGTAAGTATCTTGGAAAAACGAAATAGAAAGTTGTTTGTAAGCAGAATAAATTTCTTAAGCAGAAAGTTGACGTAGGTTTCAGCTCATTATTCTTAGGATTTTTGATGTTGCGATTTTTAAGCAGAATAAATTTCTTTTGTCGAAAAAGTAAAAAATAAAAAAATCTAATGTTGTTGTTGCTTAGCATTCATTATTGATTTTTAGGATGAAGATGATAAATAAAAGAATGCGCTATAGTTCCGCTATAGTTGCGCTATAGTTGCGCTATAGTTGCGCTATAGTTGCGCTATACTTGCGCTATACTTGCCCTTTACTTGCGCTATACTTGCCCTTTCAGGCTGTATACAAAGATGAGACAGAAGCATATGAATGTTTTTGCATTTATGCTCACGATAATGGCTTTAGTGTCCGAAAGGATCATCACAGTTTTTGGCCAAATTCTAGGAAGATAAAATCGAAGGACTTTGTTTGTTCAAAAGCTGGTTTCAAAAAAAGTGATGATCATAATTCAGGGAAGAGGAAGAGATTCATTAGACCAGTTGTCAGAACTGGTTGTCCAACCATGGTGAGGTTTGTCACTGATGAAGACGGTTACTGGCATGTCAAAAGATTTATTGAATCCCACAACCATGAATTAGCTAGCCCAGCCGACCGACACCTTTTAAGATCATGTAGGAATGTTATTGAGGAAAAAGCTGCCGTGCTAAAATCGATGACAAATGCAGGGATTAGAACCGTTGATGCATATGCCTACCTTGCAGAGGAAGTTGGTGGATGTGAGAATGTCGGATTCTCTAAGAGGGACGCCTACAATTTGATTCAGAAGGAGAAAAGAGCAAGGATTGAAATTGGTGACACTAATTCTTTGATTCAATTATTTAAAGATCGACAAGTTGAGGACCACATGTTTGCATGGGATGTTCAATATGATGATCAGGATAGATTGTTAAATTTTTTCTGGGTTGATGGCAGAAGCAGGATAGATTATGAATGTTTTGGAGATGTGTTGATTTTTGATACTAGTTACAGGCTGAACAAGTATAATTTTGTTTGTGCGCCATTTGTTGGTGTTAACAATCATTGGCATAATATTTTGTTTGGGTTGCTTTTTTGTCAGAAGAAACAATTGAAAGTTTTACATGGTTGTTTAAAGTATTTGTACGAATAATGGGTAATAAATATCCAACAACAATATTCACTGATCAGGACCAAGCTATGGCCAGGGCCATAGAAGTTGCATTACCTCACACTCGTCATAGATTATGCCAATGGCACATATTTAAAAAGGTTCCATCAAAAGTTTCCATCTACAATAGCAATAATAAAGTTAGAGGACTCTTCCATAAGTGTATGAGGTGGTGTGATTCTGAGGAAGTGTTTGAGGAAGCGTGGAATGAAATGATCAAGGAAGGGAATCTTCATAATCATGAATGGTTGCAGGATCTTTATAAGATAAGGAGAAAGTGGTCAACTGCTTTAAACAAGGATTCCTTTTGCATGGGCATTTTATCAACGCAACGTAGTGAGTGTACTAATAATGTGTGTCATGGCATTTCAAAGCCAACAAGTTCATTAACTGATTGTTTTCTTGGCTTGGAAAAGGTACTGATGAATTGGCGGCGAAATGAGCAAGATGAGGATTACAAATGCAGTCAATCTGAAATTGTTCCCGTGATAAAGAACAGCTCAATATTAAAACAAGCTGCTAGATATTACTCAAGAAGAATATATTCAATTTTTGAGGAAGAATTTATAAAGGCTGTGGGAGAAATGAGTATAGATTTTGTCTCGACTGATTCTTCAAAGTATATAGTCAACTACATAGAGAAAAAGAATCAAAACCATCCTTGGGTTGTTCACTTTGATGCAACAGAAGGTAACATTCAATGCAGCTGTAAGAAGTATGAAACCATGGGATTGCTGTGTTCTCATTGTTTGAGGGTTTTTAAACAGTTGGATATGGCTAAATTCCCTGAGAAGTACTTATTACTTCGTTGGTCAGCAAGGGCTCGACAAGTTTTTTATTCAGGTTACTTGCTTAATTCTCAAAGAAGTAATAATTTCCAAAGTGGTAGGGGATTCATATTCAGAAATCAGGTGAGCAGGTTTGCATATCAAATGAGCACGGAAGCTCAAGGGAATGAAGAGGCAGAGGAGTTTATTCTTTCCTCATTGCAAAACATGTATAAAAAATTATACTTAATTCTTGGTGGCAAGAAAAGAAATCAGAAGGATGTTGCTAGTTCCCAAGGTGGAACTGCAAATTTGAAAGATCCTCTAAAGCGTAGACCTAAAGGCATATCAAATGCAAGACTGAAAAGCCATTGGGAGAAGAAGAAACGGCCTAAAAGTAAGTTTTTAATAATTTGTTAATTATTTAATTCCTAATCCTAATACTAAAGCTCTAGTTTCTTACAGATAAGAAACCTTTGGTGGGGGATAATCCATTGGAGGAACCTTCTTCAACACAACCTTCTTCAACACAGATGAACTTTTCAAGCATGCCTGAATGTTTCAGTGAGGAATATATAACCGGCATACCATCATGCCAACCTGGAGCTGAATACACCAAGTTGATGATGGATTTTCTTTCTTCGGAGTTGGAATTTAATGAATTTGCAATGTAATAATATTTATTTGGACTTAATGATTTCATTTATTGGTTGTAATAAAAATTTTTTTATAAATCATGCGCTATAGTTGTTTGATATCTATATGAAGATGATATCAATTATTTATTTGGACTTATGTAATTTGGACTTATGTAATTCATTTATTGATTTCAATTATTGCTTTTTAGGATGAAGATGATAAATAGAAAAACTTAACTTGTTTGATATACTTGCGCTATGGTTACGCTATACTTGCGCTACGGTTGCGCTATGGTTGCGCTATACTTGCGCTATACTTGCGCTATACTTGCGCTATGGTTGCGCTATACTTGCGCTATACTTGCGCTATACTTGCGCTATGGTTGCGCTATAGTTTAGCTATTGTTGCGCTTTACAGAATACACATTTTAAAAGTTACAGATTTTAGAGAATGCTCATTTATAAACAGAATATAACAGAATATGCACATTTTATACAACAATCAAAAACTATATAAAAACATAATAAAATGCACATCAAAAAGTATATAAAAATATAATAAAATGTACATTTATAAATCATGGACAATATTTACAACAAGTTACAGATTGTTTACTTCTTTGTTTGTAGAAAAAGAAAATATGCTAACTCTGCCCTAAATTTAGGCATATGCTTTTGCCAATCTTTAAGAGCATTCCAGTCTGTTTTTTTTCTTTGCACGGCCTTTTCCATATATTTACAAACGAAGATTCCGCAATCGTAGTCGTTTGATTGTGTTGGAATTCCACGAACCGCCTGGACATTCTATTTCGTAATATCGCTTGAAAAGCATCCTATGGTGTCCTCGTGCAAATACTTTATCTGTACGAATAAAACATTATAAAAATTTATATTATGTATATAAACATAGTAATCTGGATATAACTTGAAATATGAATTTGAACTTACAACTGTATGACAAATATTCTTGTGTTCAGGATTTGGTAATGAATCATACATTTTCCAGACCTTCTCCTTCAATTTTCCAACAAGAAGAACCCAATGCTTCTCGTAAATTATGGGAAGTACAATAAGTTTGCTTTCTTGAATTGAAACAGGATTAATGTGATTGATAAAAATTTGATAATCCATATTGTATGACTTGTAAACCTGCAATAACTCAGTTCTATAAGGAAAAACAAAAGTGAAAAAAAGGATTAAAATATTATTTATACTTACCCTGTACAATGGAGAAATGTACAAGTAAGGATGAAATTTCTCCGCCATTAACCTACTCTGCTCAAGTAAAAAGAAAGCAAAAGCATCTACATGGTTATCTGCTAACCAATCATTTGTAAGCAGCATGTCAATATATGATCTTTTTATCTCGATATTTCCATATTGAAAAATTACGTGTTCCCTACAAAAACAAAGAAAAATTTAATGTTAACACGCAACCTTTAAAAAACCTTAGCGCAACCTTCAAAAAACCATAGCGCAACCATAGCGCAACCATAGCGCAACCATAGCGCAAGTATAGTGCAACCATAGCGCAACCATAGCGCAACCATAGAGCAACCATAGCGCAACCTTAGCTTACTTTGTATTAAATTTCTTGAAAAATTCATCCATCATTCGTTGTTTTTCCTCAGTCAGAAATTGCTTCCCTGGATAATCCATATTTTCCAATGCTGGTCTTGTCTCAACTATTATATTTTCTACAGAAATAACCTCTTTATTCTTCTTTACGTATGGTATGATTGGTTTTGATGATCTCTCTTCTTTTTCATCATTTTCTCTTTTTCTCTTTTGAGGTGGAGGTGGAGTTGGAAGTATTGGTTGTTGTGGGGGTATTGGTGATTGTGGAAGAATTTCTTCGGCCAATGGTGGAGGTGGAGGTATTGATGGTTGTGGAAGAATTTCTTCGGCCAATGGTGGAGGTGTTGGTATTGGTTGTTGTGGAAATTCTTTGGCCATTGGTGGAGGTGGAGGATGATCTTGTATTGGTGCCTGTCCTGAAGGATACATGTTGTGGAAGTTCACGGATTGGAAGCTGGAGGCAGATGTAGATACATGCGGCTTATCTGGATTGTGATCACACTGCATTTGAAATTCAATGAATTTGTACTTCAGTGAGTCTTGATCAGCCTGCAGTTTCTCCAAAATATCTTCAACTCTGTCCAATCTTGCTCCCACATTATCTTGAATTTTATTTAACATCTTCTCAAAAATTTCAAAACATTTATTCTGAACAGCCTCTAAATATGCCCTTCTAATGGGTGGCTGTTCAGCAAAAGGTTGACTTGTGGAAATTTTTTCGGTAGGTGGACGAGTAGAAGGCTGAGTTGGCGGCAGAGACTCAGTTTCTGGTGGTTCATTATGAGGAGAATCAGGGGGAGGGAGAGGAGGAGAGGGAGGTGGGGAGGGAGGTGGGGTGGTGTCAATTTTCTTTCTTGCGGAAGCCTTATTTTTCTGTGGTGAATGAAATTTTTGTGGTTCATGACCTGAACGGGTTTCCAAGTTTTGTATGGCAGTAATGTCGGCCCCGTATTTTTCGGCCTCCTCATTGGTAACATTGTCAAGACAAATAAAAATCTGCAAAAAACAAAAAAATTTATTAAAAATCATAGCGCAACCATAGCGCAATCATAGCGCAACCATAGCGCAAGTATAGCGCAACCTTAGGGCAACCATAAAATAATTTGCATCAATAAAATGAAAACATTACCTCACTTTTCTTTAAAAATTTAAATAATTTGGCTGCATTTTCTTGAGTAAAATATAATTCTGTATACCCCTGCCATCTAAGAAAACGTGATCTTATTTCTGAATCGGTTGGTTTATTCAAAGAAAAATGTTCCAAAAATCAAATCTGTATAATGCCAAAAAAAAAAATTTTAATGTTAACATTTAAAAACATTAAACATTTAGAAAAACCAATAGGAGTGAAAACTTACCAGTAGAAGAGGAAAAAAGCCATTGATGTAACCCAATGGTCTTTGTTGTTGAAACTTCTCAAAAATTGTATTGAACTCTCCAACCATGAAGTTCCTTAAGGAATAAGCCCAATTAATGGAACTAAACTCACTTAAATTATTTGCAACAGTTGTGAGCCTTCTAGGGGTTTTATGACTATTTAGTGGAAAGAAAATGTTGGATAACAAAAACATAATAAAGGTCTTTATTTTTGTTGCATTATCAGTTAATCTGTCTAATTTTGACATTTCATTTTTAATTTCAGTTGACAGAGGTCCATTTAGAGGATCAATCCTCCATTTGATATCAATGCCTCTGTTTGGCAAACCTGTCAGAAAATTTCAGCTGTTAAAGTTCAAAAAACATATAGCTATAAAAAATTCCAAATTCAAAATATTACCTGTCAACAAAGAAACCTCGTCAGTAGTGAATTTCAGAACATGACCGAGGACGATGAAGCCCTCATCAGCAGGACTCCAGAATTTAAGAACCTCAAACAGAAGTGGTATACACTGCTGGAATGCGGGGAACATCAAAAATTGATGAATGTTCAAATTCTTTAATGTTTGCTCCACTTCATCATCTATGATCTCGGCAAAAGCATCACAATGTTTCCGGAAAGAAGTAACATAACATCTAGATGTTACTGGCCTTTGATAGGGAGTCCTCATCTATAACAAAAAGAAAAATCAGAACTATACAAATAGCGCAACCATAGCGCAACCATAGCGCAACCATAGCGCAACCATAGCGCAACCTTAGGGCAAACATAGCGCAACTTTATATTTCGTAATTATTTAGCTTAAAAAAGTTTAAAATAAAAAAAAAACCAAAAAATTGAAAACCACATTGAACATATATTCTAGTTTTACAACTATTACTAAACCCTAAAACTTAGAAGATAGCGTAAACCTTTCGTATCATTTGCTTCATCCATTTACGAAGAGAAGAAGCGTGAAAAATCAGAAAATAAATATTTGAAAGGAAACATTGGTAAAATTATAAGTAAATCAAACCCTAAAATTTAACGGCAATATAACTTTAACGCAACGAAAGCGCAAGTAAAGCGCAAGTTAGGCGCAACCATACCTCTTCCTGATTGCTGGTCTTCTACAGTATCGTCGTCTACCTCCGGCAAGAATAAGCAAATGCAGAACCGAAGGTTATGGAGGAATCCGAGAGCTCGAGTAACAGTGAAAATGTCGCTCGAAAATAAAATGCGCGGCGTTTCCATTCTTTCTTCGCCAATAGAATAGCGTTATCGGGTCGGGTCGCTAACTCTGATAAGACATAAAGCGTTAATATTAAATTAAAAAAACGACTGACAGATGGCGCATTTCTATTGGCGACCGAACGGAGAGATGGCTTCGGTCACCTGACCCAATAATTTGCCCCCTTTCACGCACAATCTTCGGCCAAATCCAGTAATACCGCCGAGTAGAGAGGAAGGGGGAGATATAGATTTTAATTAAAATTAATGATTATTAATTTTAATTAGAATTTATATTAATTATATTAGTTATAATTATTCTAATTGATTATATTATTATAATTAATTATAAATAATACTAATTAATTAATTTTAATTAAAGAATATTTTAATTAATCATAATTAATTAACTTTAATCAACTTTAATTATTGATTTAATTATAATTATTAGAATTAATTATGATTAATTTTAAGTAATTATTCATGATTAATTTAAAATAATTATGAATAATCTTAATTAAAGTTAATATTAATTAATTATGATTAATCATTATTATTTTTAAATTAAAATTAATTAAGGGTATTTATAATTAATTATTTTAATTAATTATAATAACTCATTATAATAAATTAAAGGTAATTATAATTTTGTGTTATAATTAATAAGGTGGAGAAAATATAAATACCTCTTTTACCTTCTTCTCCCTCGATCCATGCCGACCCCGCACAGGTATGACTTCTAAACCCTAAAACTTCGAGAACTCGTTTCAACGCATTCATCGAGACAAAACGACCACCTATACACGCTTTCTTAGCGTGGTGGGAGGGAGTGCGTCACGACGCTTGTGAGGAAGCGGGTAATCACCTAAAATCCCTTCTTCGAAGTTCGTATCGCCTTGGAAACCCCGCCTATACATGCTTTTCTTAGCGTGGTGGGATGGGAGCCCGGTGCGATGCATGCAACGGAGCGGGGATACCCATAAATACCCGCTTGTGGGGAAATAACTGTTTTTCTTGCAAAATATTTTAAAAATACCCATACACGCTTTTCTTAGCGTGGTGGGGGATCAAAAAATACACGGCCGCGATGTCCTTGAAAGAGGGCACCTACCATACACGTTTTTCCTAGCGTGGTGGGAAAGGCCCAGTTTTTCATATTTTTCCCCTAAATGGGGGAGACGCCGTAAGGCTGCCGAAATTTCGGGTGAATGTGAGATTTGATTTGGACCTCATTTGAACCCAGAAGAGCTATGAAGAACTTGTACTTGGACTTTGAACAAGATCTAAGTGACTTAATAAACATCTGAACCCAAATAAAAAATATGCAAGAAGGCTTAAATTGAACTAAAGTCAAACTTGAATCAAGCTCGGACCACAGTGGACTTTTAAATATGAACAAGAACTTGAACTTGCAAGGACAGTAGGGGACTCGAATGAAGGGAAGAGGCTCTTCTTAAGCCTAAACTGCATTTGGACTAGAACTCTGACATTGAACTTGAACAATGAAAAGGATTTGTATTTGGACATAAAGCAGATGATTAATAAATAATTGATTCTAAATAAAATAAGTTCATACTTGAACTTGATTGGAATACTAAGTGAACTTTGGACAAATGAGGACTCGATCGCAACATGATATGAACTTGAGCATAATTAATTATGTAATGATTTAAATCATATGAACTTAAATATGGATCTAAGTTGGATTGAATTATGATTGAGGTGAATAATTTCTTGAAAGGATAATTTTTCTAATGGGATCTCCACTTTTGTTTGAATGCAAATCTTAATTAAGAAAGATTTGAGTCATTCAAACCTCATGCAAGCAAATAAGGACCCATGTGTAAATCCTTTCCAAACTTTGACATGGAACTTTTGAATGATAATTTCTAATATGCAAAGATCATCTTAATTGGGATAAAGATGTTGATAAATGATGATATTAGACTTATCATGCATATTGAATCATCAAAGTAAGAAGTTTGCAAATGAAGTTCGTTCATAAGCAATAAAAGAAAACTAAGGAATTTGGTTCGATTATAAATTCATGATATAAGCTTTTGGACCATACCAATTGATTCATAAGATCAGAGCTAGTTCATCCCTAATCTACTTGAAGTGAATATATTGATTCACTAGAAAGGCTCTTGATGAATATGATGATTCATGGTTTGCTTGTAACCAATGCCAAAGTATTCATCTACGATCATGCACAAAGGATGTAACATGTTAGTGAGCAACATCAAAAGAGCTATAATGAATAGAAATATTTATTATGCTCAACGATTCAATCATCATTTGATTTGCAAGCAACCATCAACAAGGATTAAGGACACATGATCTACCCACAAGTAAAGATCAATTAGAGAATGCAACAAATTTCCACAATCAACATCAAGACGTAAACAAATGCATCCAAACCTTCAAGCAATGAATATTGAAATTGACGGGATGTGCAATGAATACAACAATATCCTACCAATCAATACTTGGGGACTTGCAGATACATGTAGCAACCAATATGCAGGTGGATAAGACAACCTACCAATCAATGTGCATGAAGAGGTTGGTGGCAAATGCGAACCCTTATGAATAACCGTAGGAGACCTGTTACGTACATAAAAGTTCCATCCACGAGCAAATACAAAAAGAGAACTGCAACAAATATGAGCTCCTACGGGCTACTGAAGAAGACTTCCACAACATTCAATGTACCGTTCACAAGCAAAATATAAATATAACAAAAATACCCCCGCAAGTGCACAGTAGTTTGTATATACATAGGCACACTAAAAAGGGTAAATACAATCATAACCCGCAAGGGCCCCGGCGAGTGTGTTATTGGTACACACGTGACGTCTAGGGATACTGCGTGGGTTAATAAACTTGAACCCGATCCTTCTAAGTATATAAAAGGAGTTGACAGAGTTCAATTATAAAATGCCCCCAAACACCGGCATGGGCCCCGGCGAGCGTGTTATTGGTACACACGTGACGTCAAGGGATGCTGTGCGAGTTATTAAGTGAATTCTAGTTCGAACCCAATCCTTCCATACGAATCAATAGGAGTCGACAGGGTTCGAACATTCAAACAAATATATGGTCGTGGCGACCAGTGCATTTATTTTAACACATTCATATTAGGCATTCAAAGCCTAAAATCAAGAGAATTCACTAACAAAGGAACAAAGCCTACAAAACCGGATCCCCTATCAACGATTTGATAAGGTCGACAAAGTTCAATCAACAAATGGAAATGACCCCAAACACCCCGGTGATGGCCGTGTTGAACGATGATCTCAACCGGAGGGGTTAATTTCAGGCATTTTCAAATGTCTCCCAAAAGTCCACTCAAAATCTAAAAATTATTTCAAATTCCAAGATATTTAAAAATGAAATCTAACTATCAAAAACTTAAAGCAAAATCCATCCACTCTTTGTAAAAGTTTGCCAAGGTGGACAAATTAAAATATACTTCAGCTCACAAAGAGCCAAACGCCTAGTCGAAAATATCACTAGGATTCATTCTCAAACAGTCTCCTGCCAGTAAGGACGTGGTACGTGTCCTCTAACCGACAGTTTTGCCGCCAAATGGTACTGCAGGTAAACGGTTATGACCCAGGGCCCTCTGAACCGAGTGGTTTTGCCTCCAAATGGCACCACAGATAGCGGTTATGGCTAGAACCAATGCGTTCCTTAATGACATCAAATTCTTGAGATATGAATCAATAAGATATGATCGATAGGGCATAAAGCTCTCTGTTAGCTAAGGTGGATTCAAATTTGTCCCCTTACACAAATATCCAACCCAGGTCAACAAGGTCTCCATGGACGAAGCAACCCATGGCTGCCGACAAGGATCCTTCTGTCAGGTTGGGTCGACTACCTCCTCTAACTAAGTAGAGCAGGGACCACGATGGCCCGGGACGACGGAGCCATGGGATCTTGATCAAGTCTATCATCCAATCCCCCACCATCCGCTTTAAGTACAGGATGGTAAAATTTCTATTTTGAATATCAAAATCTTCAAATTCCCAACTATTTTCAAACTTTCCAAAGATTTCCAAATACCCAAATTTAAACCCAATTTTCAAATCTGAATCATTGCTGCTATTATATGCCAGAAACACGTATACTCTACGTATATGATCGACGACTAACCTTAATCGAAAGTTCTCTCTCGTAATCGGGAGGGGTAATTAACTATAGGAGCTTGCGCCTATAGGAAACCAGAACTCAGATCATAAAGTCCTCACAAAATGAGGGCGAAATCTCTGGGTAGTGTCTTATCTACAAACCCATCTGTCTTCCAAAATATATCTCGGAACTTATTCAGTTAAAACTCCCTCGCCGAATAAAACGAAAAGCGGGCGGAGGCCGGGGCCGAATTTTCGGAGCCCAAAGTAGGTTGTTGCTAGAGGCTGCTGGAGAAGAAAATAATTCAGCAAACTAAGGTAAGAGATTAAGTAGATGCTGGAATTAAGTGTTTTTTGTTGGAATTAAGTTGCTATATTAAGTGTGGTTTACTGAAATTTGCATAAACATGTTGATGTTTGCTGAAATTCAGGTGTATCAAATAGTTGGGAGCTGCTGTATGGGAAATATTCAGCTGCTGCAGGCTGCTGTACGGGAAAAATTCAGCTGCTGCAGGCTGCTGTAGGGGAAGAATTCAGCTACATTAAGGTAAGATATAGATAATATAGATTGTAGAGTGCTCTAGATGATGAAATCAGTTAGGAAATATTGTATTTTGTTGTAATTCAGAAAATGGGATAGAAGATACTAAAATTTGAGCTGTCATCAAGGGTTAGTGTTGTTTTTGGTTGATTCCTGCTGAAACTATAAGTATAGAGCAGCTATGATTGATGTAAAAGAGGAAGAAAGTGGACATCAGAAAAAGGAGAGGAAGTGAGGAAAAGAACTATAGGGGAGAAAAAAATTTTGATTGAATGAAAAGGAACTTAATTGAGGTAAAGTTTGTAAGATTTTAATATTGTATATTTTAATTGAATTGTTTATCTGAATGCAATTATTGAAATGAGAAAGCTATGTTTTAGGTTGTATATCAATGGAAAAGAAATCAGAAAATTTTAGGTGAACTAGTTTATCCGTCTGTTCTAGAAAATAAGGTGAGATACTCAAACAATGCTATATGGATTAGTAAAAGCTTTATTTCATTGCAATTCATATCTACTATGTTAATGATAGAATTTATTTCAGATTTCTTCAGTTTACTCTTGTATGAACATGTATAAATATGTTTATGAATAGCATATGTCATGAGGGTTAAAATGAATGCTAAAAAGGATTTCTATTGAGAAAGTGAAATAAGTCATATATGGGGATCATATATGGGAGATAGACCCGTACAAGTAAAAGAGAAAGACAAGATAAGGTAAGCCTACACTCTCAATTCTAAAAGTGAAAATTTGGACCCAAACGTAAATGAGAGAGCAATATCAATTCTAAAAGTTGAGAATCTGACCCAACCTTGAATTGAAAAATAAAAAGAGTGCAAAAGCCTATAGTCATCATATGACTTGTCTAAATGTGTTGCATTTCTTATGATCAGCATAGAATTCTCATGTGTCCTCCATAATTGTTCACTATGTTATTATTAATTTTTATATATTATTTGTGTATTTCATTGAGCCTACCTCATTAGTAGTTATAATGCAGGTAAGGGAAAGGAGCCAACTACTAATGCAGGTAAGGGAAAGGAGCCTATAGGCACTAGAAAAAGAGATGACTGCTCTTTTTGGTGTAAATATGTTTTGGGTGTACAAAGAGATAAAAAGATATCTGAATGATATCGGTACAGACTTTTGTGTATGTAAGAAAATTTTATAAGTTTTACTAGAGCTCTATATTTATTTTTATTATATTTGATGTTAATTGGAATACATTAAATGCTTCCTATGATTAAGTAACGAGTTTGATATGTTGACATGTTAGGAGATTCTAAATATGTTTAATTTACTCACTTGATTCTAAAAGTAGTAGCTCGAAATGAGTGTTAGTAAGGAGTTGGTTTAGATTTTCCTTCTCTATTGTATTCCAGATTGACCGTTAGAGGGTGGGCCATACTAGGGCTTGCAGAAATTAGTATCAAAGTCAAATCAAGCTAAAGTAGAAGCATAATTGAATTTAAACAATAAAGTAGGATGAGATATAATGAATCTGATTTATACAAAGCTATAATTTAAATCAAGGTAAAATAGAACTATGCATGCATGCATTCATTTAAGACAATAAACATACATGCATACAAGACCTATTTAATGCTTTAAAATGATCATGTTTATTTCTGTGAGTATATATTATATAAATTATCTATATGCAAACATATAATTATATCTAAAGAGTTGCTAGAAAAAATGACTGGACAGTCATCTAGGTCGAATACAAAAACAGGGATGAATGATGAAAATAAGTCTAAAAAACTTCAAGATATCGTGCATTTGATCTCACAAGTGGTAGATAAAATAGCATCTATGGAGAAAGCTTCTGCTAATGGTGGACCCAGATTTAAAAGTGATAGTGAAGTGAATCGGAATTTAAAATTATTTCAGACTTTTATACCGCCAACCATCGAAGTCGCAAGCAACCCAACACTAGCTGAAGATAGGTTATTAAAGATAGTAAAGATCCTCGATGGCATGATATGTCCTGAAAACATAAAAGTACCATTGACCACATTTGTTTTGAAAGGAGAAGTAGAAAGATGGTGACAAGCACTGCATAGAGAAAAATTTGAACAAATACCTATCACTAGCATACAATGGGATATGTTTGTGATGGTTTTTAAGTACTACTTTACAGTAAGTTATTAATTAAAAATTTACTATTTAACAGTCATTTAATAATTAGAGTAATTATTTGCTAACAATAATTAATAGTAATTAAACCTTAAACTTTCATATAAATTTTCAAGTTACTTTAATTAATCTAAATTTATATTTTTACATGAAACTTTTGGGTATTATAGGTGAACTCTTGTATTTGCATGCATGCACATTTTCTTTTTTTGTCTAACGTTTCATTTATGTGTTGAAAATTCTTTATTAGTTTCATTTTTCTTTTACATACATTTTAAACGATAAATAAACTTTTCACACACACATAGATTGATATTGCATTGTAAATTTTTTTGTTGATCCTTCATCATTTTGGACATAATAAATATTTAAATATAACAAATAAATAAGCATTATATTACATTAAAACTAAAATAAAAATAAAAGAATATAATTGTTATAAAACAACTATAATTATCCACTTTGATTACTTTCATGATTCAATTCCATTCAAATCCTTGATCCTTAAAATAGCCTTCCTTAATCAAACCTAAAGTCACACATAGTTTATAAATTTGCATTATTATCTTATCTCTAACTTTCATTAATTACACATAATTGTTTCTTTAACATGTATGGAATCTTATCTAAATTTTCTTTTGAAACCCCTTACTAGCTTCAACACGTCATCTTAGTTCAATAGTTTAAGTCCTTCAATGTTCCAAATAATTTTCAAATGTATTAATCATTGCTAAATAAGTTTACAAAGTTAAATGTCATCAAGTTAATATTAAATTGATTTGGCATCTCTAAGAACAACTTCAAAGGCATATTAAATTTTTTTTGAAGTTTTTTTTTTTCCCTTAAAAAAAAAAAAAAAACTTCAAAGGTGTCAGACATTATCTATATAACTATATAATATAAAATGCTTCTTATTTACCAAATAATATACATATAAGTACAGCATCTGCTACTAAATTCTAATATATATAATTAAAACTTAAATATTCTTAAGGAGAAAAATATATTTACCGCAATGAATCTTTCCCTCCTTCATTGTCGAATATAGGTTTAGATCAATTGGATTCTTCCTATTAATAATGACATTATTTCTTCAATTAGAGAAATGAAATAATCTAAATTTCCTTCTCTAAATTTAAACAAGAAAGAAAAAAAATAAGAAAGTCCTTGGTCGTTAGAAATGAAGACATTTTCAAACCCAAATTATTCCTCTTTCTCCCTCAAATTTTCTTCCATTGCCTTTCATTAAAATATATGTCGCTACTTAGACTAGAATCACATAAAAATTTTGCATGGACATGATTTGGAAAACATACCTCCCTTCTTCTCCCTCTCGGTTACTGCTTCTAGCATTCGTTTGATTCCACCGAAGTGAGTGAATCGGAGTTATCTCACACGAGGAGTCGTTGCTTTTCACTCACGAGCGTGTTTCCTCGCTCGAAAACATGATCAGAATCCTCCAGACATGCCCTCGCTCGCATGCGGCTCGCTCACCCATTTAGTTCTGCTTTGCCCATTTTAGTTAGGGGTTGCTTCAATTTGAACAGGACAAGCCCAATTCTTACATTGTTAAGATAGACATTTAGATTCCTTTGGCTCAGAACCTATGAGTTAACACTTCATGATGTGCATAGGGGTGTCAAAATATAACACGACCCGAATAGGGTTCAAAAATTCCGCCTGTTTCAAAAATCAGATCGGGTTCGGGTTGACCCCCCAAAATTGACATGTTTTTTACTCGAAAACAAGTTTTTGACCCGAAAATCCGAGTTTGACCTGGTTTTTACCAATTTTTTACCTGAAAAGTGGAGAATGACCCAAGTTTTTTACCTGAAAACTAGGAATTTTTTCATGGTCCCGGGTCATTTGGGTCATGTCGGGTTGTCCTGAATCGTGTCGAGCTAGTTTCGGTTTCGACCCGAACCCGGCATATGACACAAAATTAACACCCCTAGACGTGCATACTGGACCTCTTTGTCACGACCCGACACAGAGACTCGAATTAATGAGGAAAGAGCTGACGGTTGGATGATTGATTATATCTCATTTGCTAAAACTATCTCCAATAAACTAAAAGAGCTACCAAAAACATCAAAATTTAAAACAAAGTAAAATATTATAAAAACATTTCTTCTAGTGCACTGCGCCATGATATACATTATTTTCTCTTCTACTCATTTTAAGCTTTGAATAATGTATGTTCATTTATAAATTTAGGAGTGAGTCATAAAAGAACTCAGTGAGTAAATCATACTTCTAAACTACAATAACCCAAGGCATTTGGAATTATTTCCATGATATTTTAATACATATAATGATTATATTTAATTATTGGGATTTTTACATACATAACACTTAAAACCTCTCTATTTACTTATCTAACACCTAAACTTTAATATTTACTCTTCTACCACCTAAAAGCTCTATCCCTCCTCAAATATACCACTCCGTTTCTCTCCCGTCAGAACCAACCCCCGAAAGCTGTATTTCGTGCAGAAATATCTTCTCCGATAATGCGGCGGTGGCGAGAGGGGGTGCTAGCCTTCGATGATGTGGCGACTGCCGCTCAGCCTTCTCGGGATGTTAGGCATCGGCCTCCTGTTAGGCATCAGTCTCCAAATCTACTTCCTCCGCCTTCTAATTGAAGCTTCATGATGACTTACTCTTCAATGGCCAATTCGCTGCTGCTTCCTATATTTGCCTGCGCTTTGCTTGTTGCTACGCTCGCCGCCGCAGGAAGCTTCAACAATGACTTCGACATTACTTGGGGCGACGGTCGCGCAAAGATACTAAATAACGGGCAGCTTTACTCTTTCTCTCGACAATGCTTCAGGTTCCGGCTTCCAGTCCAAGAGCGAGCATCTCTTCGGCAAGATTGACATGCAGCTCAAGCTCGTCCCCGGCAATTCCGTCGGCACCGTCACCGCCTACTATGTAAGTAACATTCTCACGCCGTTAGCTCCATTAAGAGCTCGAAATTCATTGAACTGATGGTGTCTACTACTTGTCTGCGCGCAGTTATCGTCTCAGGGGCCAACACATAATGAGATCGATTTCAAGTTCCTTGGGAACCTTAGTGGCGACCCTTACACATTGCACACCAACGTGTTCACGTAGGGGAAGGGAAATAGGGAGATGCATTTCAAGCTCTGGTTCGATCCCACCAATGATTTCCACACCTACTCTGTTATCTGGAATCCCCAACAAATTATGTAAGCCAACAAAAACTAGCACTTTTAATTAGATGCTACCTTTGATATGAGAACTTTGAGAAATGCATGAGAAAATTCATGGTGGAAGGGACCCAGATTTTGGGGACGTATGGCTTTGATGCTATCAAGTAGCGGCCGTTGATCTGGAGGAGGTCGATGCCTAACGTCCCGAGAAGGCTGAGCGGCAGTCGCGACATCATCGAAGGCTAGCACCCCCTCTCGCCACCGCCGCATCATCGGAGAAGATATTCCCGCGCGAAATACAGCTTTCTGGGGTTGGTCCTGACGGGAGAGAAACGGAGTGTTATATTTGAGGAGGGATAGAGCTTTTAGGTGGTAGAAGAGTAAATATTAAAGTTTAGGTGTTAGATAAGTAAATAGAGAGGTTTTAAGTGTTATGTATGTAAAAATCCCTTAATTATTTCATTTCAAGAGTTTCAATATTACACATATATAATATCTTTATCCTTTTTAATAAATAATGCAACCATCACAAGAGCCACCATTTAAAATAGTATCAATAAAGGTACTCCTTTTCTATTTCATTTTATATAATCTTTTTTATTTATAAGCACGAGTACATTACATCTCCAATCAATACCATAAAAGGATGTGCTCTATCAGTCAGCATGCACATGCAAATATATATCTAGTCCTTTCATTCTTAAAACATTCACTAGCTTTATATGATAATGTTAAACATAACATATTAATTTTTATTTGACTCAATATGATCAATCATTAGGTATGAGAAAGATAAAATATGATCTAGCGAATAATAAAAACATTGTAAGTAAATATTATCTTTCGAAACCTTAAATTGAAGAGAAAACAAAGTCATTATTGTAATAAAAGAAACATAAGTTCTCACCCATATGGATAATTTATTTTAGGCACCACTCTAATCGCCACCAATGTGTTGGCTCAAGAAAAATAGCACGAATTCATGAATCACACTTTGCATGTTGTAGGATTCCATTTCTCTTAAGTAAGATTGCAATTAACCAGATTTTCCTTGAGAGTAATGTCAGGGTTTAATTAGATCTGGGTCCTTACTTCCCATGAGCGCAAGCACTCATGGTTAATTACCCCTCATAACAAGTAAGAGAGATCTCTCAATTAATGATGAATAATTTTTAGATGTTTAGTCTCAATTATGAAGAAAATGGAAGTAAACCCGATCAATATCACATGGTTTTGTTATCCCAAGTATATCGTAGGTTTCAATCTACCAACAGTAAAAATTGTTGACCGTAATGTCAATAGAATCTGATTAGCAGTCATGGATTGCCTCCTCTAAGGGATCCTGTGTAGACTGAGGTGGTTAGATGTGACTTTTAATTTTATTGGATGTTTTGGGTTTTACATCTATTAGAATACCCAGAATTTGATTTGGTTCGAGATTTATGACTATGTTCAGAACTGACCCAAAGTTCAAATTGAAATGGGTCTTACGGCTTCTCTTGTTAGTAGCCCAGGCATTTAAATTTGAGCTGGGACTTACAGCTTTCATAGAAAGTACCTCGTATGTTTAATTTGGAGCGAGGCTTACTGCTCTATTTGAGAGTTGCCCAAATGTGAATCTTACAACCTAACTCTACAGCAAGACTGCTCGAGGATTTTGTTTGGATTTAGGGTAGGTCTTATGACTCCCCTTAGGAAATTACTCGAAAAACAGGTCTTATAATTTAATCCATTAAATTAAGATGCCCATTGATTTGAATTGGATTGTTTGAGGTTTAGGATTACTGCAATTTATTTAATAATCTTTCAAAAATGTGGGTCATAGGACTTCACATAAAAATTATCCGATAATGGGCCATACAATCTAATCCTATAAACTAGGATGCCCAGTGAATAACTGTTAGTGATTTTGTGTGTTTTGTAGAGGAACTTATGATAGAAATTCAACAACATGGGATTAGTTTCATAATTACTGTATTTCAAAATATTAGTTAAAGATGAAATTCTCTCTTGAGACTTTTGCCTTGATTTTTCAACAAGAGATGTCCATGTGATTGAATTTGGATAGTGACTTATGTCTTTCATTTGAAAGTACCCCGATTAGTGGGACTTATGACCTCTACTAGAGGTGGACAAAAAAATTTAGTTGCATAGGCCTTATAACTTCCTTAGAAGTTGCTTAATAATGAATTTTATGACCTAAGCATGTAAGCTAAGTGGACCAAGTGATGGATCTTATAACCAAGCCCTTTAGACTAGGATGCCCGGGTGAGGGTTTAGGGTTATTTTACTACCTAAACATTTTATTACCTATTAGAAGTTGCCAATGGACTTTTGCGAATTTATTATTTCATTTAATAAATATATATTTAGTGAAAGGATTGCCGATAAGATTTACTACTCTTGGTCTCCTGTTAGAAATAACCAATAGGATTCAGATTAGCTAGGGCATAACTTTAACACTTTACTCCCTCGACACCAGAGTTAGTATCTAATTTTGTACTTATAGTTTGTTTTTACTACAGCAGTCTATTATTCTACTTTAGAATTGCCATTTATCTGTTTCTACTTGCTCTCAACACAACTGCTTTACTATCTTTTTCAGTACTTAACTTGCAGTAACTAAATTTACTATTCTTTTTACATTGATTTTTATTTTTCATGTGTTAACTCTTGTTTGTTTATTTACAAATACGTGGTACTTGTAGCAACTAAATATGTTCACACTTCACAATGCAGAAGTCATTGTAGCGTGTGTACATGGAGAGTCTTGAGGGTTTGTGTTAAGAGTTTAGAGCTTATATTTTGTGACTTGGCAATTTTGTTTTAAGAGTTGGTTGAGAGTGTTGAGTGTGTTGTACATATCAATTAGTGAAAAATATTCTTTCGCCATCCCTTTTATTTATTACATTTTTATTATTTTATAAATGCTCAAATACTCTCCAATTTTAAGTAATCGCTCTTGATTTAAATTACTCTCAAATTTTAATTAAATCAATTTCATTAATAAAAAATTAATTAATTTTGACTAATTAATTTTGATTAATTAAATGATTTTTAAATTAATCAATTTTAATTAATGAATTAATTTTTCAATTAACTAATTAATTTTAATTGATTAATTATTTTTAATTAATTAATTTTAACTAATCACTTAGTTTCAATTAATTAATTAATTTTAATTGGTTAATTTTAAATTTATTTAATTAATCTCAATTAATTAGTTCTAACTCAGCGTAGCAGCTTGAATTCTCGAAAGCTCGCTGCCTTTTAGTATAAAGTATTTAGCATCATCGTAGATTTAGACTTCGTGCACCAAGAATAGTTGTTCATCACCATCAATGTGATATTTTACATTATCTCGAATGTATTTCATACATTGAAGGAGTATTAAAGGCATTATACCATACTCATGAATCCATGGTCTTCGGAGAAGTGCCTTATATGATGTGTTGGAATCAATGATGTGAAATGTTGCCCCTGTATTAAGTTCCCCAAAGTTCAGAGGCAAGAAAAAAGATCATTGGTCCCCATTATGAAAGAGTGTGAAGCTCCTGTATCAAATAGAATCCATACAGGCTTCCCTTGCATCATAATTATACCTATAAAATTACATAAGAAAGTCATAAACATACATCATTCTTTTAATAGTACTTTCATAATACATATTCATTCACTTCTAATTTTTATCACCGTAATCACTTCAGGTGAATCCTTAGCATCCTTCTGAGTCAATGCATATACTCTAGGCAGAGTATTCTGTCGGATTTGACTTGATCCTGGAGTAGATGCAGCTGATTCCACTATTCTTGGTCTTCCAACATTCCTCTGAGATCCAGTATTCATCTTTGACTCTCCTGCTGGTCTTTGCCCCAAAGTAGGACAATTTTTGGCTATATGACCTGGTTGATGGCACCAGAAGCAATTATTTGTACCAGATAAGCATTCTCCTTTATGTTGTCTTCCACACTTGCTGCAACTATTCACACTTGAACTGTCACTGCTGCTAGATTTTGTCTTTTTCCAATTAAATTTTCCACCTTGTGAGAAAGACTTGCTATGTGAATCCTGAGGGGCTCCCATAACCTCACCACTTTTTCTCTTCTGAAAATCACGTCTCATTTGAGTATTTTGCAGGTCTGCTTCTATCTTTCTAGCATTTTCCACTAGCACTACATAATCTTCAATTTCAAAAGGAACCAAGGGTTGCCTAATTACATCTTTCAGTCCGGATAAAAACTTGTGACATTTTTCCTCTGCTGTTTGTATTAACTGGGGAGCATATCTGGACAGAGTGGTGAATTCAGCCTCATACTGCATCACTGATCTTTCTCCTTGTACTAATCTCATAAATTTATCCTGCATCTGTCTTCTCACTGTAAGAGGCACGAACCAATCTCTAAATGTCTGAGTGAAGTCATCCCACTTGATTTGTATATTTTGGATTCCTCCAAATTTGTCTTGTTACAGTCCTCTCCACCACCTTTCAGCTTCTCCTTCGAGTGCAAAGGTTGCCAAGGCAACTTTTCTCTCTTCTGGACATTTCATACCTTCTAATATCTTTTCAATTCTCAGTAACCAGTTTTCAGCCTCTATTGGTCCCTCTATTCCTTCGAATAATTGTGGTCTCATATCTTGAAATAATTTCAGATATTTATCCATAACCGTCCCACCACCACTACTACTCCCCGATGGTTGATTTCTTGAATCTTGAATTAGCTGAGTCACAACTGTCATCATTTGAGCCAATGCATCGGGATTAACAGGAACATTTGGTGTTGTTCTTTCCACTTCTTCTTCATATTCATTTTCGTTCATGTTGACCATAACATAAACATTTAACCCTATAATCATTTGTAATCATCCTAATGGCTCTTTCAGTATGATTCAGATCTTAATTGGGCTCTGATACCACTTTTTTTGTCACGAACCGGCCTGGATGCTCGATCTCACGAGGCGGGTACGAAAAGTCGGACAATAAAATTCATTAAACATAATACTACATTATTCATGATAAAGAGCCACTAAAAACACAAAATATATATTACCTGTTGTCATTTGCTCCTCGTCTTCTGTAAACATGTTCTTCTCTTTCTGCCATGTCTTTTCTTAGGAATTACCTGAAACATTTAAACTCGTGGTTTGAGTTTACTAAGTAAACTCAGTGGGAAATTTTTTTTGTAAATTAATCATTAAAATTAATTAATTAAGATATTTTTTATCCTTTCTTAACCGTACTTCTTTCATTTCCTTAACTTATACTTCTCTTGATATTTTTCATTTATATCAATTTGAAGTAATTGTTATCTTTAATATTTCATTTGTATTTCCTTTTCCCATATGATTTGCACGGGAGCACCGTCTCAAAGTACCCAAAAGTACTACCTTTTCCATATGATTTCCTTTTCCCATTTCCATAAAGATTTCATTTTCCTTTTTCGTGCACGAGTACGGCGTCCTCAGCCAGTACTATAAGGGGGTGACTCCTGTCATTTTCAATACCCTTTTCCTTTATTCTCTTTTTCTTTTCTTTTCTCATTTTCATCCTTATTATTTCCATTTCATATAACATAATTAACATGCATTTTCATAAATATTTCTTTTCTTTTTCCATAAGCTTTTAAACCTTTATAACATATAGATTCTTTCTTAAGACTATAAAATCATAAAGGCTTGCCTTCAACATTTAATAATATAATATTTTTTTTTAATCAATTATTTAGAAAATTAAAATCATCAATAAAACATAAATAATATAATTTACCCACTTTAAACTTTTCAGGTCTTCGATGCTTGATCTACTCTTGAATCAATTTCTCTTCTTGTTGAATCTTCGCGGGATCAACGCTTATGACTTGATCTTTCACTTTCTAAAACCCTAATTTCAAACAATAACTTCTATCAAAATAATATTTTGATTTAAATTCAAAATATCATTAAAACTGAAATTGGAAGGAATTCACTTACAATTTTGAATGGAGACTTCTCAAACTCTCAAAATCCTTCTTCTCGAAATTTCCTTTTTCTTCGCTTCAATCTCTTCCTTATCTTTCAAGAAACATATCATTCACTTTGGATGAAGTAAAGGGAGGAAATTTACACGAGAAATCTGAAAGAAAATCAACAAACCTTTCCCTTAATCCTTATCGTCCGTTTCTCTTGTTCTTCAAATCTCTCCCAAAATAATACTCTAATAACGATAAGTATGAAAAGGAATCATTATTTCCTGTCATTGAAAACAATCGTGTGCTAAAATTAGAAAAACAAAACTCACTTTGCTCTCCCGCACGAACGCTCCCTCGCCCGCCTCTCTCTATTTCGCGCGAACTGTTCTGTTCCGCGACCTTCTGTTCGCGATATAAAAAGGATGGGCCGGCCGAACCGGTTGTCACACCAGGGTACAATCTCTTGCAAATGTCTAGTGATAACATCTATGACTAAAGCAAAAAATATATGGGATTAAGGCTAATCATTGATGTAATCCAACTAAAAGAGGAAAATAATTGGTTAAACGACCCTGTGTTTAACCACAGGTCCACAATTAACAGCTCCTGCAAACATATCCTTAATGACTTGAATATAAGCATTATAAACCCCTTTCTATTATCATATGCTTTCTCTAAATCAATAAAAATCATAAGTATATCATCTTTATTATCTATATACTTCTCCATCAAACCTCTCAACAAATGAATAGCTTCCATAGTAGATCAATCTGGCTTGAATCCAAATTGATTTTGAGAAACATTAGCCTCACGTCGCAACCTATGCTCCATAACTCTCTCCCATAGTTTTAAAGTGTGGAACATCAACTTAATTTCTCTATAATTCGCACAATCTTGTGCATCACCTTTATTCATAAAAATAAGAATAAAAAAACTCATTCTTCACTCATCTGTCATCTTTTTAGTATTCAAAATGACAAATGAAGGACAAGAAATTCATTCTATCTCCTAAGCTTTTCCACACCTCTATTAGCATATCATTATGTCCAACATCTTTTCCACATTGTATTTTCTTTAAATTCTATTTTAACTTTTGTAAAATACACCGATAAAAAAAAAATCTTTATTCTAAGGTCACTAAAGTCAATCGCATTCTTATAATCTTCATTGAAAAGTTTAGCAAAATATCTCATCCACCTTTGTTGAACATCTTCTTCTAGTAAAAGCACTTTTTGATCTTCATCCTTAATACACTTAACTTTAACTAAATATTTACTACTTTTATCTCTTTATTTAGCTAAATTATACATATATCTTTCACCCTCCTTAGTATCAAAAATATTATATAAATTATTAAAAGCTAAAAAATTTTAATGGTAAATTGCTTTTATAGACTCCTTACAGGCCTCTTTATATCTTTCTCAATTATCAGAATTTTTACAGTTAAAAATTTTTTTAGAAAAAATCTTCTTTTTTTTCTTTTTTTTTTAATACTGTCGTTGTCAGGTCCACAGTCCTGGATGACAATAGTAGAGAGTTGCATTAGATAGTCGACAACCAGCATAAAACTTGTCGAATAATTATGACATGAATCTTTTAAAACACTGTGTTAATGCTAAGGCGTCCCCTCTAAGAGACGCATTGTACAGCCTGAATACAGCGACAAGTGTGTAAGAGCTGTTGCACCGGCGCTCGGATGTAGTGTTAAATAGGCAAGGGTTCCCATATTAAGGACGGATGAGGGCAAATAAGCTAGTCCATGAAATTAAAATTAGGATATAAACTTATAATATAAGTTCCCTTACAGGAAAATTAATGGAATTAATAGATATTATAATTCATAGAAAGATAAATATTTTGTGCATTCAGGAAACTAAATGGGTTGGAAAGAAGGCTAAGGAAATTGATAGTTTAGGATATAAACTATGATATTCGAGTAGGAGCTATACTAGAAATGGTCTAGGTGTGATTATAAATAAAAGTTTGAAGGATAATGTTATTAAAATTAACATAATTGGAGATAAAATTATAGCTTTGAAGATTGTTGTTGATGCTAAGGTTGTTAATATTATAAGTGCTTATGTTACTCAAGTAGGTTTGGATATGAGTTCAAAATTAAAATTTTAGAATGACTTAGAAGAATTAATATAAAAGATGCCTCTTTAAGAAAGAGTTTTTATTGGAGAAGATTTAAATGGACATGTCAGTAAAGATGTAAATGATTTTAAAAGCATTCATGGTGTCTATGTATTTGGAATGACAAATAAAGATGGTAAGATCATACTAAATTTTTTTTAGCTTATAATTTTTTAACAGCTAATACCTTATTTAAGAAAAACGATGAGTATCTTATCACATATAAAAATGAATGAGTAAAATGCATATTGATTATTTTCTTATAAGAAAATTAGATCGTTTAGATTGTAAAGATTGTAAATTTATTAAGAGTGAAAATTCATGTACCTAACATTGATTATTAGTTTTGGACTTTAAGAATAAGGAGGATCTACATATGATATTTATTGACTTAGAGAAAGCATATAATAAAGTTACAAGAGAAGTGTTATGGAGAGTTCTTGAAAAGAAAAGAGTTAATAACGCTTATATTCAAATCATAAGGATATGCATGCAAGAGTTATTACTTGTGTTTAAACACAAGGAGGTTTGACCAAGTATTTTCCTATTTCGGTTGGATTACATCAAGGATCAGCCTTGAGCCCATATCTTTTAATTTAGTCATGGATGTTCTCACTAGACATTTGCAAGAGGATGTACATTGGTGTATGCTTTTTACTGATGATATTCTTCTTGTTGATAAAACTAAAGAGGGAGTTGAAGGTAAATTTGATGTTGAAAACAGGACACAATGACGAAAAAGGATTCATGTAGCCGACCCCACGTAGTGGGACAAATGTTTGATGTTGTTGTTGTATTTTTTATCTTTTCTTGTACCTTTTGATTCAACTATCAACTATTTTTACAATTAGTAGTTTTTCAAATTGATATTCCAAATATATTTTTTGTAACATTTTTAATATCACTAACTATTTTTTCTCACATAATATTAGCTTTCTTATGCACACACAAAATCTTGATATCTAAAATTTTACTTTCAAAAATATTTTTGTTACTATTCTTTAAATGCCCCTATCTAATCCTAGAACAACGGTTTACTTTATTTTTTATCTTATGCTCCATCATCTTAAAGTCCAAAATAAGTTTTTCACTAGCTGTCAACTATCTAATGCAACCCTCCACTTTTCTCATGTAGGATTTGGGACTTGGCAACATAAATGTTGAATATGTTCTTTGATAAATATATAAAAATAATTTATGTCATATGAAATGAAAATTACATATATATATATATATATATAAGAATATGATTAGTCTATATCTATGATGCACCGACATGACACTTAAAGAGGGTATGCAGTGTCGGACACGTGTCGGACAAGGACACGCGTCGGACGGACACGTGTCCGACAAAGCATTGTAGTGTCACAATTTAAAAAATTAAAATTAAAATCAAACACGCGCGACGGACACGCGTGTTCGACTATTAAATGAGGTATCACTATGTACATGCTCGGTATCGATAGGTACATGCTCGGTACCGCTCAGTATATGTTAGGTACCGCTCAGTATATGCTCGATACTGCTCAATATATGCTCGGTACCGCTAGGTACATTCTCGGTACTGCTAGGTACATTCTCGGTACCACTCGGTATTTTCCCATACAAACAACTTACGAACTTTAAAAACAAGCAAAACTTCAAAATTACTCTTACAATAAAATTTTGTTCCGGAGGCAGCCGGAAACCCCCGCAGGGGCGCTGCCCCTTGACCCAGTCAGGGGGCAGCCCCTCCTTAGACCCCCGGCAGACCGGTATATTGTTGTATTCATGTTGTCTTATTATTGGGATATTTTGATTTCACTTCATATCCGTATGAGTTAGCAGCTGTTGGCGGGGGTGGATTAGGTGAAGGTTCAAAAGAACCATCTGTCCACGCCCTTGTCCGTGTCCTATATTTTTAAAAGTTATTATATATTATATTAAAAAATTATTATGTCGTGTCCACGCCGCACCCGTGTCCTATATTTCTAAAAATTGTCGTGTCCCGTGTCCGTGTCGGGTCATGTCCGTGTCGCCGTGTCTGTGTTGGTGCATCATAGGTCTATATTTATGCTACAAGTGTGATTATCCATTGAGTTTACTTAGTAAACTAAAACTGTTAAACTAAAATTTTCAAATAAATCTTCTAAAAAGTAAAATATCTTAAAGAGAAGAATGTGTATAGATGAATGCACAGAAATGAAAACAGATAAAATAAGGTTTATGTCTATGTTCAAAATTTGTAATTTTATTAGTGGCTCTTCAGTTTTATATGAGATGTAGTTGATAAACTGTTTTTTAATTTGAAAGAAATGTTTAACCATCCGATTGTTTTTTTCCACCTCATTAATTCGAGTTTCTAAGCTGGGTCGGGACATAATCATATTCAAATAACCATTGCATTGAATCATTATATTATATATGAGAAATTTCACTAATGTAATCATAATGCAAACCACAGCCTAGCTTTTATTTATTACATAATAACTTTCAGGTGCCCACAATCTCCTTCAATTTTTAACTAAGAAAAAAATCATAATTTTACCAGATTGTAATAGCTTGTTTATCTTTTTACATGTCAGAGTAAATGAGAATTACTTTTCATATTCCCATTCATCAAGGAAAGGAAAAATAAATCTCCAATTGATCTCTCCATCCTTTCCATTACTGATCCATAGCATAAGATCCATTTTAAAATAGGGAAACATTTTAATAGAAAAGCATCATATCTCCAAGCCATGGGCATGCACATCAATTCCATTTAAATTCAAGAAAGAACCATGGAAAATGTTTAGAACAGGCTCAAAAACTTATATATAGACTTCTGTTGCCGTCTATTCATGCTAAAGCAAAAATTAAAAAGATAAAAATAAAAATAACTGCTTACCTCAAGAAGAAACCATAAATATTGTTCAAGCTTAAGAAAGCACCACATTGCAATAAGATAATTATCATTTCAACTCTTCCAACAATTCACATTTTTCATTTTCAGTAAAAGATCTCAGATTTTATATTCCAATATTATGAAATATACAGTCCTCAGATACATTTCACAACATTATTAACATCTATATATTAATAAGGCTCTCAAAAATCCCTTTTACCTACTCAGAAGAAGTTACATAAATAGGAAGGTGAGTAGGGTTGATGGGGACATCAGATCGTGGAAGGTTTATCAGAGGCGTGGCCGCCAATCTACGGCCACAATTGAGTCTTTGTATTTCTGAGTCATTTATGTTATTTTATTATTCATGTATTTTTCTATTTGCTTAGTGTCATTTTGGTTTTTCCGTTTGTACCCCTTTAGTGGGAATTGTCGTGTGTGAGCCCAAAGGGCAAGTTGGTCTTTTATTTCTTTGAGTCCATTGTACTTCTCTATTTATAGCATCTTGTCTGATGTTTTGATTAATGAATGATTGCTTATGAATATTTCTTCTTGGTTGAGTTTGAGAGAGAGCTTGTGAGTTCTAAAGGAGAGAGATTTTTAGGAGAGGGAGATTTGCGCAATACCCACCAACTTAGATAAGTCGGGTTCGTGGTCCTAATCCCTATCTTCTTCCCCTTGCCTCCCCCTCCATCCAGCTGCCGTCTCTCCTCTCACCCGAGCCACATTCACCTCACCCGGCCATCCCCCTCAACTCCACGGCCAACCCCATCCAACCAAATCCACTTTCCTCTCCCAACACCGGTGGCTACCTCATCCTAGCAGCCGGCCACAAAGGATTTCACCTCTCTCCCTTTTCATCCTTTATTTCCTATTATAGATTTAATAATATTTGGGATTAAGTTTGAATGCAAATCCAAGAGGTTTAAAATTCAAATTATTTCCTAATACACAAAATCTATTTTAGGAAAGCCTTTAAATTCCTTCCAATCAATTCATAATTGATTGGGATTTTAATTGCCTTTCCTAATTTAAATATCCCAAATCAGCAATTAATAAAATATTTGCTCAAATCCCTCTCCCCAATATTGCCGCCAGCCCCCCCCCCTCATTGTGTTAGGATTAGGAAACCTTTCCTAATTCCTATTCTCTCCTCCTTGGAAATAATTCCCCTCTCTTTCCAACCGAATTTTTTTTTAAGTCATAGCCTTTATTTAATTTCCAAAATCTGAGAGTGGAATTAGGAATTAACTCCCTACTTCCCCCCCCCCCCCCCCCCCCTTCATCCCGCCGGCCCCCTTACAGGTTTTCCCAATATCTATCCACAATTCATTGCTCCCCTTTGGGAAAGAATTGGAGAACCAACCTGCTGCTGGCCGAAACTCTCAAGGCCCCAACTTAGGTTGCTTCTCTCCCCAAATTCTCTCTTCACCATCAACTCCTCAATTGAGTTCTAAACCCCAAAACCTCTCTCTAAACTTCTATTCTTTCAAGAAGGAAATCTAAAATTTCTCTCAAAATTTTGGATTAAAATCTGAAGCTATTTTCGGATTATTGGGAAATGGACTTGGAGCTTGTTTCCTATCCACGTGCAAGACAAACCTCATTCTCTTCGACGACTTTTCAGACCATCAGCAAGGTGGAAGGAGATTTATTCCCTAGTCCAAATGAATGGCGGAACCAGCAACTGAATATGGGTTAACGTGGGACGAGGACGATTTCACCGATATCCTACGCTCAACTTTCTTCGATGTGAACCCAAGGATTGATCACACCGGCGATGACTACTTCGAGCGTATTCTGGACACATTAGTGGAAGCCATTGACGAGCACTTCGAAGGCATTGAATGGAGGATCTCCACCACTCCTTGACGAAGGTTTCTCTTACTCCTTTTCATTATATTTTCCTAAATCTAACTTCTCTTGGAATTGATGACAGTCATGAAGGACGACTCCATGCCGCTTATGCTAAAGCTTAGTAAACGTAGGGTTTGAGTGCACCTTTATGCTTTCTAAATCTTGTTGTTAGACTAGGGATTTCTTTGAAACTACTATTTGTCATTGTGTTGTTTTCTTTCTTATTTTGAAGGCTTCAAATCTCTTGCTACGTAATTTAGCCTAAGCGGGTGTGATCCCTCAATTGTTTTGATTTGTTGTTTTAAACTGATTCTAGTTGTTCTGGGATTGTCTAATCAAGAGTTGTGCAAAATCTAAATGAACTAAAGTCATTTCATATTTAGTCCTACATCATCTGGTATCAGAGCATGGTATGCTCTTGGATTTGTTAGGATTCCTGGTAGTTTTCTTTTCTGCATATCATATTTGCACTGCTGTCATTTAGAAGACTGTTAGGTTGCTGCCCTATTTGTTTTTCCTATCATTTTGCATCATATCTTTGTGTTTTATTCATCTTAATTGCTGTCATTTACATCTTAGTCTTGTTAGGAGTCCCGTAGTAACTTCCAATGGACCCGAAAAACCTAGGAAGGACCTTAGACTTGTTGGTAGGTCAAATAAACAACATTAGCCAGTAGCTTAAGGAAAATCAACCGGATCTAGCTGAGCTTCGTAGGAACACTACTGTGAGATTTAACACTTTGGAGCGAGCTAGAGAGAACCCAACTCCCTACACCCCATCTAGACCACCTTCTATGTATATGGGGATGAGACCTACCCGGATGAGAGGCAACATCGTGCCAATCATCAAGTCCACTACCACGGACATGACCCACGTAATAATCCAGATTTATATGAGAGGCATCACCGTGCCAATCATCGAGCTACCTACCACTGACATGATCCTGATGCACCACTTATAAAGAATATTAAAGTTGACACTCCTACCTTTGATGGTACCCTCGATCCTCAGCTCTTCTTGGACTGGGTCAAAGGTATGGAAAGTTTCTTTAAGTGGTATGACATATCTGAGGCTGAGAAGGTTAGCTTTGCGGAGATGAAACTAACGGATAGGGCGAGTAAGTTTTGGGCCAACTTAGAGAGTCTTAGGGAAGCTAGGAATGAGTACCCGATTGTTGATTGGTCATCCATAAAGCGGGAACTCAAGCAGAAGTACTTGCCTCCGTCGTACTTCCCCCGCCTATTGGACAGATGGAATAGGCTGACTCAAGGCAACAAACCAGTGAAGGAATACATTGCCTCTTTTGATGACTTCTTGATTCGTTGCAAAGGGTAGACCTCTACCACCCCTACGCAGATCTTATCTATGTTTTGTATCGGGTTGCGTGAGAATCTTCGCAACAACTTGTTTGACCGGAACATCACTACACTGGAGAATGCCTACAACCTAGTGCTTGATCTAGAGGAGACCCGTTCTCAGCACCCGAGTCGTTCACATGACTCTAGACCCTCCTACAGATCAGTTGGAAGTTCCACCCCACACACTCCTGCATCTCGACCCACTCCAGGGAGCACGACACGGCCATCCACGGGTCCACCTGCACCTAAATCTGATTTTAGAAGCAAACCTCCCACCCCGGATGCCCCAAGGTCCAGTTGTTGACGCACATTTTTGTATCGACCCGATCGAAGGTCGTCAAAACGAAATTGACTCAAATCAAACCTCGATTTAATTAAATTAAATCAAATTAATTTAATTTAAATCAAATCAATCCAATTCGACACAATTCAGCATCGATTTGAGTTCAATTTCATGAAATTAAATTGGTTGAACCCAATCGGACCCAAATCGACCCAAATCGGTTCGGGTCGAGTCCAATCCGGACTCAATTTTAGCCCTAATTTCTCAATTTGGGCTGAATTTGATTTTCAAAATCAAAGTTTGAGATCAAGGGCTCAGATATCTTGTGAAATTTTGCCCTAAATCCCTCACTCCACGCGTGAGAAGCGGGATTGGCCCATTTTGGGCGGTGCCTTGTGCGCCTCTAAGAGACGAAAGGGAGAGAGGGGAGCTCATTCGGCTCCCCTTGTGTTGTCCGTCCCGACCCCGAGCGAGAGACAGAAAGAGAGTGGGAGCTCTGGTGTGCGTGCGTCCCGACCAGAGCAAGAGAGGGAGGCGGAGGCCCCCCCCCCCCCCCCCCCTTGGTGCGATCCTTCCAACCTAAAGAGCTGTTCGGCTCTTCCCTCTGTTCGTCCGTCCCAGACAGAGCAAGAGTTCGGGAGAGGGAGAGCCATTTTCGGCTCTCCCGTGCGTGTTCTTCCTGTCCCGAGTGAGAAAAGGAGCGGGAGAGGGAAATAGCCGCTAGGTTCTTGCTTGCTTGCGACACTTGCATCCGTCCAGGCGAGAGGGAGAGGCCGACCAGTGGCTTCTTGGGTGCGACCTAGCCAAGAACTGTTGTTTTCCCTTCTTTTAAACTGAAAGGAATGTCCTTCTCGCTGCCATCGTTTTCTTCCTTCAACTAAGGAGCAGAATGTCTCTTTCGCTGCTGTTGGAGGTCTTCTCTCTCAAAATCTAGGGCAAAGGCATGCTGAAATCCGCCTTTGTTGCAGCTAAGAGAAGGTAGGAAGCCTCTACTTCTTTCTAAACCCTCTCCGGAAACCTCGAAACAGTGTATTTTGCTGTTTGGAGCGCTTGGACAGCAAGCGACAACCTCCGGGAGCATCCAAACAGTGAAAACTGCTGTCCGGAGCAGTTTTGACAGCAAATCCATCCTCCAGAAAAGCTTGGACAGCAGCGACACCATCCGGAAAGGCTTGGACAGCAGCCTTCCTCCTTGGGAAGGCCTTGTACAGTAGTTTGGAGCCTTGGGAAAACCTGGGACAGCAACTTGGAGCCTTCAAAGAACCTTGGACAGCATTTGGAGCTTGGATTGGAGCGCTAGGACAACCCGGGTGAGGTAAAACCCTAAAACTTAGTGAAACCTAGGGTCCCCCAAGGCCAATTGTTGTGTGGTTGACGCCCCCAAGCCCTAGGTCCTTTAGAAGCTTAAATTTATGCTTCCCCGAAATCCTATGATCGCTGTCCTCTTTGTAAACTTGGGAAAATCCGATGATTTTTGCCAAGTTGCTCTCATGTGAGAGCCAAAAGGGAATGGTGATGTGCGTAGGGTTGTTGGATTGGTATCCAACACTCTTCAAATGCATGTGATATCACTCATATTGTGCCCAATCCATCACCCACAATCATGCCCTAGGGTAGACACTATCATTTGACGTCAAAGTCAATGATGATGCATAGGTTTGGATTGTAATTAGTTGCATGCACATCTTATTTAAATACATTGTCATGACAAAATTGACACCCAAATTTAGGAGAGTTTGTATGCATTGAAATTGATAATCTCTAGAGTTTTGTTTAATGCATATATTAAATTTAATTGATTTGGACATTTCTAGTCATTGTGAGACAGACTTTCAAGGGTCTTTGTAGCAAACCTTACAACATTGATGATCAATTAAATTTATGATTTGCATCACATGAAACTTAGAGTGTAGAGTGACAATCTTGAATTAATTGTTTGTTGAAGCAATCTAAGTATGTGAAGACGTTCATAAACTTGAAATCCATCCAAATGGTATGCACCCTTCTTTCAAGTACAAGTCATGACAAAAGTGACTAACGAGTTGCAAGAAGTGTGCACATGTGGAAGTCTGTGAACTCTAGAAAGCTTTTTGTGAATGTTTGAATGTGGATTTAATCAACCATTGAAAATCAAATCATTGTGAGGTCTCCCATAGACTTTTCAAAGTCTATGTTGTAGATCCCACAAAATATATTGTTGATTAAGTTCATGTACAACATTGTGCAAAATCAAATACTTGATTGCTTTCAAATTATCAAATTCCCTAATTTGGAGAGTCATATACACATGATGCATGCATTCTAGGTTCTTTCTTAGATCGTTACCAAATTTGATCTTAAATCTCCTAGAAATCGTTGTGATAAATCTCTCCCATCCAAATCTCTAAATCATGCCCAAAAGTGGTTTAGAAACCTCTCCTAAGACCTTAGGAAATCTATCTTCCTTCCTCCAATTGAGTCCAAAACACTCATGGAGAAATGGGGAATTCTCTTTTTCATGCACATCTCCTTCCAAGTTTGATGCTTAGAACTTCTTCAAAGTTCTAAGCTCTATGTTGCTTGAGTTCCAACAAGTATAAAGAGCTTGCTTCCAAGCACTCTTTTCCCTCCATGTGAAGTATTTTGGAGCCCCTCTAAGGCTCCAAATGTTCTATCACATAAATCTCCAAGGCTTTTGGACCAAATCCTAAGCCCAAACCTTTTATTTGTTGAATCTCAAAATCAACAAATGAGTATCTAACTCCATTCACTTGACTTCAACTAAGTGAATGATCCTATCTCTTTGAATACCAAATATTCAAAGGCTTTCTATAATTTTTGTAACTCTCTAAGTTACATTTTCTTCCTTCAACCCCTAAGTTGTAGGAAATCTATCAAACCCTTTATTCATTGGAACACCAAACCAATGAATGATTTCTCGGCCTTAGGATTCAAATCCTAATCCCCTTTCTCCTATGACTCAAAATTGTAGGAAAATATCTAATCCCCCTCATTCTCCTAACCCATGTTAGGTGAGTGAATCCCTTTTCTTTGGACACCAAACGTTCAAAGAAACTCCTCCAATTTGCAATTCATAGATTGCACCTTGGACCACCCCTTTCCCTACAAGCCTAAATTGTAGGAAACCTTTAAATCTCCATTTGCCTAGCTCCAAATTAGGCAAATGAATTCGCCTCTTTGAACACCAAATGTTCAAAGAATATTCATGGATTTGCAACCTCTAAGCTGCATGTTCCTTCCCTCATTCCTACAACCCAAAAGTCGTAGGAAATCACTCATTCTCTTAAGCCCAAGCTAGGAGAGTGCATTTCCTTCTTTGGACAACAAATGTTCAAAGGACTTTCATTGATTTGCAATCTCTAAAATTTGCGTTTCTCCATCCCTCCAACCCAAATTGGAGGAATGAATTTCCCCTCTTTGGACACCAAACGTTCAAAGGAAATCCTCCAATTTGTAATCCGTAAGTTGCATTTTGGACAATTCCTTTCCTACAAGCCCAAATTGCAGGAAACCTCTAAATTTCTCTTCTTTAGCCTAGCTTCAAATTAGGCAAAACGAAAGTATCCCCCTTTGAACACCAAATGTTCAAGGGCACTCATGAATGTGGAACCTCTAAGTTGCACATGATTTCCTTCTTTCTACAACCCAAACGTTGTAGAAAGACTCTCTCATTCTCCTAAAAAAAACATAAAATTGGAAGAATATGCACTTCTCTTTGAACACCAAATGTTCAAAAAATGTTTTAGAAGCTTGCAACCCAAAGTTGCATCTTCTCTTCTTCTTTCTACAACTCAAAAGTTGTATGAAAGTCTCACCCAAATCTCCTATTTGTTGAATCAAAATCAACAAGTAGTTCAATCCAAAGCCATTTATTTGTTTGTTGAACCAAATTCAACAAATAATTTCATATCAAGCAAAGGAATCAACTCCTAGCTTTCTTTCATTCTCCTAACTCAAATCGGGGGAATGAGTTCCTCTCTTTGGACACCCAAAGTTCAAAGAATCCTTGATGTGTAGGCCCAAATCTACACATCATCTTCTTATGTTTGCTTAATCTAAACTTAGCAAACTAAATACCCATCATTGAACATAAAAGTTCAATGATAATCCCTCTTGATTTGTAACCCCAAAGTTACAAATATTTCTCACTTATTAAACCAAACTCAATAAGTGACTCATCGTTATTTGCATAATCCAAATTAAGCAAATGAAACTCAACTCTTTGAATACAAAATTCAAGGAGACACTCTTTTGATTCGTAGCCCCAAAGCTACTAATCTCCCTCACTCTCATAGGTTCCAAAAACCTTAGAAAATGTCATACCTTAGCCCAAAAGCTATAGGTCCTTTCTCCTCCAACTCCAAAGTTGTAGGAGATCTCTTCTCTCTTTAACTCCAAAAGTTAGAGAGAGTTCCCCTACATTTAGCCCAAAAGCCACATGTTGGATGCTCCTTCCTTAGACCCAAACTCTAGAAGGACTTTTAGTGTGACATACCACACAAGCCTCACACACTTAGGTGAACAACCCCTTAGGCATGCGAGGATTAGGATTTTTCTTTGTGTGCGCATGTGATTGATGTTGTGGATTGATTGCCCTTGGATTGTCTGCGTGTGGGCACTTGCCCTTAAGTGGTTAATATAGAAATATAAATATTTTTCTGTGCAGGTAGCCATATCTAAAAAGGGGGGCGCTCATAAATGATAATAAATTGCTTGCATGACAGGTACTGCTTAAACCCCCCCCCCCCCCCCCCCCCCCCCCCAAAGATGTGGCCAATAGGGTAGAAGTAGGGGGCCTAGCACTTAGCGCTCTAAGTGTTAGGCCAATTTTGAGATGATTACATGCTTATTATATAAACTGTCTCCTAACTCTGTTTTTTTGCAGATTTGAGTCTTTTTTTTTTATCATGTATTTGGTAGAAATAGGATGTAAAACTTGTGGGGTTTTGATCAGAAAGCAAGGAAGATCAAGGGAGAAAGTATCATTTTGGAGATGAAGCCCAAAGACCTCCCAGAAGGTTAAAGCTTGAAGACCCCCACAAGTAGAGTCTGTAATTAATTTAACTGGGTTGTATAATGGCAGGCAACTCAGCTGCCAAATTTGGTTGTAATAAATTGGACTTTATCTACATTTCCTGCACTTTATTTATAAATAAAAGCATGTATTGAAGTGTTTACTGGGTGTGCATTAGAAAAGCATGTCTTTCCTAGGTTTCTTCTCTTGTTTTTGTGGGTGTGGCCTGGACTTGATCACGTTAGGCTCTTAGGGTAAAAACTAAGTTTTCTACCCCTTAACATGTAAACAATTTAAAAATAAAATCAAATTAGGCTTCATGTCTTTCAAGTAAGAAAAAAATTGCATAGCTCCCTTCAAGGAGCCAAGTTTTCAAAACGAAAATAAGCATGATGCATAGCCAAAAATGTGTCACATGTAGAATGCCTTGACTTAAGGACTAGATAACAAAAATCTTTCTTTTTGTGAGTCAGCATTTGCATGCCCACATACTTAGGCATCTTAGCCTCAAAGCTAAGTTATAAGCCCTACCTTCTAAATAAAAATAACCCTACCACTCTACATTTGCATTGAGACCAGATAGCATGGTTTTAAAAGCGATTAGGGGGAGTTTAGCTGGTAGTCCCTTCCAGGCGGGACAATAAATCCAGAGGTCAGACGGGTTATGCCTCTTGTGAGGTGTAGCTTCTAAGTCCCTCTTTGCACTCGTTAGATCTATGTTCGAGGCACTACCTGCCGGTAGTCCTCACCTTAGTCTTAGGGTTCGAGGCATGGGTCGATTTCAAATCACCCTATAAGCCCTCATCTTTCGGGCAATTCCTCCAACAAGTGTTGTTGGGATGTAAGCCCCAATCTTCTAATAAAATATCAACTTAAACCAAAATTAGGTTGCTAAAATGTAAAGCCCAACATAGGATAGTTTGGGCACCTCTGAGTTTCATCTCAGAATCAAGTGCCCCTACTCCACCTCCTTTGGCTTTCATTCCCAAAATCTAAATCTAAGTTGATCAACCTCTTCCTTGAAATTCCTAAAGGGTCAAAACCCTTTAAGCAAGACTTTCATGGATTTTAAAATAAAGATCAAACTTTAGCCAACATTTAAATGACTTCAAAAGAAAAGAAAACCACTAGTTTAATCAAAAGTTTTCCCAAATCAAACTTGAGATGTAATTAACCATAGGGGCTAGCCCCTAGCCCCTATGGGATGTCTGTACCCCAGAAAAAAATAAACCCCACTCAACCAAATATTGAGTGGGGGAATCTCTGTTAAATAATTATAAATTTTATTATTGAGCCCATAAGAAAATGGTATTTTTACCCTCCAGGGTAATATATCGTATTCTTATGCCGTGCCCGATTATAAAATATGCAATTCGTTTGAGGATACAAAAAATTCTCCAACACCAGTCCCGGGACCAAGTGGTTTCGATGCCAAGGGTATGGGCAAATCGCGTCTCAGTGCTCCAGTCCTTATAAAATCTCAATCGTTGAGGAGTTTACTGAGGACGATCTTGAGCCCGAGGTTGATCAGGTCCACCAGATCGAGGAAGAAGGCGAATACTTCGAGGAGGATGACGACACTGCGATCCTCCATTGCCTTTAGAAATTGGATACCTCTCCCATCTGCATGGTGAGATGCGCGCTATCCCACCCGACACCCACTGATGACTGGTGTAGGACCTTGATTTTTCATACCAACACCAAAATCAAAGACAAGAACTACAAAGTCATCGTGGATAGTGGTAGCTGCATA
The DNA here is from genome assembly GCA_016618105.1 of Dendrobium huoshanense. Lineage (NCBI taxonomy): Eukaryota > Viridiplantae > Streptophyta > Magnoliopsida > Asparagales > Orchidaceae > Dendrobium > Dendrobium huoshanense. The sequence goes on from CM028354.1 coordinate 5,667,707, forward strand.
ATTGATGTTTCCTCCAGCATGGCATCCCAGTTAGGGCTTTCTGTCGTTACACCCCAACCCGTATAAGGTAGCATGGGTCAACTCCACTGCCTTGGAGGTGAAAGAACGAAGCCACATACCCATCTCCTTTGCAACCTATAAGGAGAATTTATGGTGCGATGTGTTGACGATGAATGTTGGACAAATCTTATTAGATCGTCCCTGTATCTATGACAATGATGTCCACATTTATGGGCGTTCGAACATCATCATATTTGAACATGCAGGCAAAAAGATTAAGCTTTTGTCATTGCAGCCCCGGATTACAGATGACATGAAATCCAACCCAGTCAAGTCTAAGAAAGGAGTGAACCTTGTCACCGCCAAGGTTCTAACTGCTGAGATTGCTCAAGGCGCCCCTCTTTACGCCTTAGTAGGCCGTGAGACTCCCACCGAATCTAACGAGCCCATTCCTCAGGAAGTGCAGCCTATCTTAGAGCAGTATGCTGATGTCTTCCCTGATGATCTCCCAGATCAATTACCACCTCTTAGAAACATCCAGCATGCCATAGACTTCGTCCCTGGAGCCTCCCTCCCGAACCTGCCACACTATCGCATAAACCCCACGGAACATGCTGAGCATAAAAAGCAGGCTGATTAGTTACTACAGCGAGGTTTCATTAAGGAGAGTCTGAGTCCCTGTGCGGTGCCGGCCCTTCTCACCCCGAAGAAGGACGGATCTTGGAGAATGTGTGTTGATAGCCGTGCTATCAACAAGATCACCGTCAAATAACGATTCCTTGTTCCGAGGCTTGATGATATGCTCGATATGATGACGGGTGCCACCCTTTTCTCCAAAATTGATCTCAAAAGTGGGTACCACCAGATCCGGATCCGACCCGGAGATGAGTGAAAAATTGCCTTTAAGAACAAGTATGGTCTCTACGAGTGGTTACTCATGCCTTTTGGGCTTAGTAATGCCCCTAGCACCTTTATGAAAATCATGACTCAAGTGCTGCGTCCTTTTATGAGAAAGTTTGTCGTCGTTTACTTTGACGACATCATTGTCAACATCCAATTCTTTAGTCAGCACTTAGACCACTTGAGGCAAGTTTGTGAGGTCTTAAGGAATGAGCAATTGTATGCCAATTCGAAGAAATGTATCTTCCATGTAGATCACGTCATTTTCCTGGGCTTCATTGTTTCAACCCAAGGGGTTTTCGTAGACCCCGAGAAGGTGAGGGCCATTGTGGATTAGCCTATCCCTCAGAACATCCGGGAAGTCCGCAGCTTCTACGGATTAGCCACCTTCTATAGGAGATTCATTCGGAACTTCAGCACTATTGTATCTCCTATTACGGATTGCCTGAAGAAGGATGATTTTCACTGGACCCCAGCTGCCACCCGAGCTTTTGATGAGATCAAACAAAAGATGGTGGAAGCCCCAGTGATGCGACTTCCTGATTTCTCCAAAGTCTTCGAAGTAACTTGCGATGCTTCGGGGGTCGGAATTGGAGGAGTCCTCTCCCAGGAAGGTCACCCAGTTTCTTAGTTTAATGAGAAACTTAATGATATCCGGCAGCATTATTCCACTTATGACAAAGAGTTCTATGCCCTGATCCAATCACTTCGTTATTGGCGACACTACTTGCTCCCGCAAGAATTCGTCATTTTCTCGGATCACGAAGCTCTGCGTTATATCAACTCCCAAAAGAAGTTGAATGCACGCTATGGTCGATGGGTTCAGTTCTTTCAAGATTACACGTACACCCTTAGGCATAAGGTGGGAGTTGAAAATAAGACTGCCGATGCTCTCAGTTGTCGTATGATGACCACCACTGAAATGAGAGCAGAAGTCATAGGATTTGACCAAATAAAGAGGGATTATTTGGAATACCCCGATTTCAAGGAGACCTACACTCTCTTGTCCACAGGGAGCATGCGCTTTGTGGACAATTTCCTATTGAAGGATGGTTATCTTTTCAAAGCCCAGAGGCTTTGCACTCCGTGCACCTCCCTTAGGGAATTTTTGGTCTGGGAACTCCACGTCGGAGGCCTCGCTGAGCACTTCGGACGGGACAAGACTATCGAATCTGTGGAGTATCGCTACTTTTGTCCATCCTGAAGAGAGATGTTGGTCGGCTGGTCAGTCGGTGTCACACCTGCCAACTGGCCAAGCAACATAAGCAGAACACTAGTTTTTACACTCCCCTACCTGTCCCAGTTGTCCTTGGCAGGATGTTAGTATAGACTTTATCTTAGGCCTGCCCAAGACACTCAGTAGGCACGATGCCATTTATGTGGCAGTTTACTGGTTTTTCAAAATGGTACATTTCATTCCATGTTCCAAAACATCTTATGCCTCTCATATTGCGAAGTTATACTTCAATGAGGTCGTCCGTTTACATGGTTTACCCAAAATTATTGTTTCGGATATGGATGTGAAGTTCACTAGCTATTTTTGGAAAACCCTGTGGATGAAAATGGGCACCAAACTTCAATTTTCCACTGCCTTCCACCCACAGACGGATGGTCAGACCGAGGTAGATAATAGAAGTCTAGGTAATTTGTTGCGGTCCCTAGTTGGTTAGCACATTAGAGATTGGGATTTCATTCTACCTATTGCTGAGTTTGCTTACAATAATTCCATTAACCGAACCACGAGTCTAAGTCTTTCTGAAATTGTATATGGGTTCAAACCTAGACAGTCGTTAGATCTGATACCCATGAATTTTAGGTATAGGATTTCTATGTCTGCATCATCATTTGCATCTCACTTGCAAGAACTTCATAAGGATATTGCACAACAAATTGAAAGGAATAATCATGAAAATAAACTACATTCATATTAGAAATGACGTGTTACAACTTTTGAGGTTGGTGACTCCGTGATGGTGTGGATTCGTCCGGAACAGTTCCCACCGGAAACAGTTAAGAAGTTGCATGCAAAGAGTGTTGGACCTTTCAAAATACTTAAGAATAACGATAATGTCTATGTAGTAGATCTTCCTGCAGAGTTCAATATAAATCCCACTTTTAACATAAAAGATTTAGTGGCATATGAAAGTCCTAATTTTAACCCACCAAATCCACTATTAAAATAGTCTTGTGTGAACCCACCTTGTGAGATCCCAAACCTACCTCCACTACCAGATATTCCCAAATTTCCCACGGCAGAGAAGGTGGAGGCAGTCCTAAGTGATGAGATTATATCCACAAGAGAAGGAGGACGAAGGAGGTATTTAATCAGGTGAAAAGGAAAGCCCAAGTCAGAGGATATGTGGCTAGATCGCGAGAAGTTGCAGCAGATTGACCCGAATGCACTAGAGATCTACGAGAGCGCCAGAGATACTTTCTCGACGAAGACGAGTTTTCTCCCACCCCGACAGAACGATGGGGACATTAGATCGTGGAAGGTTTATCAAAGGCGCGGCTGCCGATCTACGGCCACGATCGAGTCTTTGTATTTCTGAGTCATTTATGTTATTTTATTATTCATGTATTTTTTTTCTATTTGCTTAGTGTCATTTTGGTTTTTCCGTTTGTACCCCTCTAGTGGAAATTGTTGTGTGTGAGCCCAAAGGGCAAGTTGGTCTTCTATTTCTTTGAGTCCATTGTACATGGCTATTTATAGCCTCTTGTCTGAAGTTTTGATTAATGAATGATTGCTTATGAATATTTCTTCTTAATTGAGTTTGAGAGAGAGCTTGAGAGTTCTAATGGAGAGAGATCCCTAGGAGAGGGAGATTTGCGCAATACCAACCAACATAGATAAGTCGGGTTCGTGGTTCTAATCCCTATCTTCTTCCCCTTGCCTCCCCCTCCATTTAACTGTCGTTTCTCCTCTCACCCGAGCCACATTCACCTCACCCAGCCATCCCCCTCAGCTCCACGACCAGCCCCATCCAACCAAATCCACTTTCCTGTCCCAACACCGATGGCTACCTCATCCTAGCCACCGGCCACAAAGGATTTCACCTCTCTCCCTTTTCATCCTTTATTTCCTATTATAGATTTAATAATATTTGGGATTAAGTTTGAATGCAAATCCAAGTGGTTTAAAATTCAAATTATTTCCTAATACACAAAATCTATTTTAGGAAAGTCTTTAAATTCCTTCCAATCAATTCATAATTGATTAGGATTTTAATTATTGTCGGCCTCCCTCCTTGTGTTAGGATTAGTAAACCTTTCCTAATTCCTATCTCTCCTCTTTGGAAATAATTCCCCTCTCTTGCCAACCGAAAATTTTTTTTAAGTCCAAGCATTTATTTACTTTCCAAAATCTGAGAGTGAAATTAGGAATTAACTCCCTAATTCCCCCCCCACACCCCCCCCCCCCGCGCTCAACCCGCCGGCCTCCTTACAGATTTTCCCAAAATCTATCCACAATATATTGCTCCCCTTTGGGAAAGAATTGGAGAACCAACCTGCACCTGGCCGAAACTCTGAAGGCCCCAACTTAGGTTGCTTCTCTCCCCAAATTCTCTTTCCACCATCAACACCTCAATTGAGTTCTAAACCCCAAACCCTCTCTCTCAACTTCTATTCTTTCAAGAAGGAAATCTGAAATTTCTCTCAGAATTTGGATTAAAATCTGAAACTATTTTCGGATTTTTGGGAAAAGGACTTGGAGCTTGTTTTCTCTCCACATGGAAGAGAAACGTCTTTCTCTTCGACGACTTTCGAGACCATCAGCAAGGTGGAAGGAGATTTATTCCCTAGCCCCAATGAATGGCGGATCCAGCAACTGAATATGGGTTAACGTGGGATGAGGATGGTTTCACCGATATCCTATGCTCAACTTTCTTCGACGTGAACCTAAGGATTGATCACACCGCCGAGGACTACTTGGAGCGTATTCTGGACACATTAGTGGAAGCCATTGACGAGCACTTCGAAGGCATTGAGTGGAGGATCTCCACCACTCCTTGACGAAGGTTTCTCTTACTCCTTTTCATTATATTTTCCTAAATCTAACTTCTCTTGGAATTGATGACAGTCATGAAGGACGACTCCATGCCGCTCATGCTAAAGCTTAGTAACCATAGGGTTTGAGTGCACCTTTATGCTTTCTAATTCTTGTTGTTAGACTAGGGATTTCATTGAAACTACTATTTTTCATTGTGTTGTTTTCTTTCTTATTTGGAAGGCTTCAAATCTCTTACTACGTAATTTAGTCTAAGCGGGTGTGATCCCTCAATTGTTTTGATTTGTTGTTTTAAACTGCTTCTAGTTGTTCTGTCATCTGTGATTGTTCTAATCAAGAGTTGTGCAAAATCTAAATGAACTAAAGTCATTTCATATTTAGTCCAGCATTAAGGGTCCAGAAATTCTATGGCACGCTAACTACATAAATAAATAAATAGAAGAGTACATTAACGTAAGAATCTTGTGATTCAAAGATTCTGCATATCGTGATAAGCAAAACAAAAATATGACGATAGTTGCGATGCACAATTTTGATAATGGTTATGCAAAAGTCAGGAATGTTTTATAGTTGCTCTTTGAGAACAATGAATGAGTAATAAAAATAATGATTTGATTGCCTATATTTGGGGACTAGAAACTGACTGGTGAATCACCAGCCATAGCAACAATGAGGGATAAATGTCATTCAGCAGCTCTAATGATATCCTTAGGGCAGTCATATTTAGGTGTTTATAGAGGACTTCGATATTTATCTTCAAGCAGTTCATGCCTAAACATCCTGGCCATATTACAGCACATGAATAAATCAAGCAAATGTAACCATTTATACTTCACTATGCAAGTAAAACCTGAACAAAGTTAAGAAATTACATAACCTGATATATCCATGGATTGACCTGTTCATGCACTTCATCTACTAGGGGTCCTCGCATAATAGTCAATGGAACCTTACCACAATAAAAATCATGAATAGAAGAAGGCATATAAGATGAAATCAAAAGCTAAAAGAAAACGATATTCAGAATCAATAGTACAAAAAGAAAATGATGAGGGCACCCAGAGCCATTGAATACACAATACAGGGAATTCTCATTTAGTAAAAATGGTCTCAGCACCCTGACACTGCTTCTGCAAGATCACTCAGCGGGTTAACCCCGATCACTTAGCGGGTTAATCGTCAATGCCAAATATTAGCATGACCATTTAATCAGCAATGACATGCTTAAAAACCAGTCAAAGCAAGGACAATGTATACCTGCTTAGATTTGATCAGAGAAGTTCCATTTGGACGAAAAACATAAGCTCCAGAGGCCTTCAGAAGTATCACGGGAATAATTAAATGACTAGGAAACGCAAAAGAAAGTCTCACTTGATCAAAAAACAAGCTGAAGCTTGTTTAGCAAATTCCTACCTGTGGATCAGTTTTATCTCCAACCGCTCCAATATAGTACTTATACGACTGCCCTAAGGATGATTTAACCTAAAAGGCCCCAGTAAAAAAGATATAAGAAATATTAAAAACATAATATCTTTAAATGAAAAGATTAGCACATTTTTTCCAGCACGAAAGGTGCACGTGATAAGAATAAGTTAACAAAACCATGCTACAGAAACACTTCAAAATTTAGAAACAAATTAAAGGTGCTTGAACAGGCATATTGATTCGGACTCTGGAATCTGAGTTTTAAGTTTACACCCAAAGAAATTACCATTTCAAGACGGACATAATAATAATTACAGGGAAAAAAATCACAAAAAGATATAGCCAATTATGACAGAGCAACTGAGACGTACAGAGCTTCTTTTGTTGGAATAATAAGAGAGCTCCTGTTTTTCCACATTGTAAAGGAGCTTCAAGTCTCCTGGACCAATCTCCATGTTGTCTTTGCTAGTTCCCTTTGATAAGTACGAAGTTGACAATGAAGTGATAGAGCCTGAAATAGCACTAAGCAATTAATGGTGTGGCCCTCAATATGATGCAGTGCATTTTAAGCGGAGAGAAATAAGCTCATAAATTGAATATAATAATTCATAAAGAAGGGATAAAACTGAAACCTCTCTTTGTAGCACTAGATATAACATATGTGCTGAAACCGAGAGGTGGAACAGAAACAGGGAATACAAGCCAAAATTTAGGACGGGCGCTGGGAGATGAGCCTAGATATGCTTTGACATAGCGACTTCTTAATCTCATAATAGCATCAGAAATAGGAAGAAGTTGATATTCAATTTCTCTACCATTGGACGAATCATGGATAATAACTGAATCGCTGACAACCTGCAGAAATGTGTTGCTTCCATAAAACATTTTTCCAGGTCAACAATAGAATAGCTTGTTTAACCTCATGAAGAGACTTAAGGATCATAGATCATAAATCACTAAATAAAATAACTTATTTTATTTAAATGCAAACAATAAATACAAGAACTAGAAATGATGATGTCATGATCAAATAAAGTCAAAGAAATAAGCAATAAATTGAATCCACCTAAAATCAATGAGCAATTATGATTTAATTACCACAAATAGATTCTCAATTGTGTCAAATTTGAATAAATCAAGAGCATTGGCAAGACAACAACAAAATATGTCAATGAAATCATACCAAGGAAAGAAATCACCAAAATAAGAAATCTAGATCTTAAGAGAGTAAAAAGAGACGACTTCCCATGGAATTATGTAATCTCACTTGTCTACCAAACTCAAATGGAATCGAACATTCAACTTATGCAAACAAGATTGAAAACTGGAAAAGGAATTTTATTAAATCAAAGTTCATAATTGTCATATCTTTGGACATCTATTTATAGACACCATCCCTAGGTTAATAGATATAGTTTAATTCAATGAAAAATTATGATTTAATTACCACATAGATTCTTAGTTGTGTCAAATTTGAATAAAATCAGGAACACTAGCAAGACAACAACAAAATCTGTAAAAGAAATCATACCAAGGAAACAGTTCACCAAAATAAGAAATTTAGGTCTTAAGAGAGTAAAAAGAGACGACTTCCCATGGAATTATGTAATCTCACTTGTCTACCAAACTCAAATGGAATCATACATTCAACTTGTGCAAACAGGATTGAAAACTGGAAAAGGAATTTTATTAAATCAAAGTTCATAATTGTCATGCCTTTGGACATCAATTTATAGACACCATCCCTAGGTTAATACATATAGTTTAATTCAATGAAAAATTATGATTTAATTACCACAAATAGATTCTTAGTTGTGTCAAATTTGAATAAAATCAAGAGCACTAGCATGACAGCAACAAACTATGTAAAAGAAATCATACCAAGGAAACAGTTCACCAAAATATAAAATTTAGATCTTAAGAGCGTAAAAAGAGAGGACTTCCCACGGAATTATGTAATCTCACTTGTCTACCAAACTCAAATTGAATCATTAGGAAGCAAAGAGGAAATTTCCCCTACATGTGGCCGGCGGCATTAAGATGGGAGAGGGGAGGGGATTATGGAGGAATTAAGCACTTTCCAAACAAGTGAGGCCAATTAGGAGGAAAAATAATAATTCTTCTCTAAATTAAATTTAGATTGGATTCAAATTTGAAAACTTTTCTTATTTAGAATTTTGTAAATGTGAAAAGTTTTTGAATTTCAAAATTTTCTAACTCCTTCCTTTATTACAATAGTCAAATTAGGGGGTCATTATGATGAGTGAAAACATCATAATGATGTGGGATAAGGATGGGGCAGGCCATCAAAGAGGGAGAAGGAGGCTTGTCGTCAGGTTTAGGTGGCCAAGAGCTAGGCCGGCGGGTGGGGGTTTGGACGGGGAATTTGGTGGGATCAAGGGGAGGCCTTTTGGTTACGGGATGAAGGTGGAAGGATGAAGAGAAGCCGGTGGGTGATGTCGGAAATAGAATAGAGAACGTAAAAGAAAACCACAAGCCACGGACTCTTCCGGTGACTGGTGGGTATCGCGCTTGCCCACATGTTGGGCTCTCCCTTTTCTCTAATGCACTCACAGAAAGAAGAAGACAAAATAAAAATTCATTTAATCATTCATCATCCTTTTAGGAATGACCTTTCTTTATTAGATTTAAACGAGAATTTGACTTTTAAGAGGACACAATGGAGAAAAAGGATTCATGTAGCCGACCCCACATAGTGGGATAAAGGCTTGATGTTGTTGTTGTTGTTGTTGTTGTTGTTGATTCATCATCCTTTTACAACACATGAGACTACTATATATAGGTCTCCAAACATGACAAAAGAAAAGTACATAATTGCCCTCTGGGCTACAACAATAAAGTAGTTCCCTAAGGGGTACATTTGGAAAACAACAAAACTAAATAAAACATAAAGAAATGCATCAAAAGTAGGTACGCTAAATTGTAGCCATCGATCTACGATTCTGTCGCCGGTATACATGTCTGAATCTCTGAACGATGTCCTCATCATTCTCCCCAGGTGGGAGAAAACTCGACCCCGTCGAGTCAACATCTCTAGAACTCTCATACCACTACAACATATCAAGATCCAATCGCTGCTTCTCCTCGCGGTCAATCAACGTGTTCTTCATCTCTGGTTTCCCTGTTCATTGAACTAGATACCTTCACGGCCACTATCTTTAGGGGAAATGATCTCATCACCAAGTATTGCTTCAACCTTCTCCGCAGTGGGTAAGATAGGATTGTTTGGTAGTGCATGTAGGCTAGGGTTCTCACCAGGTGGGTTCGCACAAGGCTCTTTATTTAGTGAATTGGAGGGGTTAAAATCGGGGCCCTCAAAAGCTATCAGATCTTCAATGTTAAACAGAGGAATAATGTTAAAACCTTCAGGAAGGTCTAGCATAGAAGCATTAATATTTATTTTCGAAGTTATTTTGAAAGGTCTTGTGCTTCTCGCATGTAACTTTTTAATGGTCCCTTGTGGGAACCGCTCCGGGTGAATTCAAACCATTACAAAGTCTCCAATTTCAAATTCTTTGAATCGTCTCTTGAGATCAGCATGCAGTTTATAATTAGCATTGCTTTGTTCAATTTTTTTGTTAATTTCCTTATGCAACTCTTGGAGATGGGATGCAAATGCAGATGCAGACTTAGATGCTCTATACTTATGACTCATAAGGATCAGGTCTATAGGCTGTATAGGTTGGTATCTGTAAACAATTTCGGCGGGACATAGACCTGTAGTTCTATTGACAGAATTGTTGTAGGCAAACTCAACTAAAGTCAATTTGGAATCCCAATCCCGGATATTTTCTCTTGCTAAGGTCCTTAACAGATTTCCTAGACTCTTATTCACAACCTCAGTTTGTCCATCTGTTTGGGGATGGAAGGTATTAGAAAATTGAAGTTTAGTCCCCATCTTGTGCCATAAGGTTTTCCAGAAATAACTAGTAAACTTAACATCTCGATCTGACATAATAGTTTTGGGTAGTCCGTGAAGTCTAACGATTTTGTCAAAATTAATGTTTAAAATTGCGTATTCGAGTATTGAGGCGTTTTTCATTCGTGAGGCGAGGCGTAAGCCTCAAGGCGTTTTGAGGCGTAAGCCTCAAAATCAAAATATTGCGTAAACATAAAATGATAAATTTTTTATATACTAATGAGTGAATAATATAAAACATAAAAAAACAGAAAAGATGAAGTGAAATCAAGATATCCCAATAGTAAGACAACATGAAATATAGTTCAACTCAAAATTCTTCCCAATATTCTTTTCATTAACATATAATTCCAATTTCCAAAAATAAATAGCAATGATATATCACATAAGAACTCTTAAGTCATCAGCACTGTCATCACTAAGGGGTTCTTCATTTGAATCATCATTATGATGAACTGCTCTCTCCCCTTCCTCCTCTCCTATAGAGTCCAATGTCGGGCATTTACTTCAAGATTTATGTAAGTTTTAATATATATAGCGTGAGGCGTAAGCCTCATGCCAGTGAGGCGAGGCGGGCCTCAACCAAGTTGAGGCGCAAGCCTCATAAAAAAACTTGAGGCGTAAGCATTGAGACGTTTTTTATTGGAATTGCGCAAAGGCGGGCCTCAAGGCGAGCCTCATATTGCGCAATTTTAAACCATGGTCAAAATACAATTTGGCAATCCTAGAAGCATCGAAAGTTTTGGAGCACGGGAGGAAGTGAGCCATTTTAGAGAATCGTTCTACTACCACACACACACAGAGTCATGCTTTCTCACTGTTTTGGGTAACCCTAAAACAAAATCCATGCTAATATCCTACTATGGGCAGTTGGGTATCGGAAGGGGTGTATAAAGTCCAGTGTTTTGCTTACGTTGCTTTGGTAACTGACAAGTGTGAAATCTCTTCACTAACCTACTAGCATCGCACTTAAGACTAGGTCAGAAGAATTGGTGCTCAACAGCGGCGATGGTTTTGGTTTGTACAAAATGTCCTGCTAAATCTCCAACGTGCAGCTCCCAAACAAGGAATTCTCTAAGCGAAGTGTTGGGGATGTAGAGCCTTTGGGACTTAAATAAGTATCCATCCTCTAAAAGGAAGTCGTCAATTATACGTTCACTCACATTAGTTAACAACACGTACATTTCTTTGAAGTCCGGGCAATCGATATAAGTCTCTTTAATTTGTTCAAATCCAATTACTTCACCCCTCATCTCCCTAGTTATCATGATTTGACGACTTAAAGCATCATCTACCTTATTTTCAGATCCTGCCTTGTGTCTGATCGTGTAGGTATACTCTTGAAGAAATTCAACCTAACGGCCATGTCGAGCATTGAGTTTCATTTGGGAATTTATATAATGTAAGGCTTCATGATAAAAAAAAATAACAAACTCAAGTGGGTGAAGGTAGTGTCTCCAATACCTAAGGGACTGAATGATGGCGTAAAATTCCTTATCATAGGTAGAGTATCGTTGCCTAATGTCATTTAACTTTTCACTAAAGTAGGCAACCGGGTGTCCTTTAGATAATACTTCTCCTATGCTATGCCAGATGCGTCACATGTCACTTCAAAAACTTTAGAAAAATCTTACAGACGCATGACTGGTGCTTCAACCAGTTTCCTTTTTATCTCCTCAAAGGCTTTAGAGGCAGACACCGTCCAATGAAACTCTCCTTTCTTCAGGCAGTCAATTATCAGACTCACTATAGTGCTAAAATTCCTAATGAAAACTTCTAACGTCTCTGATGTTCTTAGGTTCAGGCCACTCATTGATTGCTCGCACTTTTTTAGGGTCAGCGACTATGCCCTGGGAGGATATAATAAATCCAAGAAAGATTATGTGATCAGTGAGGAATGTACATTTCTTGGGATTAACAATTATAATAATTGATCTTTCCTCAAGACTTCGCAGACTTGCCTTAAATAATCCAAGTGTCAATCCACCGAGTTACTATAAATCAGAATATCATCAAAGTAGACAACTACAAATTTCCCTAGGAAAGGTTTGAGGACCTGGGTCATCACTCTCATAAACGTACTTGGGGCATTGCTCAGGCCAAAAGGCATCATGGTCCACTGGTAAAGTCCATCTTTTGTTTTGAAAGCGGTTTTTCATTCGTCTCTCAGACGAATCCTAATTTGATGGTAGCCACTTTTAAGATCAATCTTAGAGAATAGTGTGGCTCCGGTCATCATATCTAACATGTCATCTAACCGAGGGATGGGGAAGCGATACTTGACCGAGATCTTCTTGATAGCGCAGCTATCAACACACATTCTCCACAACCCATCTTTCTTAGGGGTTAGCAGGGCAAGAACAGCACATGGACTGAGGCTCTCCTTGATAAAGCTGCGTTGTAATAACTCGTCAAATTATTTCTTGAGCTTAGTGTGCTCAGTTGGATTCATGCGGTAATGAGGTAAGTTGGGCAAGAACGCTCCGGGCACTAAGTCAATAACGTGTTGAATGTCCTTTAAAGGTGGTAATTTATGGGGCAAATCTTCCAGGAAGACGTCAGCAAAAGTTTCGAGGAGTTACTTCCTCCAGGATAGGCTCTTCCTAGGTTGCACTCATTTCCCAAGCTACCAAGATGCAGAGGGGAGATCCTAACTCAAATTCAGTACCCAAGTCTTTAGCAGTTAATAAATTCAAGCCTGTGTTGGGTTTAAGGGAGTTGGGTTTGACATCCTCCTTAACAAACTTAGGCTGGGTGGGTAGGAGTTTAATTTTCTTGCCCTCGTGCTCAAACACATAGGTGTTTGATCGTAATACATTGTTATCGAACAACTAGGGGTGGCCGAAGATGATTTGGTCAACAACCATAATTAAAACATCACACCAAATCTTCTCCTTGTAACTCACAAACTCAATAGGAATGAGACTCCTATCTTTCACTTCTAAGGTGGTCGAGTTGATACAGGTGACCCTGTAGGGGTTTGGGTGCGGTGTGGCTTTCAAGTGGAGCTTAGAAATCATAACATATGACACAGCATTAATACAGCTTCCACTATCAACTATGACCTTGCAGTTCTTGTCACCTATCTTTGTGAAAGTGTGGAAGATCGAGGTTCTTCGTCAGCGCTAGTTCGGTGTGAAAAAGCACACCTAATGACTTGAAGGTCTAAGTGATCCATCTTTTGGAGGTAGTGGACCACAGCAGTCTCTTCCTCACAAAAAAAACTCGTCATCGTCGTCAACATGATGAACTAGTTCGGTGTCTGGTTCATCCCCTTCTTCGATGACTTCCTCAATAATGGTGCCTTTAAACGGGTTGGAACATTGAGAGGCAATGTGCTCGTACCCATGGCATCGAAAATATTTAGTGTCAGCAGGGGTCTTGGGTGTTTCTCGTTCCGGTGTTTTTCCTTTATAGTAAGGGTGAGGTTAGGCTTGGCCAAGGGTAGGTCGACTAGTCGTGGCTCAGTGGGTTTGTTGTAAGGTTGATTAGAGGAGAATTTGAAAGGGTTAGGACGAGGGTCTTGGTTCCTAGAAGGGGCGTGGCTCCTAGATTCTTCTAAATCCAACACAAGACTACAAGCGGCTTCCAAAGTGTTCACTCCTTTGGCAAAAAGCTCATTCCGAAAATCTTCTCTTAATCCAGCTCTAAACATTGAAAGAAGTTGGAGTCATGGTCTCTTCCCCGCTACAGCGGATCATGAAATCATCAAAGGCCAAAATGTACTCCTTGACGGGTTTGCTTCCTTGGGTCAATTTATTCCAACGATCCAAAAGTCTAGGATAGTAAGAAGGGAGATATTTTTGTTTTAACTCTTGTTTCATCGTCCCCCAGTCAGTAACAGGGTAATCTCCTCAGGTCTTGCGCATATGTTCCAAATTCGTCCAATACTAATTAGCTCTACCTGTTAGCTTCATCTCGGTGAACCTAACTTTTCGTTCCTTGGAAATATTATACCACTTATAATAATTGTCCATTCCCTTGAGCTAATATAGGAAAACCTGGGGGTTTAACGTACCGTTGAAAAATGGGGCTTCCATACGACTGTTCTTAAGCAGTTGGGTATCATTATCTCTCCGAGGAGTGTCGCGTCCAAAAGGTTCCTGATTGGGTCGGTGATTGGGGCAGTAGTGGTCGCTAGGAGGTCCATATTCAATTTGGGTATCATCACCATAAGGGGAATGGGGTCTAGAGGGGGTGTAGATCGCTGGGTTTCCTATATGCTCGATGTTATCAAGTCTCTCACCCGTTTGGCATCTAAAGTCGGCTAAGTCAGTCTGGGTGTTCCTAATTTGTTGAGTAACCGCTCCAAGTTAGCCCACGATTAGGTCTAATGTTGCTTGAATGAGTTCCGAATCCATGGGTGGATGTTAAGGGATGCTAGGGGAGGTAATGGGGTAAGGGGCAGCACCTAGACACTAAGATAATATGCTCCGTGGTCAATCTCAGGATCGGCCATGCACCAACGATGAGATTGGAAGATGAGGTTGTCTTCTTCTCTTGGCTTCAAGTTTCACGAGCAAACTAGGGTTTCCCAAGAGAGGGGATGCAAGGTAAGGGGTGGCCAAAGTAGGGAGAAGGGGGAGGGGTGGCTTGGATGCGAGAGCCTAGGTTAGGTTGAAGAGAAGATGAATTTTTAATCCAAATCTGAAAGAAATTTCAGGTTTCGAGTAAAATTGGAGGGGCTAATTTGAAATTTGAATTCAAATTAATTAGAGATGGAGGCAAAGAGGAAATTCCCCCTACATGTGGCAGGCCGCATTAAGAGGGAGAGGGGAGGGGATTATGGAGGAATTAAGCACTTTCCAAACAAGTGAGGCCAATTAGGAGGGCAAATAATAATTCCGCTCTAAATTAAATTTAGATTGGATTCAAATTCGAAAACTTTCCTTATTTAGAATTTTGTGAATTTGGAAAGTTTTTTAATTTCAAATTTGAATTTCAAAATTTTCTAACTCCTCCCTTTATTGCAAGAGCCAAATTAGGTGCCGGCGATCAAAGAGGGAGAAGGAGGCTTGGCGTCGGGTTGAGGTGGCCAAGAACTAGGCCGGAGAGTGGGAGTTTGGACGGGGAATTTGGTGGGATCAAGGTGAGGTATTTTGGTTGCGGGATGAAGCTGGAAGATGATGAGAAGCAGGCGGGAGATGTCGGAAAGAGAATAGAGAATGTAAAAGAAAACCACGAGCCATGGACTATTCCGGTGATTGTTGGGTAATGCACTTGCCCACACGTTGGGCTCTCCCTTCTCTCTAGTGCACTCACAATAAGAAGAAGACAAACTAAAAATTCATTTAATCATTCATATTCTTTTTACAACACATGAGACCATTATATATAGGTCTCCAAACATGACAAAAGAAAAGTACGTAATTGTCCTCCGGGCTACAACAACAAAACACTTCCCCAAGGCGTACATTTGGAAAACAACAAAACTAAAAAAAACATAAAGAATATAATGCATCAAAAGTAGATACGTTGAATCGTAACCGTCTATCTACGATTCCGTCGCGGTACACATGTCTGAATCTCTGAACGATATCCTCATCATTCTCCCAAGGTGGGAGAAAACTCGACCCCGTCGAGTCAGCATCTCTAGAACTCTCGTACCACTCCAACATATCAGTATCCAATCGCTGCAGCTCCTCGCGGTCAATCTACGTGTTCTCCGTCTCCAGTTTCCCTGTCTATTGAACTAGAACCTTCGGCGACCACCATCTTTAATGGAAATGATCTCATCACCAAGTATTGCTTCAACCTTCTCCGCAGTAGGTAAGATAGGGGATGTTTGGGAGTGGATGTAGGCTAGGGTTCTCGTCATGTGGGTTCGAACAAGGCTCATTATTTAGTGGATTGGAGGGGTTAAACTCGGGACCATCAAAGGCTCCCAGATCTTAAATTTTAAACGTAAGATTAATATTAAAACCTTCAAGAAGGTCTAGCACATAAGTATTACTATTTATTTTCGAAGTTATTTTGAAAGGTCATGCGCCTCTCGCATGTAACTTTTTAATGGTCCCTTGTGGGAACCGCTCCGGGCGAATCCGAACCATAACAAAGTCTCCAACTTCAAATTCTTTGAATCGTCTCTTGAGATCCGCATACAGTTTATAATTAGCATTGATTTGTTCTTTTTTTTTTTGTTAATTTCCTTATGCAACTCTTCGAGATGGGATGCAAATGCAAAGGAACATGAATTGTGATGAGTAGGCAATAAGGAAAATTGCAGGAATCTAAAGATTAAAGTTGAAATTTGATTATCATTTTGACAACAACAACAAAAGGATATAGTTGATATACTATTCGAGAGGTAGAACAGCTCTCCCAAGAACCCTAAATGCTGCTAGGAAGCTCTTCAAAATAAAAGTACAGCAAACACAAATTATCTTAAGCCCTAACCCTAAACAAAATTTTCTCTTAAATAGCTCTAACACACAATAGCACATATAAAACCTTCTTAAACAGCATAAACATAATTTAGGAAACCTTAAACAATTAAAACCTTCCTAATCACAATAAACATAATTAGGAAACCTTCCTAAATAACTCTTCTTGATGTATCCTCCTATAATGCATAACAGCTCTCCTGGGCCACACAAGGCTGGTCAAACCCTCCATTGGCTCCCTTCCTGATTCCACCCTAACCCCCCTCCTGCCATAACAATACTCCCTCCTCAAAAATGCACCTTGTCCTCAAGATGGAAGGATGGAAGACTTGTGCTGAATCTCGAAGTCATAACCCAATAACTTGAAAAGCCACCGTTGATGCTCCTCTATCACCATCCTTTATTCTAGCAAAAACATCAAACTCCTATGGTTGGTCTTGACTATGAAGTGTCGCTTCAACAGATAACAATGCCACTTATGTAATTCCAGCACTATTGTTGTCAGCTTTCTTTCATACTCCAACTTCAACTTGGCCTTAGAGATCAACACCTGGCTGAAATAAGCTATGGGTCTTGGAATCTACATGAGGACTACCCCCAACCCATAGTCTGATGCATCAGTCTCCACTACAAATAAGTGGTTGAAATTTGGTAGTGCCAACACAGACACTCGACATGGCTCTCTTTAATTGCTCAAACGTTTTGGTGGCTGCCTCCCCCATTTGAAACCATCCTTATAAAGTTTCCATGTCAATGGCCATATTATAGAGTTCTATCCCTTCGCAAACTTCATGAAGTATCTTGTGAGTCCCAAAAATCTCCTCAACTCCATCAGGGCTTTAGGTAAGGGTCATTCCAACATTTCCTTAATTAGCCTCTCAATTTTATCCTTCTGAACCTGTGGGTACTGGTAGGGTCGAATACTGAGAGTGGATACCCCTTCTTTCAGGAGTATGGCATGCTTATGCTCCCGTGGGGAAGGTAAGCCTTGAGGCAACGGGAACACATTACTAAATTGTTGCAGGAGTGGTTGGATTATCTCTAGAGCCTCCTCTTTCTACAACTATACCAAGTAGCCCAATATTGCCTTCTATATCGTTTTGGCTATAATTTTGAGTGAAACAATAGTTCTACATAGGCTGGCATCTCCTAGCAGCACCACCTTCTTCCCCTCTACCTAAATCTCCAACATCAAAGATTTTCAGTCCACCTTTATTCCCACCATCATTTATTACCTCTTCATTTTTAAGATCACATCAGTGCTTCCCAAATCCAAGGAAAGAAAATCCTCCATAATCTATAGGCCCTGGAGTATTAGCACCAGCCTCTTACAAACCCTCTGCTCCTCTCCACCTTTCCTGTTTTTCATCATGACTCCAAAACTCTATGTATCCACCAACTTCAATCCAAACTAGTCTACGACCTAGTTTGAGATGAAGTTATGAGTAGCCTCACTATCCACCAAGACCACCATTAGCTACTCCTTGATCTGTCCATTCATTCACCTTCATGGTGTGATTCGGAGTAAATCTCACCATTAAAATAAGGGGTACTTCTTCCACATTAAGGTATAGGTGTTTCCCTCCCGCTTCTATTTCCTCCATCAAATCCTCATTGTAGATCCCCTCCTCATCAAAGACCAGAAGGATATGGAGTGTGCAGTCCTTGCACCGATTGTCTAGTGCATAATTCTCATCACAGTGGAAGCACAGACCCTTGACTGCCTTGTCCTACACCTCTACCTCTATGAGGCACTTGAAGTGGCCTCGAAGCAAACTCCCCCACTCTTATCCCTCGATGACTGCTGCTGAAATGACATCGTCAGGGTTCTCAGTGCTAGTGAAGTTGAGGTACTTCCGTAAGAGCCTCCCAGTATTATGCTCTTATCGATCCTCTCCATCTATCATCGATCATCCACTATCTGGGCTAGCTCCATCATCTCCTTAAACCCCCTCAGTTTCATTAATCAGAGGCAAGGATTAAAATTACGTAAATAAGCCTCGGGGCATTTTTCGTCCGTGAGGCGAGGTGTTGTAGCATTGCGTAAATGAGAATTTAAGGGTTTTAGCCGATAAATAATAGTAAAATTCTATCATACATTAAAAACATCTAAATGACAGGTGAAAGTAGTGGAAAGTAAGAAAATAGATGCAATAAAATTATGTCCCAAAGTACAAATCACAAAATATAAGTCTATCAAAACACCCAAAGTACAAATAAGAAAGAACATATTAAACCAAATCATGTTCCCTCACTAAATGAGTCTTCAAAAAAATCTTCTTCTTCAATTGTATCTATTAATGTCATATCTTCATCATCTTCAATGTTACTCAATTTTTTCTTCAGTGTTCAATAAGAATGATTATTGTCATATTAATTGCACACTTGATATATATATATATATATATATATATATATATATATATATATATATATTATATATATATATATATAATTCCACATAAGAAGTTATGGAATACCTTTAGTTGCTTGTTGTACTGCAGAACTAGTGGATGTGTGTGGTGTGGTACTAGTGGATATGCCCACTTGATCTACTTCGCCCCTCAAGACGTCCACACTTAGATCCTCTAGTTGCAAGTCTGATAATATTAAATCTGTCTCCTCATTTATGAACCACTCATTATCAGACGCCACATCATCACACACCAATAGGTCTTCATCATCCTTCAACCCCTTATTCCTTAACCTCCTATCTCTTAACCTCTTGTTGTGCATAATATACAAAACGGAGTTCATTCTGAGTGTTGAAAGTCGATTTCTTCTCTTCGTTTGCATTTGACGATATATACTTCCGTTTCGCTCACACCTAAAGGAAGAACAAGTGAGGCCCAAAACTCTAACAGCAAAACTCTGTAACTCAGGATGAATATGAAATAATTTTGTCCAAGAGACAAGAATTCACATTTAAAGTCCTCACCCCTTCCTCCTCTCCTATAGAGTCCAATGTCTCTCAATCAAACCATGCACTCATGAAGAAGCAGACTAACACTAACAACTATTACTAAAGATGATGAATACAACAATATGCCGGACTGCCGGGGGTCCAAGGGGGCGCTGCCCCCTGGCGGGTTTCGACTTGACATGTACCTATCAGTACCGAGTATATACATAACGGTACCGAGCATGTACCTAAAGGTACCGAGCATGTACATAACGGTACCGAGAAATATGACCCTAGCTTTCCTATAAGTTGAAAATTAAACCCTAAACTTAAAAAAAAAAACCCCTAAGAACACTTGAAGAAGTGATGTAGAGGGGCGGCCGGAAATAAAGGACTCACCGACAGAGGCGACGAAAATGTGCGGGAGAGCCAGATCAGGCGTCTGCATGCTGCCTACGCGGCTTCGATTGACGTCTTTGGTCGAGTAAGTGGGCATAAGGAAGAATTTAAGAGATTTTTAAGTAAGTGGGCCCCCATATTAGAGGCGTACGCCTCAAAGGAAATTGCGCAATAACGATAGTGAGGCGCGCCTCACTCCACCTAAGGAGTATGCCTCATGATGCCTGAAAATTGCTTAGGCTTTGAGGCTATTTTGGAGCAAATTGCGCAATTGCCTCCGAGACTCCCTTTAACCACCTCGATAGCAACTCAAATCTCTCCATCTACGCCATGGCGGCCCTTATCTAGCATCCCTCCATTTGAACCAAGCGAGGGCTTTCTCTTCTAGATATAGCCCTACAGCTGTAAGCTTCTCATCTCTCAAACCATTCACCATGAAATACCCCTCCATCTGGTATACCCACTCATGGACATCCTCCCCTTCGAATACTAGCACCTTCAAATTCCTCACCCTAGCATTGTCACACGCCCCAATAGCTATGTCCTCCTCCATTGTAGCAATTGTCGTGATCCCTCCATGTTCATCCCATATATCAGGGTTGGAATCCCATATTTCTTCCACCCGCCTCAAATGACCCGATCCCCATGACCAGGCTTGTCGCCCATTCTCTGGTCGTCAACTACCCTTGCCTACAAAATCTCTCATAGTGGTCAACCAC
This sequence comes from Dendrobium huoshanense, assembly GCA_016618105.1. Lineage (NCBI taxonomy): Eukaryota > Viridiplantae > Streptophyta > Magnoliopsida > Asparagales > Orchidaceae > Dendrobium > Dendrobium huoshanense. The sequence continues at coordinate 5,688,384 of CM028354.1, forward strand.
CCCACCATCTCCACCACAACACTCCCTATTGTCCCCCCATCTGAAAACCCTATTCTGCCCCCTTATAAAAGCATTAGGAGGTGGCGCTTGACCACCTCCTTCTCTGATAGACCATTCTCCTTGCCCGAAATGTCTCTCATAATTTTTGGCCACCCTACCACCTCCACAAAAAAATTCCCTCATTTATGTCCCCTCATCCAGAAATCCTAATCCGCCCCTTATTAGAGCCCCAGGAGGTGGCTCTTGAAGAAAGAAACTCTCCTCATCGAACTCCTCCTACCTAATCTCCTTTCCCTTCGATTCGGCCAAGGGAATCCTAGTCAAATCTTTGATAGTGTTAACAATTGGAACCACGGGTGGAGTGTTTTCATTGTATCTCCAAGAGCTTCCTCATTATCTCCTCCAATCCTTGAAATCGATTTTCTATGGATGAAAGCCTTCCCTCCATGGTTTAAAATCTTCCTTTGATGGTTGAAAACTTCTCCTCTATCTTGGATTTGATTTGCTCCACTTCGCCTTCTAATTCAACCATCTTATTTTCTGTCATCTCTCCCAAAACCTTGCTCTGATACCAATTTGATGCATCTTGGAAGTAAAAACATCAAGTAAGCAACAAGGAAAATGCAGGAATACAAAGATTAGGGTTGTAATTTGATTATCTCTTCAACAAAAAAGAAAGATACAATTGAAATATGATTATCTCTTCAAGAAAGAAAGAAATATACAATTTGATTATCTCTTCCTGATTCCACCCAACCCCCCTCCAGCCATAACAACTTGCCATGACCCAAACCGAATGCTCGAATTAGTAAGATGGGAACAAACGATTGGATAGTTAATTAAATTTTCAATTACTAACTAACTACTTCCAATACTCAAAAAAAAACTATTAAAGTCTCCAAATTTTTAAATGCTATATAAAAATCTTTCTCTTGGTAAGCCGCGCCTACGATACACATTCTCTCATGTTCTACTCATTTTAATCTTTTAAATAATACATGTATTCATTTATAAATATACGAGTGAGATATAAAAGAACACAATTAGCACATTATACTTCTAAATTATAGTAACAAAAGGCATTGGAAAGAATATACATGCTCCATTCCAAACATATAGTAATTTTATTTAATATTCATTTCAAACATTACCATCAATGTTAGACATATATCATATCTTTATCATTTCTTATCATAGGAGACACCATCTAAAATAGTATCAATGAAGGTACTTCATTTTCATTTTCTTTTCCTTTTTCATAACCTTTTTTCAATTATGTGCATGGGTACATTGCATCCATAATCAGTATCATAAGGGGGTGTACTCCATCAGTCAATATGCACATGCAAACATATATATTTTATTTATTTCATTCATATATCATTTATTTAATTTCTATGAAAAATTGAATCACAAAATATTACTTATCGTCCATGTCAATATGAACTGTCATTAAATATGAGAAAATAAAAATATTTTTTAACTTGCAACAATAACTAAATAAATATGAATAATACCCTTCCATGCATTTAATTAAAAGAGAAATAAAAATCATTATTGTAAATAAAAGATATGGTACTCACCTTGAATCTAGGTATTATGCTACTTCACTCTTGCTCCCTACTTTAAGATCGATAAATTTAACAACTAAACAAAAGGCATTATTTATTATCAAAATTTTGAATTACTGACGGCTCGCATTTAAATTTTCTTCTCTTTTTAAATATATTTTATATCTTAACATAATAATCGAGTATTTCACTAATTAAAATTTTATTTATTATCAAATTTGAAATACATGTGCTCTCACTATCTCTCACTGTCTCTCTCCATTTAGCTATTTAAAGCACCTAATTGTTCTCACATTTAATTAACTAAAGTGCTTATTTTGTCATTTAAATTAAAGATAAAATTTATTTTTTTCACTCTAGATAAAAATAATTATTTATTTATTACTATAAATCTCTAAAATGAAATTTTTATAATTAACAAAATATATTCTTATTTTTCTATACAAATTATCTTTAGCTAATATTTTCATTGTTCTTCAAAATCTAATTTACGATTTAACATAAAATAAGCTTCATACATTTCCTATGTAGTTTAAAATCTCATATACAAATTTAATTATGGTCTCTTTACATGTGCATACATATACTCAAAAATATATACATACATATTATAATTAACAAATAAAATTTTCAACTAAATAACTTTCAAAGTAAATTTTTTTATTTAACTTTCTTAATAGTATTTACTATTTTCATTCGTAGAAAAAAATTCATAAATCAATAATTTAAAAAATAATAATCAGGCATTAGATAAGATGTTTAGTTTATTTTAAATTTTAATCAGCATATCAGTTAAACAAATAATCTAAAATAAAAAAGTAATAATAATTTACCTTTCTTCCTAGTCGTTAATCTCGAGCCCTAACCCGTAGGAATGCATTTCCCCCCTCGGTGGCTTCCTCGCAGGTCCCGTCCCCCTTGCCTCATTCTCTCTCAAATTTATAGGCAACACAAACACCTCTTCCATTTCCTCGATGGACGCTTCATAATCTCGCTCATTTTGTCTCGCTTTGATTTTACCGACACACGCGATGGACGCGACACTTGACCAAGTAACCTCCTTTGATAGCTTCATCTATTTCATCTACGACTTAGACGTTCGTCGATTCAGTCTTCACTGCTTCGTCCGTGTAACAAAAGCCCGTTCCTTCCGCTTCTTCATCATATCTATGACCCGCCTATTCTTAATATTACAATCTTCTCCATTTACAAAAATTTGTTCTCGAAATTTACATATAAGTATTAATTACAAATATAAAATATTTTTATGAGTTAAATTGAACATAATTACTCTATATTCAAGCCAAAATAACATCTTAAATTTTATTCAATATAAACTTTAATACTAGATGCATAAGGAGTTAAAATAAAACATCTTCAACATGTCAAGTTACTATATTAGTTATTAAAGACATCTCAAATATCTTTGCCAGCATCAAAAGATTCATTAGGCTCCTCCTAAGTAGACCAATAAACTCAGGTCGAATATTTTATTTTGGTTGATTTTGTGTTAGAGCTAAAACTAACGATTCTATTATCTTTTGTTTGCCAAAACTCTTCTGTGAAGGTGCTTCGCTTGAGACCTCTGACGCAATGTGGAACAAAATTTTTCTGTGTCCAGGATGACGAACCAGTAGCAAGTGTTGGAGTCCATTGTCATGAAATCTTCCACACTTAGCACAAGATTCCATGACAACTGGCAATACTGCTACTAGCTCCACTAGGGCTAAACTAAGGTTTCTTCATATTTGATCATTCAGTCTAATTGGTTTGGATATCTTCTTCAACATTTTTCCTTTTAAGCTAATATCATCGCTTTTGAGAGATTTGAAATTCGAATCTCTACCCTTCTAGCTCTTTCTACTAATATTGTATAATCCTCAATTCCTAAAGATACGAAAGGTTGTCTAATTGCATCTTTTAAACTAGATAGGAATTGATAGCATTTCTTCTTTGCAGTTACAATTAGCTACGATGCATTTCTGGATAGGGTTGTAAATTCTGTTTCGTACTGCATCACTGGTTTGTCTTATTAAATCAATTTTATAAATCTATCATGCATCTGTCTCCTTGCTCAAATAGGTACTAACTATTCTCTGAAAAGCACCATAGAGTCTTTCCATTTGACCAATATATTTAGAACATCTACTAATTTGTCTTCACATTGTCCTCTCCACCATGTTTCTGCTTCTCCATCCAAGGAAAATGCAGTGAGTGGCATTTTTCTCTAATCGGTACAAGACATGCAATCCAATATCCTCTCTATACAAAACAACCAATTCTCAGCCTCAATTGGTCCCTCATTACCCTTAAATAATGATGGTTGCATGTCTTGGAACAACTTCAAATATTTATCCACTCCAATTCCAGGCTACGATCTTAATTCCAGAAGCAGTTGAGTCATGACCACCATCATCTAGGTAAAAGTGTTGGTGTTTATAGTTATTTCAGGTGGTACATCTTCTTCTACCATGTTTCTATCGATTACATCCTCTTGATTATCTATATACCTGATATATTTATATATGATATTTAAATATACTATCTAATCAAATTTTTAAATTTCTTTACGAATAATTTCATAAATCATTCATATGGCTCTGTCATTATGATTCACATTCTTAATATACTCCTTGGGCTCTGATATAACATTTGTCACGACCTAGCCTGGAGGCTCTAATTAACAACATGGGAACAGATGGTCAGGCAGTTGATTAAGTTTCCAATTACTAACTAACTACTTCCAATACACAAAAAAGCTACTAAAACCTCTAATTTCTTTAAAATAAATGTTATACAAATATCTTTCTCTTGGTGTGTCGCGCCTTCGATACAAATTATCTCTTCTACTCATTTTACTCTTTTGAAATATACTTGTATTCATTTATAAAAAGAAGAGTGAGTCATAAAAGAAAATCTAGTGAATACATCATGCTTCTAAATTACAGTAACACAAAACATTGGGAATAATATGCATGTTCATTTCCAAATAAAAGTAATTATATTTAAGATTCATTTCAGCATGGCCATCAATATTATGCATAAATCATATATTTATCATTTCTTACAAATAGTGCAACCATCATAGGAGATTGCGTCTAAAATAGTATCAATAAAGGTAATCATTTTCCATTTCTTTTTCAGTTTTCATAACCTTTTCATTTACATGCGCAGGTACATTGCATCCCCAACCAAAATCATAAGGGGGTGTGCCCCCATCAACCAATATGCACATACAAGCATATCTATCTTATCCACTTCATTTATATATCATTTATTTGCTTTCTATGAAAAATGTAAATCACAAAATATTACTTATCATCTATGCCAATATGAACAATCATTGAATATGAGAAAATACAGACATGCTTTATCAACAATAACTATATAAATACGAATAATATCATTCTATGCATTTAATTTAAGATAAAGCAAAATCATTACTATAAATAAAAAACATAATACTCACCTTGAATATAGGTACTATGCTACTTCACACTTGCTCCTTATTTCAAGATCAATAAATTTTAACACCTATAAAAAGACATTATTTATTATCAAAATTTTGAATTACTGATTACTCGCACTTAAATTTTCTTCTCTTTTAAATATATTTTTTTTCTTAACATAATAATAGAGTATTTCACTAATAAAGATTTTATTTATTATTAAATTTTAAAATACTTATGCTCTCACTCTTTCTCGCTCTCTCTCTAATTAGCTAGTTAAAGCACCTAATTGTTCTCACATTTAATTAATTTCTAAAAGTGCTTATTTTATCACTTAAATTAATGAAAAAATTTAATCTTTTCATGGCGAGACTCTTTGCTCCAGAGTAGTCGAGGAGGTAGGTGCGGTGAACAAAGACGAATCCATGGCACCTGCAAAATAAAGAACTAATACACTCAACTTCACTTGTGAGTTGTGCAAAATAAAGAACAAACTCAACTTCACAAAAGGAGAGACTGAGTTCCATCAAAATCACCTCTGTTGTGGGTTGTACAAAATAAAGAACTAATAAAATATTAAAAAGAAAGAATTCATTCAAGATGGAATAACCTAACCTCCCATCACTCATAATAAACCAGAGCAACGTGTGAGTCAATATTGATTATGCAGGCAAAAAGCAACCATGCTCTAAATTCTTCTCGTACAGCCGAGCTTATTCAAAGCACAAAAAATATCAAAAAAAATTTATTACTTTAAAAATAAAAAAATGTATGAAATCTTTTATGAAAATGAAAATTTAACACTCTACACATAAATTCATATAATTTCATAAACTTAAATATAATTGATATCCATTACACAAGTAAATTAATAACTTGACCTGATCAATTACCAAGCAATGCCTAACAGCACCTAGTTTTCTTGGCCAAAACATAGCTAGCCAAGATGTTCAAGGAATTTAGTAAAATTCAGGCTCAAAAGAGCAGTTTGTGCACCCAAATGATTGTCAACATTCACCTACGAAAGTGATGCACCTGCAATGCGGTCGACTTTGCCACACCAGCTAACTGATAAGTAAGGCACCTGTGAAACGAGACACCTGCAGGATGCAGATGATAGTGCTTCACTAAGTGACGTAGAAATCGGCACCTGCGAAAGCGAGGCACCTGCAAAAACGAGACACCTACGGGATGTAGACAACTATGTCGCACCAAGTGACGGAGAAATCAGCACCAGTAGAAGTGAAGCACCAGCGAAAATGAGGCACATTTGAAATGCAAACGACTATGCAACACCAGGTAATGGAGAAATCGAGTGTCTTGCAACTGCGGAAGTTTCGATCTTCGGATGCTCGTTAGGGCTGTGAGAGTGGAGTTGACGAGTGTGAAGGACACTCGCTGCAGGACAACACTATAATTTCATTTCGACGCTACTAGCACTGCTTCGTATAATGAAACTCTTTTTTTTTTTTAATTTTACCTTGGGCATTTGTTCGGTGGATCCAAATCATTTGTTAACTTTTAACGGTTAAACCATATAGATACCGTTTAAAGGAGTTGAGGGACCGATTCGGTCCCTCAAAAGAGTTGGGGACCAATTTGGTCCCTCATGAGGTGAAGGACCATTTTGGACTTTTTCTCAATAATTGATTAAACTAGGAAAACAATATCATAAGCTCTTATATTGGAAATTTTTTTTTTAATTAAAACAGAAAGAAATAAATTGAAATGAGTCCCTATTAATAAAACCATATTAAGGAGTAGATCTCACATTTGAGAAATCTTGTTATAAATAAAATTAACATTTAATTTTGTTTGAGTCAAAAAAAAAAAAGGTAGATAACTATAGAACCCATAGAAACAAAAACAACAACAACATCAAGCCTTTCTCCATTGTGTCCTATTAAAAGTCAAATTCTCGTTTAAATCTAATAAAGAAAAGTCATTCCTAATATTTTCTAGCCAAGTCTTTTTAGGTCTACCCCTACCTTTCTTAACATAAGTCAAATTCAATACCTCTACTCTCCTAACCGGGTCATCGGAAGGCCGCAGTTTTATGTGACCAAACCATCTAAGGCTACTCTCTCTAATCTTATCTTCTACTGGAGCTACTCCAACCTTTTCACGTATATACTCATTTCGTATCTTATCTCTAAGGATAAAGCCACTCATCCACCTAAGCATCCTCATCTCTGCCACACTTAACTTAGTATTATGCTTCTCTTTTAATGCCCAACATTCGGCACCATAAGGCATTGCAGGCCTCACTACCATCTTATAGAATTTTCCCTTAAGTTTAAGGGGTACATTTCTATCACATAACAAGCCCGATGCATTCGTCCACTTCAACCATCCAACTTGAATTCTGCTGATAATATCCCCATCTATTTCATCATCACTCTGAACAATAGATCCAAGATATCTAAAACGTGTACTCTTATTAATGACTTGATTGCCCAAAGTCACAATCCCTTCACTAGGTCTATTACTACTAAAATTACACTCCATATATTCCGTTTCAGATCTACTCAAGCGCAAACCTTTAGACTCTAAGGTTGACCTCCTTAAAAAACCCATAGAAAATGATGAAAAAAATACGCCTTAAAAAACTTGCAAGCCATTACACTCAGCCAACTAGTTAAAAATAAATGATAAACAGAATAATGTCATCACTAATTTCTAACTTCACACTTTCTTTGTACTTTGTTTCAATTAGTTCACGATCTTATTGTTCCGTGTTCTAATCTTTCTTCCCTATCCTCTCTACCAAGCTTGATTATTTGGAAGGGAAAACTACCAAAAAATCAGTTGTTACTATGATATTATCATTTAGTGTTGCATTGTGTTATTATTCTATTTAACATTTTCTGTGTTTCTTTATGGTGTAGACATTTGGTTTTTTGCATAGCATCATTTCTCTCAACTGAATAAAACCATAGGAAGTCCGTCAAGCATTCACAAGACTAACACATGAAAAATGCATTCTACTAAATCATGGAAACGGCGCAACAACTTTTTTCTCAAAAAGTATAACAAGAAAAGCAATGAATTATTAACCAGAATAGAAATAGCTAGTTGAAATTAAATTAAAAATGCGATTTAATAAGCTACTAAGACTGGAAAATTTAAGCATATGCAGTTTCTAAAATGACCCAGCAATAGTACAAGCCACTAACCGCAGAAATTTACTTGGTTGGTTTAAAGTTAATGTCAATAAACAAAAACCACTTGTGGGCTCCAAAAATTCGGCCCCAGCCTCCCCCGCAGCTTTTTTCGGGGGAGTTTTAACGGCCTCCAAAAAATAAATAAATAAATAAATAACCCTCATTTTCAACATCCCGACAACAGAATTTGGACCACAAGAAAGATATAAGGTCCCCTGTTGTTCAAATATTGTTCAAGGCCTCTGTGTTTCAAACGGAATTTCGGCAGCATCCCGACATCTCCCCTATTTAGGCGAAACTATGGGAAATTGGGCCTTCTCACTACGCTAAGAAAAGCATGTATGGTAAGGTGTCCATGAACACCGCGGCCGTAATCTTCGTCCCCCACCACGCTAAGAAAAGCGTGTATGGATCTTATATAGCACCTGTTTGAAAACATATTTTCCCCCGTGTACTGGTACTTATAAGTATCCCCACCACGTCGTAAGCCTCGCACCAGGTTCTTTTCTCATCACACTAAGAAAAGCGTATCTATACGATTTTCCGGTGCGCTGTGAACGCCGAAAACGAGGGTTTTGATGATTACCCATTTCGTCGCAAGAATCACGATGAACTTCATCCCACCACGTTAAGAAAAGCGTGTATAGGTGGTTGTTTCGTCCCGCAGCAAGCGTCGAGAGTGGACTCTCAGAGTTTTAAGATTTAGAGGAGTTATACCTTGATGACTGGCGAGGTGGAGGGCACAAAAATTAACATTTTTCTATCATTCTTTGTTTTTTTTTTCTTTTTTTTCCTTTTTTTCTATCCCTCGCTCTTTTTTTCATTTCTCTTTTTCTTCATTTCTCTTTTTTTCTCTTTTTTTTATAATGATACGAAAATGATAATCAATAAAAATAATAATAACATGATTATTATAGTTGATAATAATAATAATTATCAATAATTATGCAATATAATTATTATCATTAATAATTATTATAATAACATAATTACCATGATTAATAATAATTATAATTATTAAAATTATGATGAGGAAATTATCATAATTAATAGTAATTATAATTATAATAACATAATTATTATAACTATCAATAATTATAATAATATGATTATTATAATTAACAATAGTTATAATAACTAATCCTAATCATCATTAAATAGGGATTAGGGATTACCCATGTGAGAGAGCACAAATGGGTTGGGTAAGGTGGAGATTGTCCTTGGCTGGGTAAGTTGGGTCGAGTGTGGGGATCGGACAGGGGAAGGAATTGACTTGGAAGAGAGTAGAGGTAGCTGGATTTTCGGGTAGGATGAGGTTCGGCACTTGAGGTGACGGGTTGGGGGGTTTGTAGCGTTATGAGGTTTGGAGGGCAGAGCTTGTGGGTGTTGGTTGAAGAGAGGAGGTCGGAACCGGCCTCTCTCTCTCTGGGGAAGGTGAAGTTGTGTTCGGATGGCAGTCGATAGCAGGAGATTAGGGACATTGGGAAGAGCGGGGTAGAGATGAGTATGGAGGTTGGCTTCAGCTTCGGAAGAGGCGACGGAATGCTTGCATACAGGAGGTCGCAAGAGTTGCAGGGGCTTTACGTGAGAAGAGCACAAGAGTTGAATGTCCTCATTCTTTCTCCTTTTAACGTCGCTGAAGAGCAGGGTAGAAGTTGGCTACGCACGTAAGGATGTGACCATTCGGTGCCAACTTGCACAGGGAATGATTATTGTAGATGGGCCTAGGTCTCGGCAGAGATACGGGCATGGCTTCAGGACATGTAATGATTCAAACCTTTTTATTATTATATCTTTTTTGTTTCTTTCCCTTAGGCTGTGGCATGGAGGTCAACAAATGCCCCCCAATAAATGTGATATGCATCCAGAGCGAATCACATTTATTACATGTTGGTTGACTTTGTGGATCTCCAGATATTTGCTCTGGATGTCACATAGTGGTTCTATTTAGCAGATCTCTTAAAGCTTGTTTAAATGTCATGCTAAAGGCTTCATTTTGTAGATCTCCAAGAGTCTATCTTTGTGCCCTTATAGATCTTTGTATGCACTTGTAGTCAAAAATTTGATTGACATGTTATCTCTTGTCAGGTTGAGATCCATATGAAAATGATAGGGTGCAGGGTGCTTCATACTTAGGTTCTAAGAATATCACTTTGTAGATTGGTGGTAGTATATAACATCACTTTGTAGATTGGTGGTAGTATATAACATCGCCACTTTCTGTTCACCTTTTTCCACTACTCTCACACTAGTTTCTAGTATTTTTATAATTACTCAATATCTTTCCCTGTTGCAATCATGCATAGATGTAATATTTCTATTTTATATTGCTGATATCGTTCAAGATTTATCTAAATTTTGCAGCTTCATCAACTGGTGGGACTTCGCTTTCTCTTATACTGATTGTAGCTAAAGAGAGGGGTAGAAGCTGGCTACGCACGTAAGGATGTGACCATTCGGCGCCAACTTGCATAGGGAATGATTACTGTAGTTGCGGCTGGGTCTCAGCAGAGATACAGGCATGGCTTCATGACAGGTAATGATTCAAACCATTCTATTATTATATCTTTTTTTGTTTCTTTCCCTTTGGTTGTGGCATCGAGGTCAACACCACTTAATCCCTGTGCATAATACAAAGAAACAGCTTTTTGATTTCCATCATATAAATAATATTATTAAACCTGTAATAATAGTTAGGACATGAAATAAAGAAGGAATAAAGCCCTGAATTTTACAGTTTTCATCTTCTCAAGAGCCATGCAACATGAATACTAGTGTTTTGTTTTTCTTTTTCTGCAGGGCAGCGTGAGGGAGTAGCGAGGACGTGGGGTTCCCAAGGACAAATATAGCTAAGCATGATTAACAGTAAGAAAGAGTTCTTACTGGAATTCGAATCACATCCTCCCTTTTCCATCCAAGTGAATTGTACACAAGAACAACCTACAAAATGGTTTTTAGTAGCTCAAAAAGTTTCTGTAAAGATTACCATGTCTGACAAAAGTATTATGAAAAATTAACCATGTTACCAGGCTTTTTCCCTGAGAGAGTTCTGCTTCTGAGGGAGGACAGTAACTTATATTCAGAAGCGGACACTAGACAGTAGAAGAAAAAAAAGGAACAAATAATCACTAACAAAGAAATTCCAGAACGATGCTAATGCTACTTATGTGAAGCAGATTCGTACACTATTCCAGCAGATAATTTATCTAATCAATAGGCCAAATTCCAAAATAAACGGAAAATATGAAAAGTTTATGAAGATGCAAAGGTTCATCAGGGCAATACGTTATAATAAACATCAACTAAATTTTCTATACTAATCAATAGCCAAAAAACTTACTTTTGCCTGTAACATAAGTAGGATAAAATATATCATCAGACGTCTGTAACTTAATACCTCATACATCATAATATATCTTACCATAAAACAGAAACAACGCCCAAGCAGCAGACTAAGGCTTCAATTGGGACGGCTTTTTTATTACTTTTTAAAAAGGAGTTTTAGTAAAAAAGTTTACTAAAATTTCAATTTAAGAAGCAATAAAAAAGCCATCCCAAACGAAGACTAAGGCTTCGTTTGGGACGACTTTCTTATTGCTTCTTAAAGCACCTTTCATGTTCAAAAGTTTTAATTTTTGAACTAAAACGTTGTTTTAAGAAACAATAAGAAAGCCGTCCCAAACAAAGCCTAAGTTAGATGGCTGAAAGAGATGTTTTAGAAGATTGTAAATAAACTTTTAGGAAGAAAACTACTGGAATAAGTATTAATCATGTCACTAAAAAAATCTAGCTTTCAAGAAAATTACCGATGAAACCTACATATCAAGACCAAGATTGTCAGCCCACTGTCTTAAAGATGGATGCTTTAGAAGACGGTAATTCAACTTATAGGATGAAATTTGGAGGGTTTGGATTTCTCGTAAGTACAATTATTGAAAGCTTTATCTACAATGGATTCATACTTGACTCCTTATCCAAAACTTCATAAAATGGGCTCCGAACATTTTGACTTTTGGGGCCCAATCTCTCCACGCTATTTTGGGGAAAGTTTTAATGGATTAAATTCCGATAAAAGTTTTTGGAAGGTAAATTAGATACAGATATGATGCTACTTAGATATTTAACATTTTAACCTTCATATATTATACCCAAAATTTTTCAAAATGCTAAGTTTAAATTTTTCCCAGAAAATTATAACCTATTTTTTGCACATTTTCAAAATTCAGTGAAATAACTTTTATTTCATTCTACACATCCTTACGATTATTTTCATATATAGTAATGTATAAAATAATCAACAAAAATCAATTTACACATATAATTGCAGTTTCCTAGAGTTTCTAATTTAATTTTCCTGCACATCTTTTGACATATTGAAGCAGCCCGATTTTTCTTTTTTTTATCTTTTGTGATTAAGACTGTGGACTTATTAAAAAAATTATTAACTAAATTCTATAAATAAATGCATATAACCTTTAAGCCAAAATTAAATTCTATCTATACTCCTCTGTCTCCCTTAACAAAGCACCAGAAGGCAGAAGCAGCTATTAGTTTGGGTATTATAGAGAAGACACTGTAGCATGGGAAATGTAGCAACCACGAGTACTATAACAGAGGGAAATTTGATTATCATCGGTTATACATTCATGCTCAACATCACTATATTTAAAAAAAAAATACGATTGATAATGAAAGTTGAGAAAAGTCAGATAGGCCAACAAGTGATGAACTGCACAAAGAAAGACAAAAGATCAGATGAGGTAAGCCTTTATAAGGACCGTTGTAGAAGAGACTCGGCTCTCTCTTCTAAACAGATAGTGTTTTGAGATCCAACCATAAAGAGAAGGGCCATTAATAAATGATTAGTCTGCATGTTAAGTGATGCCTATTATGAATGCAAAAGCCTATAGTCATAATATGACTTTTCTAAAACAATGTACAAGAATGAAATAACAATTAAATGAGAAAAAACCTGAAAGATTTCATATAATAATTTCACACTATTATGCATTCATCATTCACTAAAATGAGAAACAATTTATTCATTCATTCACAATGTTTACTGCTAATTATTTTTTCTTTCAACGCTTTCTCTTTTTCAAAACCAAGGTATGATATGGTTCTGCTTAAGACTCTTGCATTAATTCAAATATTAATAGGCATATTGATTGCTTCTTATTCTTGTATATTGAAACTTATATTAGAATTGTTTCTCCCACTGAACATTTAACTCATCAGTTATATATTGCAAGAAAAGAAAAGGAGCCAATGAGGCTTTGCCGAAGATGATCGACTGCACCTTGTATACAGTCATTTTTTTTATGTGTGGTCTTGGGGGTAGATAGAGAGCTATGATGCACGGACACGGACACGGCGACACGGACACGACACGACACGGACACGGGACACGGCTTTTTTTGAAAATATAAGACACGGGTACGGCGCGGACACGGCAATACATTTTTTTATATGTGTATATATATTAATGTAATATCATATTAAAAATGACAAACAATAATAAATGAATGACATGATAATTTGTCTAGATTATAATATAAAATATTTAGTACAAAATATCTAGTACAACCACAAAAACATAAGCAAATAATTACTCACTGACATGAAAATACCTTCATTGCCAAAGAGAAATGAAAATGAGAATATTCGATGAATGGGTATTAAATGCAGACGTTGATTTGATGTTGTGGATATGAAATAAGAAATTTAATTTAAATCTCGCCAAATATAAGAAATTATATTTTAAAAAAATTATAAAATATTTAAGATACGCGTGTCCACACGCGTGTCCAATTTGTTTTTAATATTTTTTTAATCGGACACGTTTTCGGTGTGTCCGACACGTGTCGGAGGAGTGTCGGACGAGTGTCGTGTCGGACACGGTGTCGGACACTGCATGCCTCTTTGAGGAGAAGTGTCGGTGCATCATAGATAGAGAGTTGTTCAATAAGTTGTAAATTAAAGATTGAGTATGCACAATTTTATTTAAAGTTTTTAGATAAGCTTTAACACTGTCATTGTCATGTCCCAAGTCCACGATGAAAAAAGAAGATGGTTGCGATAGGTAGTCGACAGCTAGTGCAAAATTTGTCGAATAATCATAATATGAATTCTTTAATACAATGTGTTAATGCTAAGACGTTGTCTGGAAGCGACGTCTTGTATGGCTTAAATACAACGATAAGTGAGAAAGGGCCAATGCACCGGCGCCAAGGTGTAGTGTTAAATAAGCAATGGTTCCCACATCATGGACGGATGTGGGAAAATAAGCTAGTCCATAAAAAAAAATTATGATAGGAACTTGGAATATATGTTCTCTTACAAACAAATTAATAGAATTAATAGATATTATGATCCATAGGAAGATAAATATTCTATGCATTCAGGAAACTAAATGGGTTGAAGAGAAGGCAAAGGCAATTCGTAGTTTGGGATTTAAACTATGATATTTTTGTAGGAGTCATACTAGAAATGGTGTAGGTATGATTATAGATAAGAGTTTGAATGATAATGTTGTAAAAATTAATAGAATTAGAGATAGAATTATAACTTTAAAGATTATTATTGATGCTAGATTATTAATATTATAAGCGCTTATGGTCCTCAAATTAATTTCGACAAGTGTTTAAAATTAAAATTTTGAAATGACTTACAAAAATTAATACAAAATACATCTCTTGAAGAAAGAGTTTTATTGTAGGAGATTTAAATGGACATGTTGGTAGAGAGGTAAATAATTTTAAAAGTATTCATGATGGATATAGCTTTGGAGTGACTAATGATAGTGGTAAGATCATATTAGATTTTTCTTTAGCTTATGATTTTGTAATTGTCAATACATTATTTAAGAAAAGAGATGATCATCTCATCACTTATAAGAATGGATATAATAAACCTCAATTTCATTATTTTATTATAAGAAAAATATATCATTTAAATTGCAAAGATTATAAAGTTATTCCAAGTAAAAATTTATGTATCCAACACCGCTTATTAGTTTTGGACTTTAAGATGAAGGGGCAGAAAAAAGAAACTAAAGCAAATTATTGATCTAGTTTAGATGGGGCATTTAAAGATATTAACAAAAATATTTTTAAGAGAAAGATTCTAAATCTTAAGATTTTATCTGTGTATGAGAAAGCTAATATTATGTGAGAATAAATACCTCGTGATATTAAGAATATTATAAAAGATGTGTTTGAAGTATCAAAGGGAAAAATTACTAATAGTAAAAAAAGTTGGTGATGAAATCAAAATATGCAAGAAAAGATAAAAAATAAGAAAATTTGTTATAAAAATTGATTTAGCTATAATAATTTGGATAATTGGGAAAGATATAAAGAGGCCCGTAAAGAGTCTAAGAAAGTGATTTGTAATGCAAAGACTCTAACTTTTAATGGTTTATATAATAGATCAGATACTAAGGATATGTATAAATTAGCTAAACAACGAGATCGAAGTAAGGATTTAGTTCAAGTGAAGTGTATTAAGGATGAAAATCAAAAAATATTTTTATTAGAAGAGGATATTCAATAAAGGGGAGGATGAGTTATTGTGCTAAAATTTTAAATAAAGATTATAATAATGCAATTTACTTTAGTGACATTAGTATCCTAAAAAAAATATAGATTTTTGCTTTTATTGGCATATTAGTAAAATCGAAGTTAAAGAAACTTTAAAGAAAATAAAGTTTGGAAAAGCTTTTGGATCTGAAGATATTTCAATAGAGGTGTAGAAATGAGTGTGCTAATTCATATTTTTAAGAATAAAGGTGATGCACAATATTGTGTGAATTATAGAGGAATTAAGTTAATGTTCGATACTTTAAAACTATGGGAGAGAGTTATGGAGCATAGGCTGCGAAATGACACTAATGTTTCTCATTATCAATTTGGATTCATATCAAGTAGGTCTACTATGGAAGTTATACATTTACTGAGAGGTTTGATGGAGAAGTATAGAGAGAATAAGGAGGATTTACTTATGATTTTTATTAATTTAGAGAAAACATATGATAAAATTCCAAGAGAAGTGCTATGGAGAGTTCTACGTAAGAAAGGGTTAATGTTTATATTCAAGCCATTAAGAATATATATGTAGGAGCTATTACTTGTGTTCAAACAGAAGGTGGTTTGACCAAGTATTTTTCTATTTCAATTTGCATTATATCAAGGATAATTCTTAAGCCCATATCTTTTTGTGTTCTCACGAGACATTTGCAAGAGATTGTACCCTGGTGTATGCTTTTTGCAGATGATATTTTGCTTGTTGATAAAACTAGAGATGGAGTTGAAGGTAAACTTGAATTATGGAGGTCAACCTTAGGGTCTAAAGGCTTTCGTTTGAGATGATCAAAAACTAAATATATGGAATGAAATTTTAGTAATAATAGATCTAGTGGGCGGGATTATGACTTTGGGCAATCAAGCCATTAATAAGAGTACACATTTAGATATCTTGGGTCTATTGTGCAGAGTGATGGTGAAATAAATGTGGATACTATTAGTAGAATTCCAATTGGATGCTTGAAAGGGAGGAATGCATCGGGCTTGTTGTGCAATAGAAAAATCCCTCACAAACTTAAGGGAAAATTCTATAAAATGGTAGTGAGACCTATAATGCTTTGTATTTTATTTTCATGCATATTGAGCATGATTTGAAGTATGTAATTATGAAGTATACTTCTATAATTGGAGTATAATATATGTCTTGTAATAGGCTAGATCAATTAATTTTCTATTCACTCGATCCTAATGAATGCAGTTTATGACGTGTATTAGTGGTAAATATCTGACCGGATTATCTATCTCTGTTACACCTTAGGTTGACAAAGATGTGTCAAAATAAGGTGTGACAAAAATTGGTATCAGAGCCAAGGTTGAGATTGAAATTTGTAATGGAAGCATAATTTGATAAGAAATGGAGGACATTAAAATAATTTAATTTAGACAGAGCTATACGTTGATTGAATTTGGTATTCATTATAGTAGAGTTGAAAAAAGATATATGCATAATATGATTCAATCTTTAATTGATCACTTAACTTAAACAAATTATATATATATATATATATATATATATATAGAGAGAGAGAGAGAGAGAGAGAGAGAAGAATTACCAAAAAGAATAAATAGTCAGTCATCTAAGCCAATTACTGAGGAAGAAATGCAAACAAAAAATAAAATCTATGCAGAAATCATCATCAAGCAATAGGCCCAAATCTAAGTTTAGAAGTGGGGTGGATCAACATCTGAGGATATTTCAAACTTTCAAGCCACGAGCAATTAAGGGAGCAACTGATCCAACTGTAATTGAAGACTGATTAATGATTATTACAGATTGGACAAATTTTAAATGGTATGATTTGTCCAGATAATAAAAGGGTGGTGCTAGCTACTTTTGTACTGGAAGGTAAGGTAGAAAGATGATGGAAAGTATAATATAGAGAGAAATTTGGATTCATGTCTATTACTATTATATAGTGGAATGATTTTGTATGGGTATTCAGATACTAGTTGATTCCATTATCAGCTAGATTAGTAGTACAAAACAAATTCTTAAACTTGATTCAAAGTTCAAGGGAAATTATGAAATACGAGGATGAGTTCACTTCCCTATTGTGATATGCAACTCATTATGAGGATGAGTTCACTTAGAAAGAGAAATGTCAAAAATTCTTAAGAAGCCTCAGGGATCAACGGAGATTATCATGAGCGCCCTTTAAAATAAATGACTTCCTAGTTTTAGTATAGAGAGCAAGAAGAATTGAAAATAAGTTGAATTCTCTAAGTAGAGTTAGTAACAGCATGCAAACAAAAGAAAGATTTTTGAAAAAGATGAGAAGTTCAAGTTTGATAGTAAGCAAAAACAAATTCAGACTGAGAAATTTGTCTGTAATCAGGGTGGGAAAAGAAATTTTGGTCAACATCTAGTTGGTTCTAAAAAGTGTTATAGATGTCATGAACTGGGACATCACAAGATGGATTGCCCCCTAGAGGAGAGAAGAAATGAAAGACCGCAGCGATATTAGGGGCAGGGTCAACGGAGGAGATATTTAGAAGGAAATAAGATAGGAAAAACTCAATTTCAGGGAAAGCCATCAGCTCAGTTGAAAGGAGAAACATTCGATGTTCAAAGCAATCAAGCTATAAAAATTAGAGTATTTGTCATCACACCACAGGAAGCCAAAGACTCAGAGGAGGTAATCACAGGTACACTTCTGATTTCAAGTAAATTTAGTAGAATATTATTTGATTCTGATGCACCTCGGCCAATTATTTCTAAGAAATTTGTGCTAACTTATCAGTTGAGATTTTATATTTTAAACCTACTTTGTGTGTTATGATGCCATTTGACTTGAATGCAAATATAAATTTTTTTGTGGATATTGATATATATGGTAGGAAATTAACAACAAAGCTGATTTTAGTACCTATTTAGACCTTTAGCATTATATTGGGAATGGACTTATTAGCAAAACACTTTGCCACAATTGAATATAGGAAGAAAAGGGTATAGTTTAGTTTTCCTAATGAAAAGTCCTACTTTTCTTGTGATAAGAATGACATGACTTCTCTAGTTAGTACAATAAAAATGAGTAAATATTTGAAAAGTGGTGAATTTATGTTCTTGATTAAAATGGAATGGTCAAATAAAGATGTGTATGCATTAAAATATTCCAGCTGTATCAGAATTTTTTGATGAATTTCCAAGAATTACCTAAATTATCACATGAAAGAGAAGTTGAATTTAGGATAAAATTGTAACCAAAAACATCGTTAATAAATAAATCTCCTTATAGGTTGGCTCAAAAAGAATCGCAAGAGCTAAAATATCACTTGCATGAGTTGATGGATAAGACATTTATCAAGCTAAGTGATTCATCCTATAGTGCGCATGTGCTCTTTGTCAAAAAGAAAGATGGATTCATGAGAATGTGTATCGATTACAAAAAGTTAAACAACGTGACAATCAAGAATAAGTATCCAAATAACTTTAAAAAAAAAAAAAAAAGAATAAGTATCCACTATAACTTATAGATAAATTATTTGATCAATTAGTAGATGTTGGTCTATTTTTTAGAATTAATTTGAGATCATGGTATCGCCAAGTTAGAGAAAATGAAACATATATAAGACAACTTTTGGAACCAGATATGGCCATTTTGAATTTGTGATGATGCCTTCTGGTTTTGACTAATGCTCTTGCTATTTTTATGGATATGATGAATTATGTTTTCAAGAATTATATATTTCAGTTTGTAATTATTTTCATTGAGAGTATTTTAATATATTCAAAGACCGATCATGCTAAACTTTTAAGAATAGTTATGAAAACATTGATGAAAAATAATTTGTATGTAAAATATTTAAAATATGAATTTTGATTAAGAAATTTTACATTATTCAGACTTATTATAAGGGGTGAAGAAATTTCAAAAAATCCTCAAAAGGTGAAATCAATTTTAGAATAGCTAACACTAAACAATGTTATAGAGGTTCTTTTTTTTTTTTTTTTTTGGTTGGATTGATTGAATATTATAGGAGACTTGTTAAAGGATTCTCATAGACTATTATGTCATTGTCCAAGTTGATGAGAAAAGGTGTTAAATTTGAATTGACAGCAAAATGTAAGAAGGCTTCCAAGAATTTAAGATACATCATACTACGATTATTTTATCAAGAATAGAATGATTTCATATTAACGGTAATGTATCTTCGAAAGGATTATTAATGCAAAATAGAAAGGTAATATCTTAGGCATCAAGATAATTGAAGTCACGTGAAAGAAAATATCTCACACATGATTTAGAATTGGCAGCGGTGGAGATTGCTTTACAATTTTAGAAGCACTGTTAGCATGGGGTGAAATGTAAAATCTTTACTAACTATGAGTGTTTGAAATACATATTCTAACATAATGAAATTAAATATAAAGCTAAGAAGCATCAAGCATGATAAAATAATACTTGAAATTAATTAAATGGGCTTTATGATAGACAAAGAGAGAAAATTTTAATGCTAAATTATGTATATCTCTCATAAAACTTGTAAGATTAATATTATAATTAGAATTATATGTTGAAGGTTTGAAAAAACTATTATGCATTTGAATTAAAATAAATATTAACTAATGACAATATTTTATATCAATGAGTTTCATTATCTAAACTTAGTGCATAGATTGTTATAGCCTCCTATCTACATTGAATAATATTCTTATTAGTACAGTATCCCTATCAGAAAGTTGTTTAAATTGATTTTCTTGTTCTCATACATGTAACCCTCATATTAAATTAAATTACTCGGTACTTTTCATATTTCAAGCTCCTAAGAATATTTCATGACATGTATGCAAAAATTACTGAAGGCAGGGTGTAAAGAATGTAAAAGGAAAATGTTATATAACAACAAATGCATGTGCATACTAATAGATGGAGTTCATTCTTTTATGATACTAGTACGGGACACCTATATACTAACGCATTAATGATTTTGCCCTCTACCTCAAACAACATTAGAAAGAAAAGCTATGCCTTGTTGTGCCGACAATAAAAGTATCTGCCCGGGATGAGTTGGAGTATTTCACCTCAGACAATAGTGAACTTGTTTAATGCCCTATCGTGGAGATGGAAAAGTATTAGCTAGGGGTAAGCTGGGTTAAACGGTGCTCCTAAGATAAATGTATTAGAATATAGAAAATTTATAAGTTGGGATATAATAAGCTATAAAAAGGTTAACATTATGATTCCATGTGCATCACTTTCGATGTTAAGAAAAAAACATGATCCGGATTGATATCCAAATAATAAACATTGTTCATAATTTTCTTACAATTTAAAATGAAAACTAGTGGCAATTTGCTTTTTTTTTTCCTATTGAGATAATATGATTTAGAATTGTAATCAACCCGCCATATTATGTTGATATCTCATTATTATTTTTATTTAATAATTCATGATAAGACCTTGATAAGTCTATGAAGTGGAAGAAGATAAACTATGTCTTCATAGTGCAGCGCTTCAAGTGATAGGAATCTAACATCTAGAGAAAAGGGCCAAAATGGTTACTCAACTCTTTGTAAGGACCAAAATGATACCCGACTATTTTGAATGATCAATTTGGTCCCTCAACTATATAAAAAGAAACTTTTTTTATCCTAACATCAAATTATGAGGTTGATGATGTTAAATAAGGAGTATTTTAGTTTTTTTTAATTAAATTATTTATTAAATATAATTTTAAAGTAATAGTATTTTTTAAAAAAAAAATTTATTAAACATTTTTTAATAAAAAATTTTATTAATAATTCTAGTTTTAATTTAGAACCATTCTAGACTAGAATTATTAATATTTTTTTATTAAAGAAATATTTAATAAATTAAAAAAATAAATACTAATATTTGAAAGTTATATTTAATAAATAATTTAATTAAAAAAGGATCAAAATACCCCTTGATTTAACACAATTAACCCCAAAATTTGATGTTATGACCAAAAAGGCCCTTTTTTAGAGAGTTGAGAGACCAAATTGATCCCTCAAAAGAATTTGGGACCATTTTAGTCCTTCACAAAGGGTTGAAGAACCATTTTAGTTATTTTCTCTTAAGATTTATGTATGTTGAAATAACTATATTAGATTTGCAGTTATTCTTGAATAGAATAAACTTTGAAAATTTTGTAGCTCTTTTGATATCTAGTGAATCAATATCATAAAAATATACAAATAATCATTGTGACATTACTTGATGTTAGTTGATATAGTTTAAAAACTCTGCCTATTCCCACCTCAGTACTCCAAGCTTCTTTTTCGCAAACTTTCTCTCATATTTACTAATTTGTCAACTTTTTCATATCAATGTTCTTATATAAGTTCAAAATTTTCAGTAAATTTCAACAGCACTTCAAGATCACTCACACAAGGATTAGCAAAAGTATGTCATCATATCATGCCAATAACAGGTTATTGGGTGTATGTATCGGGCATTGCAACCTAGGAAATCAATTCCTCCACACCAATAAAGGTACGTAAATGCAGTTAAAACGTTTTTCTGTATACGAAATCACCTTAAATCTAATTAACAATGTCCTCCTCACTACGTCATTTATCTAGTTAAAATGACCCACAAGCTTTGCTTAAAGGTCATTGCAGGCAATTCCAGATTTTTTTTTTTTTTTTTTTTTTTTTTTTTTTTTGGATTTGGGACCAAGTAACCCCCATTTGACGATAACAGGGGACCGCACCTTTACAAGAACAGTGCCTTTGTAGACTCTAAGAAGGTAAGTGATGGCATTCCCCATTGATATTTTTTTTTATTTTTTTACTTTACCCTTTTTTAAATATATGTGTACATATAAACATGGATATTTTATTATTATTAAATAGAAATATATTATATATTCATGAAAAAGTAATGTATATATTGATTATCACAAATATAATTTTTTCCAAATTATTATTATTATTTACACCTTATTACACTTTTTATTATAAATATTTTATTTCGATATTTTTTGAAAATATCTATGTGCGAACTTCCCTCAAATTTTCTTCAGCCGTGCATGCAATCTCCTTCCTTGGGCCGCAACTTGAGCAGGACACAAGGGGATTTTCCTTGAGTGTCCATTTGTGAATTCAGTGTTTGGAGTCGGTTTCTCATGAAATTGCATCTATCAATTATTGTTGCTGCTGCATTCGATCTGGCGACTTGTGGATCGCATATGGCGTTCAGTAGCCCTCAAGAGCTCATTCCTTATCACTAAGGTGATTAAATCATAATGGTTGAGAATGTATATTGTATCCACTGGTTGCTGTAAGAAGAGAGTTTAGAGTTATCTTAAATTCTAGGGTTTGAAGTGCAGCTCACTTCAAAGAGATCCGTCCCTTTGAGATGGAGTTAGCTGACTCAAGGCCTGTCCAATTTAGTGACTAGTTAGTTGTGGATCAATCTAATTTTTTCAATGATAAGGAGGCATGTTAGTTGTAGGTCAATTTAATTGCTTTACTGGAGAACACTTGGAAGGTCGAACTATCATAAACTATGTCTGATGGAACAATTATAAGTTCTATTTCTATAATTTTACCAAAGATATCTAAAAGATTTCCTTGCAATGTAAAACAGCAATTTCAGCTTATCAAACCTGTTCAAACTTTGTTGCGGGGTCATAGCAATCAGAACTTGAAAGTGACTCTGTCAAGCAGCCGAGAGATAACCCAACTATTTTCTCAGCCTGAAAAGACAGATAAAATACCAAGGTAGGGTAGTTTGTTCAATGATAGGGAGCACCAATAAAACCAGGACAGGCTTGCCACACAGCTTGAGCAGAATTTCTCACCTCTGCATAGCCTATAGATAGTCGTTTGGCATAATCATTTGCAACGTGCTGTTGTTCAGTTCCACTGATTGCGTCATGATGTTGAGCAGTGGCTAAAGCATCAGCCAAACTGTCAGTGGTTGGCCCTGAGCTGTTTCTTCCTTTAAGAAATTCCAGTTGCCTTGCTGCCTACGAAGTGATAGAAAACATTAGATGTTACACTTTTTAGATAATATATTCAAAATATGAAAGAGAAGAGAAGCCCTACTAGATAGTAGGCACTCAACACTCTAACAAATCTTTTGAAACCAGGCCTACTGCTGAAGTATCCTGTCCAATACCTATTTGGTCCATCTGCGTATCTGAAGTTTACCAGCCAACATAAGCATTATTAATGTCAAATAAACTAAAATGATCAAGAAACTTCTACTTTCAAAACGCTACAACTCACGGGAAAAAGTCATCTGTCTTGAGAGGCCAAAATTCATTTGCATCATATTTTGCATCGGTATATATGGAAGGTGTTGAATAAAAGGTATTAACTCGCCCATCCTAAATAATGACGAAAAAAGAGTAATGAAGAAAATTACTTGGTCTTTTGCTAAATTCAAATGACTCACGGGTATAAAATAATTTTAGTATAAAATTTCAAAAAAAGGCGTAGATTCAAAAATGCAAAATTGCACGCATAACTCTAATGAAGAACCAAAGATTCCTTTTAGATATAAAACGAAAACATTATAGTTCATTTTTTTATGAGGAAAAATATATTTTCAAATGTCAAGCTCCGATGGATTGGAGTAAGGTAAAACTCCTTACTAGGGATGCCCCATATTTCCACAAAATCAAGTGTTAAATGCAATCTAAGTGGACTCCTCATAAGTAATTTGTATTGCACTGACATTTCTATTTGCCAATAAAAATGGCACTTTAGCGTGAATCCAGTTTTTCAGATTTAGGATTCAATTATTCTTAAGGCAAATTGAGCTTTAATGAACCAAATTTCTACTAAGGATTATATCAAGATTCAGTTAAATCTGAGTCTTCACTTCCTACGAGTGCAAGCCATCATGATTAATTACCCCTCCTACTTCGTAAGAGAGAATGTTCAATTAAGGATGAATCACTCTAGTATAGCTTAGGAATTTTTTTAGTTTTAGTTTTATTTGTGGGAGATAGAGGTAGACCCGATCACAATCTCACGGATCACTCGTACCGAGAATACCGTAGATTTCAATCTACCAATACTAACAATCGTTGATTGTAGCCTCCAGGAATCTAATTAACATCCATAGGTTCACTCCTCTCAAGGAATCCAAGTAAACTGAAGTGGTTTGGCTATAATTCAAGTCATATGGGGGTGTATGTTGTGGTTTGGGGCTTACATCTGTTAGAATGCCCGTTAATTTACTTAGTTTGGGGCTTATGGCATCATTTAAAAGTTGCCTAGTAGTTTGATCAAATTTGGGGCTTACAGCTCCATCTAAAAATTGCCCATAAATTTGATAAGGATGGGGCTTACAGCGCCATTTAGAAGTTTCCCGTAGATTTGATTAGGATGGGGTTTATGGCTCCGTTTAGGAGTTACCCAAAGATTTGATTAGGATGGGGCTTAGGGCTCCATTTATGAGTTGCCCGAAGATTTGATTTAAAATGGGTCTTATGGCTCTACTTAGGAGTTATCTGTTAGTTTGGTTTAGGGATTTTTACTTTATTTAGAAGTTTCCCAAACATTAAGTCTTATTACATGGAAAGTTGTTTGTAGTTTACGTTTGTGATAGGTCTAACTGCTTTCATTGAAAATTGCCTGTAATTTTAGTTTTGGATAGATCTTACGACTTTCCTTGGAAGTTGTCTATTAGTTTACATTTATGATAAATCTTACTGCTTTCATTAAAAGTAATCTTTTTTTTTTTTTAATTAGTCAACAATTTCACTGAAATTAAATTCTACATAAAACTATTTTCATCACCTGGCCTGCGAAAACTCGATCCCCATGATGTTATAAGAAGCATGATAAGTATCTGGATTTGGGTAATGATCCCATAAGAATAACAAGTGCTCGAAGCTCTCAATAATGTAAAGCATAGAGAACAGCCACCTTTAGCTTATGATCTAGCTTAGGACTGAGCAACCTACGAATTTTGTCCAATTTGTTTTAGTGTATTACAGATGAAACTATCCCATCAGATAAACATCAATGGTTGGCAATGCCCAGTGAGTTTTAAAATTTTGCACCCAATCTCCTGGGAGAGTTTATGCTTCTAGGGTAAATATTTCGAAGGCGGATTGGATTGTAGATAAGACATTATCCAGATATTTAGCCCTCATTTCACAAGACTTTCAAAATTCTATTCCAAATTTTTCATAGGCACAAGCCTCTATTATAGTTAGTTGACCCTCCTCGTGAAGATAGAAACCTTTCAATTTAGGCAAGTCGATAGGAGATAAATGCTTAGCTTACTATAGTAACAATTTGATTTTAAATTAGAGGAAATTTATCACCTCCAATTTAAAGCAGATATTTGTCGGTAAAGGTAGTTGTGGGCTCCGAAAATTCGGCCCCGGCCTCCGCCTGCACATGATTGTGCTTTTTGTTTCGGCCAGTGGAGTTTTAATGGATTTAAGTTCCGAGGTAAATTTTGAAAGGCAGATGGGTTTGTAGATAAGACACTACCCAGAGATTTCGCCCTCATTTTGTGAGGACTTTATGATCTTAGTTCTGGTTTCCTATAGGCGTAAGCCCCTATAGTTAATTACCCCTCCAGATAACGAGAGAGAACTTTCGATTAAGGCTAGTCGTCAATCAGATACGTAGAGATACGTGTTATATGGCATATAGTAGCAGCATTGGGTATTGGAAGATTGGACGATTTTGAGATTTGATATTTAAAATTAAAAATTTCACCATCTTTCACTTAAAACGGATGGTGGGGGAATGGATGATGGACCCGATCAAGATCTCATGGTTCCGTCATCCCGGGCCATCATGGTCCCTGGTCTACTTAGTCAGAGGAGGTAGTCGACCCAACCTCACAGAAGGATCCTTGTCGACAGCCATGGGTTGCTTCGTCTAAGGGGACCTTGTAGACCTGGGGTGTATGTTTGTCTAAGGGGACAAATTTAAATCCACCTTAGCTAATAGAGGGCTTTGTGCCCTATCGATCATATCCTATTGATTCATATCTCAAGGATTTGATGCCACTAAGGAGCATATTGGCTCTGACCATAACCGGTATTTTGTAGTGCCATTTAGCGGCAAAACCACTCGGTTCAGAGGGCTCCGAGCCATAACCGTTTATCCTGCGGTGCTATTTGGCTGCAAAACCGTCAGTTAGAGGACACGTACCACGTCCTTACTGACAGAAGATTGTTTGAGAATAGATCCTAGTAATATTCTCGACTAGGCATTAGCTCTATGTGAGCTGAAATAATTTTTAATTTGTCCACACCAGTAAACTGTTGCGGATGGTGGATGAATTTTACTTTAAGCGTTGATGGGTTTATTTCAATTTTAAATATTTTTGGATTATGGGAATTTTGGATTTTTATGAGTATTGGATTGGAATTTTGAGTATTTGGAATGGACCCCTTTGATTGAGATATGCATTCAACACGGCTATCATCGGAGTGTTTGGGGTTATTTTCATTTAAAGCTTGAACCTTGTCGACCTTATCAACTTGCTGATAGGGGATCAGGTTCCGTAGGCTTTATGCCTTTGTCAGGGAATTCTATTGATTTTAGGCTTTGAAGGCCTAACATGAATGCATTAAAACAAATACATCAGTCGCCACAACCGTATATTTGTTTGAAGGTTCGAACCCTGTCGACTCTTATTTATCCGTATAGAAGGATCGGGTTCGAACTTGAATTCACTTATCGACCCGCGCAGCATCCCTAGACATCACGTGTGTATCAATAACACGCTCGTCGAGGCCCATGCGGGTGTTTGGGAGGCATTTTATAATTATTTATTGAACCTTGTCGACTCCTATTTACCTACTTAGGAGGATCGAGTTCACCTTTATCGACCCGCGCAGCATCTCTAAATGTCACATGTGTACCAATAACACGCTCGCCGAGGCCCATGCTGGTTTTATAATTTCATTTACCCCTTTTAGTGTACCTATGTGTATACAAACTACAGTGCACGTGTGGGGGTACTTTGAAAGTACTTGTAGACGCCTTCTGTCCGCTTACATAGAACTATAGAAGTTGTGGATCCGGTGGCGTGACGTAGCAGTTTATGAATAGAGTTGTTCGCTGCTTTATACAGGTAGACTGTCGTGCACTACTTGTATGATTTATACAGGTAGATTGTAGTGAACTAACTAATCTCCTGCTTTAACTCGTAGGTTCTTGCATTTGTTGTGGTCTTAGTTATTACAACACATTGTTTCATGCATTTGAGAATCTTGACCTTATTTCACACCTGCATATTGTAAGAGGGGTCCAACATTTCACAGTTTAGCTCACAGTTCTTATTCCTTATCATTCATGTTTGTAGGTGATTATTCTAGTCACTTGTATGCTGATTAGTGTCGGTTCAAGAATATTATAATGTCCACTGCCTCTCGACAATCATCACTCTTAAATATTTTACTATGATTGTGAAAAACTTCTTGTTGTGACTTACAAGCAAGTTACACCACAAGTTTTTTTCTATATCTACAAGCCAACTAATACAAACATTAGAGGCTTTATGTTCCTTTTGAGTGCATCGAACACTACCAGTTATTGTGATGACCTGAAAGCTCCATGTCATGGCTTCATAGTTAAGTCGCATCTTTCATAAAATTCTTATTCGTTTTGAACTTGTAAGTCCTTTGGCCTCGAGGATGGTCTACACTACCGGTTGAACTTGAGGTAGTTTCACGCCATCATTTGCATGTATGTTTTCGTATCCTCAATAATTCTTGCCAATAATCACTTACAAGTACATTGTGTCACAAGTCCTTCATTCATTCATTGAGGTTCATTGGCAACCAACTCCATATACCTTCCAATTTTCAACACTTGAAAACTCACTTGATTATTTGCATACAAATGTTAATTGCATAAAAATGAGCCTCTTCCGTTCGTCGAGTCCCTTGTTGTCCTTGCAAGTGCAATTTCATTTCCAAATTGTTCAAGTCTTGATTCACTTCAATTTCATTTGATTAAACATGATTTAAATTTGATTTTACGCTCAAGTAATATATCATTTGCTATCCACAAGTTTGCAAGTTCAAGCTATCCAAAACTTGTCTAAGTCCTCGGTTTCAGTGGAAATTTCGGCAACCTCCCGGCGTCTCTCCCGTTTAGGGGAAAAACCAGAGGAAGCCTTCCCCTCGACGCTACGTGAGTGATTCAGGTAGGTGTCAAAATGACACCGCGGTTGCATATTATTATTTAAAATCCCTGCCCACTACGTGAGCGTTTAAGGGTTTGGAGCACAAGTTAAAAAAATCACAAATTTCCCTCCTCTGCACTACGTGAGCGTTCGTGGGTACTTAATAAACATTTTTTCATCCCCCTCGCAGCAAGTGCCGCACCGATTTCCCACCCTACAACGCTACGTGAGCGCGTAGGGGGTTTGCCGACTCTTCGCTAGCATTGAAAAAGGATTTAATTAGTCGCAAGCGCCACGCCGGTTTCCCTCCCTACAACGTTACGTGAGCACATAGGGGGTTTGCCGACCCATTGCAAGCCACGAGAAAAGAGTTTTTATTTTTGCAAATAACAATATAAGAATGATGATTTAAATAAAAGGGGCGACATTATTATTATAATTAAAAATAATTATAATTATCAATAACTATGATAACATAATTATTATAATTAATAATAATTATAATCATAAAAAAATTATGATAATATAATTAATAGTAATTATAATGATCTGTAGTCATAATAACATATTTACTATAATTATCAATAATTATGATAATATGATAATTACAAATAACCATGATAGTATTAATATTAACAAGTAATATTAGTTAATAATGCAATAAATAAAACCTTAATATACTTTAAAAAGGAAATTGGGCTTCAGGTTCTGGGATTTGGTGTGGAAGTAGGGGGAGGTTCGGCTTCAGAGGGATTTGGAAGTTTGGTTGAGGTAAGGAGAAGGAATCCTCTCTCTCTCTCTCTCTCTCTCTCTCTCTCTCTCTCTCTCTCTCTCTCTCTCTCTCTCTCTCTCTCGGCTGAAGAAACCAGGGAGCCAGGTGAGGCCAGGGCTCGATTTTAGCTTGAGGAAGTATGGAGGTCGGTTAGAGCTGGATCGGAAATGGCTACTGCTGCGACTTTGGAGGTCGACAAGGAACAGGGGATCGGAGGTGAGAAGCTCGGGCGTCGGCTCTATCGAGTCGGATGGAGATCGGGCTTAAATGGATTTCTGATGGAGGGGATTTCAGGTTGTGGCTACAGGATTTGGAGAAGATCAGGTTAAGCTTATGGGTGAAGATCGACGGTTTGGAGAGGGAGGAGCTTGGGAGAAGAGATGCGGGAAGAAGGAGATCGGGGAAGCTTCGTTGGCTAGAGCAGAGAGGGGATTTTGACGGGAGAGCGGAGAGGGGAAGCCTGGCTTCGAGTTTGCGATCGGGAGCGGAAGAGAAGCTCGAACCCCTTCATTTTATCAACGCTCGGAGGCTCAAATCGAGGTGGGTTCACAAAATTTATGGGATTTGATCGCAAACGGTGCCGAATCAATGTGATTTCAGTAGGATTTGTGTAATATTCTCAAAAATATTTAAAATAATGTAAGCTTCAACTTCCTCTAAATGTTAGCTTATTTTTATATACATTCCACTTTAATTCCAAGTATTTTTGACATATAGAAGTATATGTAATTATCAAACTAATTGTTTAATTGATTGTAGTTAATTGCAGTTCATGGTTTAAATGACAGCTAGATTAGAGGCTAAGTATTAGTAAATTATTTAATAGTATGTACTTCAATTACTGTAGCAATTCCACTTAAACCGACATGCATAAAGCTGATGGAAATCCTAGGGCTGAGAAGGTTTAGTGGAATTAGAAGGGTTATTATCATTTTAATAGTGTGATTTATTCTATGGAGACATTAGCTTCTTTTCTATACCCGTCCCTCCTTGGACATCGGAAGCCAGCTTCAAGCTGAGTAGTGGGAGCCACTTGTTGAGGTTGCTGCTCTGAGATGCTTTGAAGGAGGATTTCAGAGAATAAAATTCTAAAATCTAGTTGTTGGAATTCAATAAAATGCTGAAGCTGGTTGTGCGGAAGAGTGGTGGAAACTGATGCAGGCTAAGTTGATGTAACTGGTTACTCTTTAGGTTGAAGAAAAAAAGGTGAGGAGGGAAAGTGAAGAAAGGAGACTTAGGAGAAGAGAGATCACATTGGGGTGAATGAAGAGAAACTTCTTTGAGGTAAACTTATAAGATTTTCATATAAGTTATTATATGTTATTTGAATGCAGATTCGAATTATCAACAATTATGATTTAGATTGTATATAAGAGGAAAAGAGGCAAGGGTACTTTAGGAGAACGAATTGACCCGACTTCCCTAGAGAACGAGGTGAGATACCCAAATAAGATTATAAGAATTAGTAAATGTTTTATTATTGCACTTCTTCTTGATTATGTTTATGATCACATGTATTATAGTTTATTTTGGTTATTTTGTATGAATATGGTTGTATATGTATGAAATTGTTTATGTAAAGGGTAATCTTTAGCAATGTTAATGATTTCGTAAGCATAAAAAAGTAAATATTCATAAACTAGTGAATGAGCAAAAAGTGCAACTAAAGCGTAACTAAAGCGCAACTAAAGGGCAGCTAAAGCGCAACTATGTCATCAAAAGCATATTGATAGGTAATGCTTGTATTCATAAGTAAACCTAACCCAAATCAAGTACCTAAGCAAGGAAATTCTGCTGTCTACAGCAAAAACTCAGCCCAAACAGTGGAAAAACTGAGAGAAACGCAAGGAAATATCGTAGGGAAACGAAGCAAACACTTTTATTTCAAGAATAGATAAAAAGCACTTGCAAGATACAATTTTCCTTCAATTCGAGAGGAAGGAAAAACTCTCCACTATCTCCGGCAACGCCAAGAGCCAAAGCAAACCCTAGATCTCAAAGAGAAAACTCAAATTCAAGATGAGGAGCCAATTCCCCCCCCCCCCCCCCACCCCCCCAATCTCCTAATTAAACAAAATAATCATAAAGGACAATAATGGATTTCCTAAAACAGCCCCCTCATTCAAAATTCTCCCTCCCAAATCAAATTTAAGCCCGCGTGGGGCCCACAAGGAGTTCCGCCCCTTGCTCCTGTTTCCGCCCAGCCCGCCTGGCATAAAACTAGACCGGTCCAGTGGGGACCGGTCCACTCGTAACATTACTCCCCTCCCAAAGATTCACCTTGTCCTCAAGGTGAAAGTCTGCAAACTGCTGCTTCACCATCTCATAGGGCTCTCAGGTAGCCTCATAGTCGGGAAGATCTTTCCATTTGATTAACACTTTCTTGGTTCCTTTTTTATTAACTCTTACTCCTTCCAGCTCCATGGGTTCCATTACCACCTCCAAGTCCTCTGTCAATGATGCTGGTAGCTCGGGACTGGCTACATGCTCTCCAAGCGCTCTCTTCAACTGTGACACATGGAACACTAGGTGTATGGTGGCGGACGGGTGTAACTTCAGTTAATACGCTACTGCTCTAATCCTCCCGGTGACCTTATAGGGGCCAAAATACCACGGGGCCAATTTCTCATTTCTCCTGTTTGCCACTGTTTTCTGCCTGTAGGGTCTTAACTTCAGAAATACCTTCTCCCCCACTTCAAATTGTATGTCTCTCCTGTGAGTATCTGCTCGCTTCTTCATGATTTGTTGTGCCCTTCCCAAATGCTTCTTTAACTCCTCCAGCACCTGGTCTCTTTCTTCTAAGTTCTGCTCAATTGAAAAGATCGCTGTGTTTCCCTTCCCATAATGCACTAACTGTGGGGGGGTCTCTTCCACAAAGTACCTTGAAAGGGGTCATTTGGGATGCCGAGTGATACGAAGTATTATACCAATACTCTGCCCAAGGTAACGATTTGTCCCACTTACGGGGTGTTTCCGAAGCAAAACACCTCAAATAGGTCTCCAAGCTCCGATTTACCCCCTCTATCTGTCCGTCGGTCTGTGGATGGTAAGCGGTACTCCTCTTGATAACAATGCCCTGCATTCGAAAGAGATCCTTCCATAACTGACTGAGGAAAACTTTGTCTCTATCTGCATAATTGATGCAGGGAATCCGTGTAATCGCACCACTTCTCTAATAAATGCTGCTGCCACTGAGACCGCAGTATACGGGTGTCGCAGGAGGACGAAATGGGCATACTTATTGAGGCGGTCCACCACTACCAAAATGACTGTGAATCCCTCTGAGCGAGGTAGGCCGTCAATGAAGTCCATGGACACTTCCTCCCAAACTCTGTTTGGAAGCTCCATGGAGTAGCCCTCCTGGTGCCATTGCCATATATTTATTTCTTTGGCACACCTCACACCTTGCCACCAACTCTTCAACATGTTTATGCATACCCTTCCAATAGAGCTCCATTGCTAGCCTCCTATATGTCTTCTGAACTCCTGAATGGCCTCCAACTGCACTGCCATAGAACTCCTGCAACAGGTGGGGGATATGTACGAAAGTTCGTGGCATCACAAACCTCCCTTGATACAATAATCTCTCTCCCTCAATGCAATAGCCCGGATGGCTATTCTTGTCTTTCTGCAGGTCCCCCCTGATCTTCCACAATTTTTCAACTAGCCTGCTTTCTTTCTTGATGGCCCCCCAATCAACCATCAATGGTACTGATAGAGCTAGCTCCTGGAACTCCCCAACACATCTGGATAGGGCGTCAGCTGCTTTATTTTCCAAACCAGGCTTGTACTGGATCTCGAAGTCGTAGCCCAATAGTTTGGAGAGCCATCGCTGATGCTCCTAAGTCACCATCCTTTGCTCCAGTAGATACTTTAAACTCCTCTGGTTAGTCCGGACAATGAAATGTCGCCCCAAAAGGTAGGGGCACCACTTCTGAATGGCCAAGACCATAGCTGTCAATGGCGCAAAATAGCACGCACCATGGCGCACGGCAAGGCGCGGCGCACCTACGGCGCCATGTTTATGGCGAGGCGCATGTGTTTAAAATAGCGCGCGCAATTTGCGCCACATGTGAGCCATGGCGCATTGCGCACGGCGTAAAATAGCGCGCCAAATTGTTTTTAAATTTTTGTATACTTATGAATGTTTTTTATATTTAAAAATATATCTATATTTTAAGATAAACGACTATTCATTGCCCTAATTTCACGAAATATTTTTTGTTTGCTGCATCCGCCGAACACATCCCGCAGTCCCTAAGTCGATGTCGCTGAATCTATCCCGAAGTCGAAGGTTTTTTGTTTTTTATTTGCTGCATTCGCTACTTCCGTCGAATCCAGCCGAATCTGTCCAGAAGTTGAAGTCGTTGTTTCTGCCGAATCGTCCCGCAGAGCAGTGCTTCTGCCAAATCCGCCCCCTTCTTTGTCTGTTCCAATAAAAAATCTTACCAGCTGACTCTGATTTGCAACCTCCAACTGTTCCGCACAGCTCTGTTATTTTGCACGACTATTTCTTACAAGAATTTACAACTTAACAGGTATGCTCGGTACCGCTAAGTAAATGCTCGGTACAGCTATGTATATGCTAGATACCGCTCGGTACAACTAGGTACCAGCTCGGTACAACTAGGTACCAGCTCGATAGAACTAGGCACCAGCTCGGTACAACTAGGTACACGCTCGGTACACACTCGATATTACTAAGTACATGCATGATACCACTCGGTACCACTATGTAAATGCTCGGTACCGCTCGGTACATGCTCGGTATTGCTAAGTACATGCATGATACCGCTCGGTATTGCTATGTAAATGCTCGGTACAGCTCAGTACAACTAGTTACATGCTCTATACCGCTCGGTACAGCTCGGTACAACTAGGTACACGCTCGGTATCGCTTCCTAATTACCATACAAACGAACTTTAAAATTCCTCTTACAAATAAATTTTGTTCCTGGGGCGCTGCCCCCTGAAACCCCCGCAAGGGCGCTGCCCCTTGACCCCGCGACCTGACCGGGCAGGTCGAACCCCGCCAGGGGGCAGCGCCCCCTTGGACCCCCGGCAGCCCCCATATTATGTTTCTTGGATAATATTATATTTCTTTTATCTAAATTTGTTTGCTTTTAGGTGATCATAAAATATCAGATTCAGTTCAGTCTTTAAAAAAAGATCCAGCATAGAAATATGCTATACTAACAAATGAATCCGACAACAACAGTGTGACATGCATTTTTTGTGGTAAAATAACAAAAGGAGGAATTACACACCACAAACAACACCTCGTTGGGGGTTTTAGGAATGCAAGGTCTTGCTCTAACTGTCCCGAGCATGTGAAGTCTGAAA
Organism: Dendrobium huoshanense; assembly: GCA_016618105.1. Lineage (NCBI taxonomy): Eukaryota > Viridiplantae > Streptophyta > Magnoliopsida > Asparagales > Orchidaceae > Dendrobium > Dendrobium huoshanense. Next base: position 5,723,348 of record CM028354.1, read on the forward strand.
TTAAGGCATCCATGTTGAAAAAAAAAAGATTTAAAGGAACAATTTAATGACATATCAAATGTCAACCTTGCTGAAGAAGAAGGAGAAGACTTTGATGTGATGACAGATGATATTTTAGTTGCTAAACCATCTAAAATGTTGCGGACAAATAAATCTAACACATCTAGTCAAGGATCGACATCTACATCTATCTTCAAAACATCACGACCTAAAGGTCCATTAGATACTTTCCTTACACCAAATCCGGAAAAATGTAGTAAAACATAGAAAATGTCAGTTTAACAAAGAAATGGATGCAGCTAAAAAGGAAATGAGGGGAATGGTTGTTCAAGTGTTCAGTAGATGGATGTATAATGCTAGGATTCCATTTAATGCTATGAACTATGATAGTTTCCCTGCTATGGTGGAGGCACTTAGGTATATTCATGCTTATTATTTTATATTTTTTATATAGCTTGCGCCATGTTCAAAATAGCGCGCGCCGCGCCGTGCGCTATGCGCCATGGCTCCAAATGGACCTTTGCGCCATGGTGCGCCATTCGCCGTTAACAGGTATGGCCAAGACAATCGCCATCAGCTCTCTCTCGTACACTGATTTCAGTCTTGCCCTGGTTGATAGCACTGACTGAAGTATGCTACAGGCCTGTGGTTATGCATCAACATTGCTCCCAACCCATATCCTGACACGTCGGTCTCTACCACAAAGGCCTGACCAAAGTCTGGAAGAGCTAGAACAGGAACAGTCGTCATGGCTTCCTTTAACCTCTCGAACTCTTGGTGGCTACCTCTCCCCAGCAAAAATTGTCCTTCTTCAGCTGCTTAGTCAAGGGCTATGCAATGGTACTGTATCCCTTCACAAACTTCCTGTAGTATCCAGTCAATCCTAGAATACCACTCAATTCCCTGAGGTTCCTAGGTAGCGGCCATTTCTACATTGCCTCAATTTTCGTTTGATCTGCTGCCACTCCTTCTTGAGATACCACATGTCCCAAGTATTCCACACTTGCCTGAGCAAAACTGCACTTCTTCAGGTTGGCTTTCAACTAGTATTCCTGAAGCACTTCCAATACCACACTCAAATCTTCCAAGTGCTCCTCCACACTCTTGTTGTACACCAGGATGTCATCAAAAAAGACAAGGACAAACTTCCTGAGGTACTGCTTGAATACCCGATTCATCAAGGATTGAAAGGTTGCAGGAGCGTTAGTCAAGCCAAAGGGCATTACCAGAAATTCATAATGCCCTTCATGTGTCCTGAACGCGGTCTTTGGAACATCTGACTCCCTCATTCTGATTTGGTGATATCCGGATTTTAAATCCAGCTTAGAAAACATCACGGCCCTGTGTAGCTCGTCTAACAGCTCATCAATCACAGGAATTAGGAACTTGTTTAGTACAGTGCCTTTATTCAGAGTCCTATAATCCACACAGAATCTCCAACTCTCATCCTTCTTCTTGACCAGGAGGACTGGACTAGAAAAAGGGCTGTTGCTGGGTCAGATAATCTCCGCCTCCAGCATTTCCTGAATCAGCTTTTCAATCTCATCTTTCTGAATCTGTGAGTAGCGATAAGGACGGAAGCTGATCGGAGTCTCACCTTCTTTCAAAGTAATGGCATGCTCCAGCTCTCTCTGAGGAGGTAAACCCTGGGGCGGGTGAAAGACCTCGCTGAACTGGTGTATGAGCGGCTGTACTGCAGAAGAAACATTGCCTTCCTCCTCCAATCTGACCCCTTCCAGGCGGTGCAACTCTACTAGTAGCCTCCCCCCTCTTCTTGAATGGTTCTGATGAGGGATTTGAGAGAAACCCCTGCCTGGTCAGTCCGGAATCACCCTGAATCATCCTCTTTCAGCCCCCAACCACCAACTCCATCCTCAGTGTACCCCAATTGATTTTGATCTCTCCCAATGTCTGTAGCCATTTCATCCCAAGGATGACATCCGTACTCCCCAATTCCAAGGGAAGGAAGTCTTCATTTATATGGATCCCTTGAATCTTCAGTACTACTCCTCAACCAATCTCCACCTTCCCAGTGCCCATCATCACACAATAGCCTCCGGTATCCACTAACTCCATCCCCAACAACTCAACGATCTGGTTGGAAATGAAATTGTGGGTTGCCCTACTGTCAATCAACACAACTACCTCGCGGTCAGCTATCTCTCCTCTCACCTTCATGGTATGACTCGGGGTGAATCCCACTACAGAGTTCAGAGAGACTTCTGCCACATCCAGGTGCAGCTTCTCCTCCCCCTCTTCAAATCTGCTCCCACCTCCCTCCTCGTCTTCCTCATCTTCACAGACAAGGAGGACCTGAAGAGTTTGGTCCTTGCACGGTGCCCCGGCATGTATTTCTCATCACATCTGAAGCACAGCCCTTTCGCCCTCTTATCCTGCATTTCTTTTTCTGTCAGCTTTTTAAACTGTCCCCAATTCCCTCCTCCAGTCTTCTCCTTGGGTGCTTCCTTCTGACCACCTGGCGCTCCCCCTTTTGATGGTAAGAAGGTGGTAGTCATCTTGTATGATCCTCCCGAATAGTTCCCTCGAGCTCCTCTCTCATATTTCTTCTGATCCTCCACCAACTGTGCTAACTCCATGGCCTTCCCTAGGTTCCTCGACTCCAATGCTCTGATAGCGGTTCGTATCTCTAGCTTAAGCCCCTTCATGAACTTCCCCTCTAAGGCCGACTCCGAGATGTGATCTAATTGGCTAGCCAAGTACTCGAATCTGTCTCGATAATCCGCCATTGTCCCCTCTTGAGTCAAGGCAAAGAATTGCTCATAGAAGTCTCCTCCCCCATCGTCTCGAAAACATTCTAATAGGTAATCCTTGAACTCCCTCCAGCTCCGGATGGGCTCTCTCCTGTCGAAATACTGATACCATGCCAAATCCTTTCCTTCCAGACACAATTCTGCCGCCGTCAACTTCTCATCCTCTGTCAACCCATTGACAGCAAAGTAACGCTTTACCTTGTAGATCCAACCATGGTCGTCTTCACCCTCGAAAATTTGAATGGACAACTAAATGTGAGAAAAGCTTTCAAGCATTGAAAGAGCATCTGACGACCGCCCCAGTTTTGACACTTCCCTCAGGAACAGAAAAATTTCAAATTTACAGTGATGCATCTTTGAAGGACTTGGGATGTGTTCTAATGCAGAATAAAAAGGTGATTGTTTATGCATATCGACAGTTGAAGCCCCATGAGAGAAATTATCCCACTCATGATTTGGAGCTGGCTACAGTGGTATTTGCTTTGAAGATTTGGAGATATTATCTATATGGGGTAAGATGTAAAATTTTCACTGATCATCAAAGTCTAAAATACATATTTTCGCAGAAATAATTAAATTTACAACAAAGAAGATGGTTATAACTCATCAAAGATTATGATTTGGATATCCAATATTGTTCAAGAAAAGCCAATATTATAGCTGATGCTTTGACTCGTAAGTCTACAGGCATAATAAACTGGATGATTACTCAGGATATTCAATTGATCAAGGAAATAAAAAATTTGCGATTGGAGGTTAGAGACTCCAAAAATGTTAAATATTTGCATCAAATGACAGTAAAGCCCACTTTAACAAATCATATCAAAGAAGCTCAAAAGCTTAGCAATGAATCTTCAAAATTGATAGAGCAGGTCCAGTCAGGGAAAAGACCTGATCTTTCTGTTGATATTGATGGAAGCATTAAGCAGAAATCTCAGTTGTAGGTACCTAGTGATCAAGAGTTGAGAAGAAAAATTTTGCAAGAAGCTCATCATTTTGGTTCATCCGGGTAGTACCAAGATGTATAAAGACTTGAAAGTAATATTTTGGTGGTCAGGTATGAAGAAAGATGTTGCTGATTATGTAGCTAAGTGTGAAGCATATCAAATTGTGAAAGCTGAACATCAAAGACCTAGTGGACTACTGCAATCACTACCTATCCCTGAGTGGAAGTGGGAAGAAATTGCAATGGATTTTGTGATGCGATTTCCCAGATCCAGACAGGGACATGACAGTATTTGGGTAATTATTGATAGATTAACTAAATCAACTCACTTTTTACCTATTAAGCAAATTGATTCAGTAGACAAATTGGCACGTCTATATGTAAAAGAAATTGTCATATTACATGGTATTCCAAAAGTCATTATCTCAGATAGAGATGGTCGATTTACCTCGAGGCTGTGGAAGAATATTCAAGAAAGCTTAAGTACAAATCTACAATTCAGTACAGCTTTTCATCCTCAGACTAATGGTCAATCAGAAAGAACCATTCAGGTATTGGAAGACCTATTGAGATAATGTTTTTTGGATTTCAAAGGTAGCTGGGAAGATAACATACCATTGATAGAATTTGCCTACAACAACAGTTACCAATCCAATATACAAAAGGCACCATATGAAGCACTTTATGGTAGAAAGTGCAGAACCCACTTAACTTGGGTTGAGGTAGGAGAAAGACAATTAGTGGGCCTAGAACTGGTGGAGGAAGCAACAGAGAAAATCAGATTAATTAGAGACAGATTAAAAGCTGCTCAGGATCGCCAACAAAAGTATTATGACCCCAAGCACAGAGCAGTAGAGTTTGAAGTGGGTGACTTTGTATTCTTGAATGTTAAGTCTATGAAGGGTACAACTAGATTTGGTAAGGGAGACAAATTGAGTCCTAGGTTTATTGGACCTTTTGAAATTGAAAGAATTGAAAAAGTTGCTTATAGACTTGCTCTTCCAACTGACATGTCAGATATACATAATGTTTTTCATGTGTTACTGCTAAGGAAATGGGTTACCGATGCCCATCAACGAATCTCACATGATGATATTGAGCTACAGAAGAATCTGACGTATACGGAAGAACCCAAAAGAATACTAGATTTTGATAGTAAACAGCTCAGAAATCGTCAAATTTCTTATGCTAAAGTAAAATGAAAATACAGACCATAAAAAGAGGCAACAAGGGAGAAAGAAGAAGATATTAAACTTAAGTTTCCTCAATTATTTTACAACAACTAATGCACTAAATTCGAGGACGAAATTTACAAAAAGAAGGGTGAATTGTAATACTCTCAAAAATATTTAAAATAATGTAACCTTCAACTTCCTCTAAATGTTAAGCTTATTTTTATATACATTCCACTTTAATTCCAAGCTTTTTTGACATATAGAAGTATATGTAAATTATCAAACTAATTGTTTAATTGATTGTATTTAATTGCAGTTTATAGTTTAAATGACAGCTAGATTAAAGGCTAAGTATTAGTAAATTATTTAATAGTATGTACTTCAATTACTGTAGCAATTCCACTTAAATCGACATACATAAAGTTGATGGAAATCCTAGGGCTGAGAAAGTTTAGTGGAATTACAAGGGTTATTATCATTTTAATAGTGTGATTTATTCTGTGGAGACATTAGCTTCTTTTCCCCACAATTAATTGTATGCTTATATTAAGTTTAGTGCTGTTCATAGCATGAAGAGCCGGGTTGATGGTGGATGTCAACCGTCACCATACATGGCTTCCTTGATAGAACTTTGTTTTTTTTTTATGGGAATGGCATGACAACTTAGAGATGACCTAGAACTTCTAAACAACTGTGTTGCTTCTAAATTAAGTATTTAAATATAACAATCTGTAGAATCAAAGCTTATTTGTTATTTTGAGTATTCAAGCAGCCAATAGATTATTTCAAATGGGATTATGATTAGTATAAATTTGTAGTTAAAGTCATGAACAAATTGGAAAGAGTGTGGTTGACACCAATTAAAGTACTCGCAAAATCATATGGTTGGTACTATTAAAGTAGGCTTATGCTCTTGAAATATTGGATAGCTTATAGATTTGGAAACTAGAAGTTTGTTGGAGAATAGTTATACATCTCATATTTCAAATCTATATTGTGTTGTGATGATTTACATGCTTGATATTTGGCTATATTTAGTTGAATGCAAAATTTTCACTGTTTAGACTTCTAAATTGTGTTAGAAATAATACAAGTGCAGTTTTTGCGATTTGGTTTGAGTCCCAAGCTATTTTTGTAAACGGATAAGTGCAGATTTTTGCCGCTTTTATATTCCAAATTGTTTTGGGAGTGAGTAGAGTGTAGTTTTTCACTGTTTTCATGCGCCGGATTGTTTTGGGAACAAACTTTATGCAAATGTTTATTGTTTTGGGGTTCCAAACTGTTTTAGGAACAAGTTATATGCAGATTTCTCGCTGTTTTGTGCTCTAAACTGTTTTAAAATGAGATATTGGCGGATTTTTGTTCGTCATGTGGTCTAAGTTCTTTTTGAGATGAATGTTTTGACCGTTTCTTTTGTGAAGTTTTAAAGTGAAGATTATTAGAAAGTGTTGCAAGGTACTTGATGTAGGAAAGCTTCACAAGTATTGTTGAAAGCTCTACGGAAAATCTTGCAAACTATTTTGCGTTATGAAAATTTTGTGACTTATTTTGTGGTTGTTTTATTAAGGAGAACTTTGTGAAGTCTACTTATTGGAGATTTCCTATGTTTTTCTTATCTACCCCACTCCAAATATAGTAAAGAAGCACTTGATTGTCTTTTGTGTCAAAAGATTTTGGTAAATGATTTATGTGAAGTTTTATGTGGTTTTGGTAGATGATTTATGTAAAGTGTTATGTAGCTTTTCATTCAAACAAAACCAAAGAAAATTTCATAAGTTAGATTTGGGTTTAATAAGTTTTGTAGAGTAGATTTCAATTTGTAAGTTCTTTAGACCTCTCTTTTTGGGATGAAATGATATATCTTGTCTAAATTGTGTCTCTTTTGTTAATATTTGCTTTTAAGATGTAAGGTTGGAAGAGTGTAGTGGATAGAAAGAGATCTTGTTTTAGGTCTAGTTTTTTTTTGGAACTTGAGTTTCCCTTGTTGCTTTGAGTTTGGTAGGGAATAGTTTGTGTAGTCATGTCAGGTTAGTATCAAGTGCCTTATTTGGATTGTGGGAATAGCAAAGGGTATTGTTAATGTTGCTTTAGGGTACTATTGACTTCAAAGAAGTGTGTCCAAAACAACAATGCCTACATTCATTTTATATTTGATTTTTTTATTCATTTTCTTTCTTTTGCATCTAGTTTTCTTTTGCTTTACCGTTAGTTTTCTTTGTCATTTCTTCTGTGCTTTGATACTAAACACTTGCAAAATGAGGAGAACCCAAAACACAAGTAGCTCAACCGGTATACAAAAAGGTACGTCTATGTTTTATTGCAATTTTCATTTCTTTTTTGTCATTATTTATATAAAACATGCCTTGATCTGCCTTTCCTTTGTATCTTGCGAGGTGTGGTTTGGAAAGCAATGGACAAGGAACATTGGAGCACTTGGAGAGGGAGAAAGGACAAACGGATCCGAGCATCAGTCGCCCCTATCCATTCCGGTATACGGGCGAAACCACCGGGTCGTAGCCCCCGGTGCTGTAAGTTTTCTTAAAAACTTAGAAAACCTTTAGTGGCCTAGATGATTGCACGCTTCCCACCCTTTAGGTCCTTGTAGAAGCTTCATTTATAATTATGATTGCTTTTACTTTATTAGATCCCTAAACCTTTTGACATACGCGTAGAAGTCTTAAGGGTTAGAAAACAACACTGCTTTTAGTCCTACAACCTTAGTAACATCTAAGGACAAAAATTAAGGACCGGGTCTTAGAAAATATAGACTCAGGGTGCATGCTCCCTGTAAGATAGAAATATTAAAATAAAAACTTAGTGACACGTTTCCCTAGATTCTAATTTTTTTTAATCTACTAATAATCAAGCAACCATTTGTAACCTAACTCTTAAAAATGTGTTAAAAAGCAATTAATCCTTAATCAAATTATAATTAACATTTTATAATTATTAAAATATAAATCTAAAACATAAACCTAAATCAATTCCAACTAATCTAATAATTAATGCCTAACTAACCTAAAGTTTAAAATATGTAGATTTAATTAGGCGATTCAAACATGAAGATGAAATTCAATAGGATAAAAGACTCCTAAATATCAAACTTTAGAATAATACTTAAAATTAGCCAGCAAACTTGATTAATAAAATACTTAATTCACCTTTTTTTTTCTTTTCATAACAAATTAAAATAACTCAACAAAATTGGATGCCACTGGGTAACCCAAGCCTACGAGGCTATTAAGTTAGCCCCAAGGAGGGTGAAATAAACCTCACGGCCTTGGTGTGAAACAAAAGTGGTAATCAATTAAATTTAAAAAATAAAAGAAATCTTTAAAATCAATCCTAAAATATTAATACTTAAACTTTAATTAAAAATTTCCCCTTTGCCCCTTTAACAAATAAAAAAATGCAATCAATTTTAACTAAACTATCATATATAGGACCTACCCAAAATCACACAACCTACACACACTTAGACTGGCTTGTTAGGACACGACTATTAGATTTAGGTTAAGTTGATGTTCTGCTTTTCTTTTTTGTACTGTGTTGTGACGCTTTGCATGTGACCCGTGTGACTGATTGAACCAATTTGGACCTCTCTTTCCCTTCGATTAGGAGAACCTAGAAATTCCTTTGCACTAAACCCAATTGAGAAGATAATCTAACATCCCTAATCAAGAGTCTTCTTAGACCGAGGTCTAAGATGTAATTAACTACGGGGGCTTGCGCCCGTAGGAAACTGATCCCCACAATCAAATAAACCCCATTTGAGCTGATGTATCGAATGGGGGAAATCTCGTGACTTTTAGGTTATATATATTATTATCCATCGAGGTGTGTAGGTGAAAGCCGCTATCCTCCATGGCTAATCGTATGTATAACTCGATCTGCTCTTCCATCGGCCTGCTTGTCTCGGGTGTAAAAGTCTAAGACCATTTTTTTCTACGGGATAGTGTGGTCGTATTCTTTACATTCGAACCCCATGAGCAGCATCCTTTCGGAGACCCACAGCAACTAAAGCGCAACTAAATGGCAGCTAAAGCGCAACTATGTCATCAAAAGCATATGTCATTAGGGCTAAAAAAGATGACTATATGAAAGGTAAAATAAGTTATATATAGCGGATAGACTCGCACAAGGAAAGGCGAAAGACCTGATGAGGTAAGCCTATACTTTTAATTCTAGAAGTTGAGAAATTTGACTCAACCCTGAATAGGAGAACAGTTTTCATTCTAAAAAGTTGGAAGTTAGACCCAACCTTGAATTGGAAAGTTGAAATGGTGCAAAAATTTATAGCCATTATATAACTTATTTAAATATGTGCAATAATTTTGGCAAGATAAATAATATTGTTAGGTTTCAGGCTCAATATGACATTTCAATGTGTTTAATTATTTTAGCATTGTTAAGCATTTTTTATTTGTTTATTATTATTTATTATATATTGATGGCGTATTTTATTAGGCAATAACTCATTAGCAGTGGTTGTAATGCAGGTAAGGAAAAGGAGCCCGTAGGGCACTAGGCGAGAAAGATGTGCCCGTCTATTTTTGATGTAAATATGTTTCGGGATACAAAGAGATCTTAGAGGAGATCTGAATAATAGATGTATAAACCTTTTGATATGTAAGTAAAGTTCATAAGTTTTAATAGAGTTCTGTAATTGTTTTAATTATATTGATGTTCAGTAAGTAATATTATATGTTTCCTGTTATTAAGTGTGGAGTTTGATATGTTGTAATCTTTCTCTGTTATACTCCAATTTGTGGTAGAGGGTGAGCCAAATTGGGGTGTGAAAATTTGTGGATCCGACGGACAAGGTATCATTTCGAGTCATTTTTTTTTCTTCTTTGGGTATAACATGGATGTCAACAGTAGTCAACACAACCTGACCGAAGGATCTTTATTGGCAATCAAAGCTTGCATCATCCAAAGGGACCTTATAAATAAGTGGTAGACATTTAACTAAAAGAACAATTTTAAGTCATCATTTGCTAACATAGGATTTTGTGCACATCAATTGCAATATATGATTCGCAACTTAAGGGGCAGAGTCATTAGAAAACATTTGAGAGTTGGTCGTACCTATAATTAAAAAGTGCATTTCTACTGTGAAACCATAACATCAAAAGGTCATCGTCATAACCATTATTTAGTAGTATCATTTGGTGTTAAACCACCCGATTAGACGACGCATGCCATAGCCTTACTGCAGTGAGATTTTTTTATAGTGATCACAATGATGTGCTTGATAGGATATTATTTCAGTATGAGCTAAGGTTAATTTTAAATTTATTCTGCTTAACGACAAACAATACAAAGGGTTGATGGATATTTTGCTTTAAGCTTAAAGCAATTACTTTTCTTGAAATATATTTAGTTTTTTGTAAATATTAATTTTTATATTTTATCAAGATTTTAAGCTCCAAATAATTTTCTTTAGAATTTGGGGACATCTTAAAAATAATATCCCTCTAATCGATTTTTCATCAACGCAGCCATCATCAAAGTTAGATGTTTGCATTTTGTTGCTTTAAGCCTAATCAACTTTTCTTACTAGCTAATAGTGAATCGAGTCTGAGGGTTTGTATTTAAAAAAGAATTGTCTATGTAAAAAGAATTAAAGGCCTTTTACAATCGAAGGCAAAATATTTTAAGGATTATATGTTCGAGTATTTGTTTGCAAGCTGTGGGCTCCGAAAATTCGCGTCCCAACTTCTCCACACCTTTTAGTGACAGGGAGAGTTTCAACGAATTTAAGTTTTAGGATAAATTTTCAGAAGGTATATTGAGTTTTAGATAAGACACTACTCAGAGATTTCGCTCATATTTTGTGAAGAGTTTATAATCTGAGTTTTGGTTTTCCATAAGTGCAAGCTCCTATGGTTAATAACTCTCCTGATAACGAGAAAACTTTTGATTAAGGTTAGTTGTGAGATAGGCACTGAGCACCCATCATATAATACAAGCAACTTTAGCAATTTTAAAATTGGAATTTTGTGGATTTTTAAGATTTGAAATTCATCATCATAAACCTAAAACGGGTTATAGAGGAATAAAGATGGCCCAATGAAAATCACATGGTTCTGTCGTCTCAAGCTGTTATGGTCTCTGGTCTACTAAGTCTGGGGTGGTAGTCAACCCAACCTGACAGAAGAACGTTGTAGGCAGCCATGAGTTCTTTCATCCAAGAATACCTTGTAGACCTAGGGTGAACATTTGCCTAAGATAATGAATTTAAGTCAAACTTAGATAACATCGGACTTTATGTTTTGTATAGTACACCCTATAATTTATTGCTCAAAGGGCTTTTAACCATTAGGGAACATACAGGCTTTGGCCGTGACATATGTTGCACCGATACACCTATTTATGAAGGCGTGTTGTATCCGATACACGGATACAGGGATACGCCTCCGATACTGCACCGATACGTGTTGGATACGCCATAGACGTACCAATTAAAATACTATTTAATTTCAAAAGGACACGCGTATCTGATACACATGTCCATTGAAAAACAAAAAGAAATCCAAAAAAAAGATGCGTCGTATTTACTTCCGCGGCTGCGAGCAAAGTTCTTTCATTTCCGAGATGGATTTGAGTCACTTGATGATATGAGAATATTAGAAATTACTAATCTTTCACTTGATGAGCCTGAATTAAAAGCTATGATATTTTTTGAAGATGATATAGAAGTTCAAAGACAAACCACTGAAGAAGCTAATCATATCATTCTTTCTATTGAATAGTTGAAACTTTATGTGCTAGACAATTTATGTTTATGCTTTTGTTGTTGTACTAGACATTTGATGCTTACTTATATTTTGATATTATAAGCTACAAGGCTACAAATGATGTTGTTGTCATTTTTTTTTTGGTAATTTCAAATATTATGCTTTGATTGCTTTCTTAATTTTTATGTTTGATTTATAAATTATGATGTTGTATCCGCGCCGTACCCGTATCCTGTATTTTTAAGAATTGACGTGTCCCGTATCCATATCGTGTCGTATCCGTGTCGCTGTATCCGTATCGGTGCAACATAGGCCGTGACTGTAATATAGAAGTGTCATTTACCAGCAAAATCACTTAGTCAATTAGCACGTGCCACGTCCCTGTTGACAATAAATTAACTAAGAATCAATTATAATAATACATTTCAATTCATCATCATCATCAAACCATTGTAAAGTATGGATGTATTTTAATTTTAAGTTTTTGGTGACTAAATTTTCATTTAAATGTTTAGAATTTGATAGAAATTAGATTTTAAAATTTGAATAGGTTTTGAGAATTGATCCCTCTGATTAAGATTTACTATCACAACAGTCATCAACGGGATGATTTTGAAACAACTTTAAAAAATTTGCATGCATTTTGCATTGGGGTTTGAGTTTTTTGAAAATAGGATCCCCTTCAGTTAAGATTTTCTATCAACACGATCATCATCGAAGTGTATGAGCACTTTTAATAAATCTGCAAAGGATTCTTAGATATTGCATTTAGGAGCTTGATATAAAAATAGGAGCACATGCAAAAGAATTCTTAGAATATAAATCGATGCTATTATAGGAATATCGCCTTCTATCCACTTGAAGAAGTGGGTTGCGGATCCAATGGCCAATATGGGTGTTTCATTTCTCATCAAGCTTTGTCAATCCAAAATCTGATGTTTTGGTGTTGAGATCAACATCTAACAACACATTTGTAGCTTTTATGTCTCCATTAACAATCTTCAGCATTGATTTTTCATGCTGATTAGCAAGACCTATAGCTATGCTCAGACAAATCTTGTGTCTTGTGGATCAATCTAGCTTTAACTGATATTGTTCTGGCCCATAAAGATCACCTGCACGTCTATAATTTTCCAAACATTCATTTACTAACAATAACTGATTTCACATTCATAAAGCTTTACAAGATTTGGATGTTGTAATGTAGAAATCATGCATATCTCATTTACAAATTCACGATTTCCTTGACTTGACTTTGAAGAAAGCGGCTTCACATTTATTATAGTACCATCTGCTAATAGACTCTTTTACACAAATCTAAAACTACCTTCACCAATCTTGTTTAAAAGAACTGAAGTTGCTAGTAGCAGTTTAAATTTGCCTTAGAGAAAAGAAGATAGTTTCAGACTCAGTTTGTCCAAAAAAAAAAAATACAGGAGAACCTCACAAAGTTTGCAAGCTGATGTGCTTCTGAAAATATTTTACAAGCAAATTGAATAATAATATTGGGAATCGGATCCTCTCCAATTATCATTGTCCTTATCTGACGTAATTACCCATATCAAGCAATTCAATTCATTTTGCCCTTTCCTCCCCTCTTTCTTTTTTAATTTAAATGACACATAATTTGTTTTAATTATTATAATTATTTTTTATTATTATTTTAAATTAATTGTGGAGTTCCTTTGTTTTGTTCAAAATTTTGGTAGCCTCCTGACGACCCCTCCTTGCATATGGAGGTTGAGATGCACTTGCCTTTAAAATATGCCCAGCCGGATTAAATATTTGATGACCCTTATAGTTCCCGGTACAGGTCTTCAAATCCTTCAATTTCCGATTATAGTACCTGTTAATTAAAGAGGATTTAATGTAAAAAAATGCACTTTTTCTATTTTTCTTGAAATTCTACAACCTCCCGGCATTTCCTTGATCGCCGAAGGGAGGTTGGGAGGCACTTGTATTTCAAATCCGCCCTTCCATATTAGAGATTCGATAACTGAGGGCTTTGAGAAGATGATTGGTCTCGGCAAAAGTCTTCGGTGATCATTATCCGCGTACCTATATATATATATATATATATATATATATATATATATATATATATATATATATATATATATATATATATATATAACACAAATTTGTCATGCACACTCATTAGAAAGAGTCGGAGGTCGAGTGAAAGAAATCAGGATGGTGTGCTCAGCCGTTCAGGTCGAGATGGGATCGGCTCAGTCTAGCACGGGTGGCCTTGGCAAAATCGTGCTTGAAGGCTGAAGATGGAACGGCCGTCACGTGCATGGGCTCGTGCGGGACGGATGATAGGCACAGGAATGGATCTCATGGGTTGGGTGCAGCGCTACGAATCCAATGCGATTGTATGGCAAGGCAGCACAAGATGGAGGCAGATCGCGTGCGACTCTAAGGGTCTGGTTGCGACTGGGTAGGCCGATCGAGGCTGGCTATGGGAATAAATAGGCAAGCCCGCTGGGCATGTGCATGCTGAAATGGAACGGGCTTGTCGAACGCGAGGCCAAGATTGAAGAAGCAAAAGTATGCGAAGGCCTCAGGTTGGAGTCGGACTCGGTCATGGGTCTTGCATGCAGATTCGCAATAACAAGTGGGAAAGGGGTGAGCGTCTGCATGCGTGAAGGATACCGGAGAGCAAAACGAAGTTCCTTTGTGCGGTTGAGTTTGAATTGAATTCTCACAACCGCTCGTGCATATAGTTGAGGAAATGAAAGGCAGCGTCGATTATGTCGTGTGCATTAGGGTGGTTTGGACGAGAGTGAGGTGGATTGAGTGGGGATAGCTGCTGACTTGTGGGTCAACAACAATAACATGATAATTGAGTACAACTAGGTGGCTAAATCTTCCTCAGCCACTCATCATCAAGAAATCACTCCAAGGAGGGACCCATAACACGGAAGAGAGCGAGAAAGAATACAAACTAGAGTTAAAAGGGATAGAAGACTAAACCCATCACATCCCCTCATCTCAACACTCGACACGAAGTAATTCACTGGCACTTGCCCCCATCATCACTTGCTAATTCTCTCGCTGCAAGTAGAAAACATAACAATTTCTAAACCTATTTATAGCTGTTCTTTTACTCACCAAGGACTCACAAAATTGTTCTCACAATTCACACTTTCCAACACAACATATCAAAAAGAAAGCATAACACAAAAAATAAAAGACCTCGCATAAAACAATTTTTATTCATTTCATGCGAATATTACAACATCATATCCAATAGCAAATACATCAAAAAAATTTTCATTATTCAGGTTCACAAAACACTATGAAGCATCCCCAACTAATGCTGTCAAAACTAGATGACGAGTCGTGGTTGTGTCTGATTTGAATTTAGTCAACTCAAACTCGACCCGTTTAATAAGTGTGTCAAAAACATCAACCGAATGATCTGAACCCAACCTTTTAACCCGTTTAGGTTAATAAAATAATTTTATAACTTCTTAACTATGATGCACCGACACTCCGCTTAAAGAGGGTATGCAATGTCGGACACGTGTCGGACACGAACACGTGTCGGACACGGCATGGACACGTGTTCGACACGACATTGGAGTGTCGCAATTTAAAAAATTAAAATTAAAATCGGACACGCATGTCGGACACGTCTGTCCGGTTATTAAATGATAAAATCATCCGTTCTATTTAGCCTTTTCCACGAACAAGAAGCCCTATTTCCGATCCACGAAAGAAATCCTCTAGGGCAGACCGGGACAGCTCGCAGACGACGCCAAACGGAGCCCGCTGCCTTTGCCTCCCGTTCCTTCATCATTTCTACTCGAGCCATGGCCAAGCAGAGCTCGTCTTTCCCATTCCTTCGTTCTTGCGTAATTTCTGTGGTCATCCAAGGCAAAGTTCGCAATCAAGGCCAAACAGAGCACCTTCTGCGTGCAAGAGAGCCAAGACCTGTAAGTGAATTTCGTCATTTCTTCTCTTCATTGTTGAAAAACCTAATGTACATGGTCGGTACCGCTAGGTACATGCTCGGTACAGCTCATTACATGCTTGGTACCACTCAGTACATGCTCGATACTGCTCAATATATGCTCGGTACTGCTAGGTACATGCTCGGTACTACTCGGTACCGCTCGGTACTGCTAAGTACATGCTCGATACCGCTCAATACTACTAAGTACATGCTCGGTACTGCTAGATACATGCTCGGTACTGCTAGGTACATGCTCGGTACCACTCGATATCTTCCCATAGCAGAACTTCAAAATTACTCTTACAATAAAATTTTGTTCCCCGCTAGGGAGCAACACCCCCATGGACCCCCGACAGACCGGTATATTGTTGTATTCATGTTGTCTTATTATTGGGATATTTTGATTTCACTTCATATCAATTTAATTTGATGTATTCATATGTATGATTGGTTTGTTAGCAAAATGAGCTCTGCTGCTAGCGGGAGTGGATTAGGAGAAGGTTCAAAAAAGCCATCTGTAGAAACTAATAAGCCGCTATGAATTAATGTTACAAAGTTAGGAAAAATCTTTAAAGGGGGAGGGAATGTGTCATTCAAATGCAATTATTGTGGTGCCACCTACAAAGGATCTTATTCTAGGGTGACGGCGCATCTACTTAAAATTTCTGGTCATGGAATAAAAATGTGTCCTAAGATTATTACGTCGCAGTTGATTGAATTGAACAGACAAGTTGATGAAGTTGAATCTAGGATCCAAAAGACACTCCCTAAAGAGATACATTTGCCATCTACTCATGGCTCATCCCACACTTCTTTCTCATCTGTGAGAGTTGATCAAGCTTTATCATTTAGAAGTAAATGATATGAAACAAAGAAAAAAAAATGAGTAGCCAGTAGACCTCTAGAGAAGGCTTTTAATTTGCAGCAACGAGAGGAATTGGATGGTGAAATAGCAAGGATGTTTTTTTCAGCGGGACTTCCTTTCAACCTTGCAAGGAATCCTCAATATAAAAATTAATTCATTTTTGCATGTAACAATAACCTCGCAGGATATGTTCCACCTGGCTATAATGCATTAAGATCGAAATTATTGAAAAGAGAAAGAGCACATATTGAGACATTGCTTGAACCAACAAAAGGAGTGTGGAAAGAAAAAGGTGTTAGTCTGGAGTGTGATGGTTGGACAGATCCTCAAAGAAGACCCCTTATTAATTTCATGACTGTTACCGAGAATTATCCATGTTCATTAAAGCAGTAAATTGTAAAGAAGAATACAAGGATAAACATTTTATTGCCAATTTGATTAAAGAGAAGATAGTCATGATTGGGCCTTCAAATGTTGTGCAGGTTATTACAGATAATGCACCGGTGTGTAGAACTGCAAGATTATTGATGGAGCAAACTTATCCCCATATATTTTGGACACCCTGTGTTGTGCACACTTTAAATCTTGCTCTAAAAAAATATTTGTGCAACAAAAAATACAGAGGCTAATGAAATCATATATGTTGAATGTCATTGGATAACAGTGGTTGTAGATGATGCTGTTCTGATCATAAATTTTATTATGAACCATTCGATGAGACTTTCAATGCTTAATTTCTCCCACTTAAAAATGTTAGCTGTTGCTGAAACTTGTTTTGCCTCTGTAATAATCATGTTGAGAAGATTCAAACAAATTAAAAATGCTCTTCAATCTATAGTGATTAGTGAGAAGTGGTCTTGCTATCGAGAAGATGATGTTGGGAAGGCAAGGTATGTTAAAGAAAATGTCTTTAGATAATTTATGGTGGGATAATGTAGACTACATTTTGGCATTCACTGATCCAATATATGATATGTTGAAAGAGGCTGACAAAGATAAATTATGCCTACATTTGATTTATGAGATGTGAGACTCTATGTTAGCAAAAGTTAAAGAAATTATATACATACATAAAAGAAAATCATATGATCAAGACTCAAGTTTTTGGAGCATTGTCTAAACAATTCTTGAAGATATGTGGAGCAAAAGCAACACACATTTGCATTGTTTGGCTCATTCATTAAATTCAAGGTACATTTATATTCATCTTTTAAATTAATTTAAATTTGTTGGTAAATAAACATATAATTTTATATGTTTTATATTATTTGAAGGTATTCAAGTAAAGAATAGCTTCAAGAAAACCCTCAACGTGTTTCACCACAAAAAGATTTACAAATTTTAAATATGAGAAAGATATGCCTGAAAAAATATTTCCCAAATGAGAAGAGAAGAAAAATTAATATAGAACTTGCAAAGTTCTTTGGATATTTAGAGGATTTTGATGATCAAGAATCTTTGGTTGATAGATGGAGGATGGATCCAAAAATATTGTGGTTGATTCATGGAGCTTCAGCACTGCTTCTTCAAACAATAGCAATAAAACTTCTTGGTCAAGTATCATCATCTTCCTTTTGTGAGAAAAAATGGAGCACATACTCATTTATTCAATCAATGAAGAGGAATAAAATAACTCCACAACATGCTGAAGATTTAGTTTATGTGCATACAAATCTTCATTTTCTATCAAGAAAAACCCCACTTTATATAATAGGTGATAACAATATGTGGGATGTTGCTGGAGATGGGTTCGAGTGCCTTGATAATATGGGATTATTGGAGGTTGCAAATCTTTCTCTAGATGAACCAGAGTTGGAAGCAATGATATTCAATGATGATGATATTGAAGGTCAAAGACTAACATCTGAATATAATTCTATCATTCCCTCTATTGAGTAGTTGAACCTTCATGTTGTACTAAATGATTTTTTGCTTATATTTTTATGGTTGTACTAACATTTTATACTAAACATTTTTATATTATAAGCTAAATAAGTTATCATGAAATTGATTTCTTATTGATTATCATTTTTACTATAATGTCGCCTTAATTTCTATATCTTATATTAAAAAATTATTATGTCGTGTCAACACAGCACCCGTGTCCTATATTTTTAAAAATTGCCATGTCCGTGTCCGTGTCATCGTGTCCGTGTCGGTGCATCATAGCTTCTTAACTATAAGTTTAAAATATTTGATTAAAAATAAGAAAATTATACCCATAAATAAAAATAATAATGAAAGAATATATTAAACGAGTTATTTTTTAGGTCAAAAATGAGTTCGCAGGTCAACCCAAACCCGACCTTTTTAATAAACATGTTAGAAAATCCAACCCATTTATTAAACTCAGATTTTTCAAGTCGGATCATTTATTGACACCCATATCTCCAACATTGGATCATTCGCAATGGCTAGCATCAACCCTCTGATTCTCTCCAGGCAATCCAACAGGTACTTGGTACCCAACAAGAAACTCTCCAACTTTGTCTATTGGACGACTGCACCACACTCGACCCTCATCAAGTTCACGATGTTCCTCATGGCCCTCATCTATGCTCTATAGAAGGCGACCGTATCTCACAGCTTGCCCATCTCCTTCTTCAACTCGACAATGTCCTTAGGAGCAACCTTTTCCTGTCAAGTGCTAGGCTTGGCGACACCATGGTGGCTCATCATCTTCTCCAGAGTTGTCCTAGATGTTTTACTAGTTAGCGCCCGAGTCGTGACGATGATATTCCCTTTTAGGAATAGAGTCTCAGGACAAGCAAAAGAACTCGTTGCCGCCAAAGAGCTCACCCTAATGAAGGCCTAGTAGTTCCACACTAAAAAACAAAATGCCACTCATATCAATCAGATCCTTGTTAACCACTATCGACTAACCCACTACCCGCGATCTCCTAACCTCTTCCATTCACGTGACTCACTCACATGGTAGTAGACAAAACACAACGTCTCTTTAGTAGTCAAAAAGGATATGTGAGAGCTAGTGATGAATATCAAAAGCTGATTGATCAAACGTAAGCAAGCAAGAGGAAGGATCTCAACATAGACGAGCATTGCGTGATTAGAAATAATTTGCATATTTTCACAATAAGACATTTTGAATTGATTCTTATGTCTAATCCTACAAATTATGTCAATTCAGTTCTTAACTAATCATGATTCTGTCCTAAGCCTTCATTAATTTGTTCTTAAATTGTACTTGATAAAAATCTCCAAAGTATAAAGAAAAAACCATTGCGAGGAAATCTCTGCCTTTTGATTTTTTGCTTAACAAAAATATATAGCAATTCATAATTAGAGGAAATAGACTGACACTGAATAGATATTCTCATGCAAATGAACTTAGTTGAACCTAAAACATTCAATCTAGCTCAATTACAAATTCACGTACATCTTCAAAGTAAATTGGGAGAAAAAGGGCCGGCATGAAACCATAATAGCATTAGATTTTAGCCATCATAGGTTATGCAGTGCCAAAAAAGAAAGAAAGGTATATTTTAAAAGCGTTGCAGAAGTAACAATTACCTTGTTAACATAATGAATAAACTTGTCCATTTGTTTGAACCAGGAATTTGCGTATTGATACTTAAAATCAGTCCCCATGGTGAACATGATATGATTAGTACGTGTAATATTTGCCTGAAACATAAATGGCAGATTTAGTATTTCATTAGGCATATTAGGCTAGATGGAAATTATACAATAGACCCACATAAGAAATCAAAAGAGGTTCAAAAAACCACAACAGAAGCAAACCTTGAAAGAGAAGGGGAACAAGAACTAAGGGCGTGGGGCAATTTTTGGGAAGCACTTCATTTGAGATTTTGTGAGTCATAGGCATTCCAAACAACACGACCAACCCCCCATCCCACCCCCCAACCCAACTCAGGGCCATGCTCACCGACAATAAATCAGTATATTGAATAGATTTACAAATTTTATTGATTCATTTCTACCTCGGCTTTCCTAATATGGAGCTCAAGCATATGCAAATGCCTTCTTCAAAATACTGAATGGTCCTGCAAAATCAAGCCCTTTGCTTGCCGCTCCAGCACTAAAAATTTATAATAAAAAAAAAAAGTACAGTAACTTTACTTCTAACCTCCCTTTTGAAACCTGTATGTTGAAGGTATGGTCTTTTCATCACTTAAACAGAAAACCAATGCACAGAAAAAAAAAAAAAAAGTGCAATGCTAGGTGGACAGTAATACATGACCTTTCTGCGGTAACGATGACAGATACCTGGAATAATAAAAGATTTTCATACCTGTGATATAGCAGCAGAAACAAAATCATTTACTCGTTCCTGAACATTGTAATCAAACAAAAGTAGATCGTCCTGCAAACAAAAGAAAACATTAAATTAAAATTTTTACCCATTGCCATTCAGAAAAAAGAACAGAACGCCAAACAAATTTACCTGAATGACTGGGGAGTCGTCATTAACCTCAAAATAAAAACCTCCAGGAGGAGGTTCATAGTTTACAGGAAAAATGCCAGTAAAAACCTGGTGAAAAATCTAGCAAAACTTGAACAAAAGAGCCAAAGAAGAATTGGAAAAATGAAAGACATGATATCAACAATCATGGATCAAGCAAACATAGCCGCTTGCAAGAGCAAAAGAATTTAAATAAGAAACAGTTACGTCGGTTGATGAGCCAAAAGTCTTGGAACCCCTCCATACAACCTCAAGACTTTTCAAGTCCTTTCTTTCATCCCTATCTTGGTAATCAATTCGAGAAAAATACAGAGCATCAAATCCAACCTGCAGAGAGTCCAAATTTATTCCATGCAAAACGTGGCTTCCAGGAAAAAGAGGACTGTCCTAAAGACTAAAAAGTTCAATAGCATCAAGAAAATTATGCTATGATTTTTTAATGGAAAACAGTGAGTCTTTTACTTCTACATAGTGATAACTCGAAATATGCAATTTTAAGGGTAATAAAAAGATAAATCGTGCATATTATATTTAGGACAGGAAAAGGTACAATATCATGTTAAAAATAAAACAGAGAGAAAGAGAAAAAAAAAATCCCTCGACTCTTTAGGAGGGATCAAAATTAAGAGATCAAAATGATCCTTAAGAATTTTGGTCCAAAGATTCAAATAAATGGATATAAGACTTAATGGTATTAAAATTAAGGATATTTTAGTAGTTTTTTAATTAAAATATTTATTAGATATAATTTTCAGTTAATAATAACTTCTTTTTTAAAACTCATTAATAGTTGTTGAATAAGAGAAATTAATAATATTTTTATTTATAATTTTAAAAAATTTAGTCATATATTAATTATCTAACTTAACTAATAACATCTTAGAGATAGTAACTAGCTTAATTATCTAATTACTATTATAAATATTAACAACTTAAATAATTATATAACTACTATTATTACTTCGAATAATTATCTAATTATTATTTAAAATACGAATTATCAAATTAATTATTTAGTTATTATTTACATTATTAATTATCTGATTATTTTTAAATTTTATTATTTTATATTAATTAAATTACATATTAATTCCTACACAATGTGCTCCTCTTTCTTCTCCCCCGCATTCTTCATTGTTGGACTTTGTGTGCTTCACTAAGGTAGGGTTTTGAACAAGTCGCTAAAGCCTTTCTTCGCCTCCATCAATGACGTTCATTCCTGTCGAATCAGAATTTGAGAAAGTTCGTCGTTTTTCCTGTTGGATCGGGCATAGCAACGGGAGGGTTTTGAACGAGTCGCTAAAGCCTTCTTCGCCTCCTCGACGACGCTCCTCAGTCAAATCAGAAGTCGTGAAAGTTCGTCGTTCTTCCCGTTGCATCGAACATAATAACAGAAGCTCGCTCGCTGTAAAGGTTACTATCGTTCTCCCTTTTTATTCTTATTATTATTTTTATGATTATTTCGATCATATCCTCGTTGTCATCTGCATTTTTCGTTATTTTTTAACGGCAAGACCAAAATGACCAAATTGGTTCCTCAAAATAGTTGTTTATATTTGATATCAGACCAACCATCTAATATAATTATTACTCCTGTTTGGGCTCAAGTCCTCTTAATTTCTTCCCGTAGGAAGAGCCAACATCAACTCTGCCCTCAAATTGTTTCTGTGCAAGATGTTTTGATATGATAGACTTATTCATGTATGACTTTTATCTCCTCCCTTACAATATCAGAAACTTTGGAGCATAGAGCAACATTCTTGTGAGACCCTGAAAGATAATCCTTCATCCTAGTCACACCACTCTTCACAATTTTGTCACAGTAATTGCATTTTAAATAGATATATGTTTTATGACTTCCCCCGACATCCACATGAGTGCTATGTTTTCATGCTGGATCTTTTATATGACCTAATGAAGCTTTATCCTTACTTCTGACCATCCTTTATGAGACGAATATATTAGTGCAATATATCCAATCCCTAAACATAATGCTTCACTTATTCTATATTAAAAAAATTTATACAAAACATGCACTTATGAAGAAGCAGACTAACATTAACAAATATTACTAAGATGATGAATAGAATAATATACCGGACTGCCAAGGGTCCAAGGGAGTGATGCCCCCTGCCGGGGTTCGAACTGAGCATGTACCGAACACAATGTTTAAAATTGCATATTCGGGTATTGAGGCGTTTTTCATTCGTGAGGCAAGGCGTAAGCCTCAAGGCGTTTTGATGCGTAAGCCTCAAAATCAAAAGATTGCGTAAACATAAAATAATAAATTTTTTATATACTGATGAGTGAATAATATAAAACATAAAAAAACATAAGATATGAAGTGAAATCAAAAAATCCCAATAATAAGACAACATGAAATATAGTTCAACTCAAAATTCTATATTTCCCAAATCCTAGTATTCTTTTTATTAACATATAATTCCAATTTCAAAAAATAAATAGCAATGACATATCACATAAAAACTCCAAGGCATCAGCATTGTCATCACTAAGGAGTTCTTCATTTGAATCATCATTATGATGAACTGTTATCTCCCCTTCCTCCTCTCTTATAGAGTCCAATGTCGGGCATTTACTTCAAGATTTATGTAAGTTTTAATATACATAGTGTGAGGCGTAAGCCTCATGCCAGTGAGGCGAGGCGGGCCTCAACCAAGTTGAGGCGTAAGCCTCATAAAAAAAACTCGAGGCGTAAGCATCGAGGCATTTTTTACTCGAATTGCGCAAAGGCGGGCCTCAAGGAGAGCCTCATATTGCGTAATTTTAAACCATGACCGAACAGTACCGAGCATGTACCAAGTGATACCGAGCATGTACCTAGTGGTACCAAGCATTGTTGTACCGAGTGGTACCGAATAGTACCGAGCATGTACCTAGTGATACCGAGCGATATCGAGCGATACCGAGCAGACAGACCGATTGTGGAATCTTACTTAGCAGAAGATGGAGGTTCTTATGGTAGAACAGACCGATCTTGTATTTCACAATAAGGTTATAGATGGAACCACGAAGAAGAAGAGCTTTCAACGATCGGTCGAAGGAGACTCCAGCCCAACTCGTGGTAGACGAGAACTCTAAGCAATAGGCGAAGAGCAACTCATGGTGGAAGAAAGTCAATGCTATTCGAATGGAAGGAACTCAGGAAGAGGGGAAAATGTCGCTCGAAGAAGAATGGAGAATAAACCTAATTTTGGCTCGTAAATGACCGAAGACGCACAGGGGTGGAGAGACGAACCAAATAAATATATATTTGGTTAGGGTTTTTTTTAATTTTAAGAAGCGGATGCCTCTAAACAAGAGACGAGGCGCGCCTCAAGGCGCATCTCAATGAACTTGAGGAGTACGCCTCAATGACAGCTCTCATTACGTAGGCTTTGAGGCTTAAAAGTTTAAAATTGCGCTGAAACGCGCCTTGAGGCGCCCCTCTTATTGCACAATTTTAAACCATGATTTTGATTATTATTAATTTAATCAAAAAATTTAAATGTACGGGTAGCTCTAAATTAAATAAATAAATTTATATTAATTTGTACCTGATGCATATGTCATGATTTAAGGAAGAATTGACTAAGCCAGGGGCGGATCCAGCTTCTTTTTTCAGGATGGGCAAAAAAAAAATTTTTTTGGGGATGGGCAAAGATGCTTAGGATTGATTAAATGAGGGCAAAAGGGCAAAATACCCAAAATATTCCAAAATATCCCTCTAAAATTTAAAAAAAAAAATAAAATTTGAGGGGGGGCATTTGCCACCCCTCAACTCAATGGAGATCCGCCCATGGACTAAGCATTGAAGAAACATTAAGGTGAAAGAATTGATTTTCAAAAGAAAATCGAGGGTGATTACAATTTTATTTTATAATTATAGTTCTATTTATGATTAAATGCATTTACTAACATGGCATATTGTATGTATGCTTGCTAATCATAACACTACCTCACATTAAAAAGAAAAATCAACTGGCCTTTATTATAGTATAAGACATATTAAATATGAACACGTCTCATTAAAATTCATGTATGCACAAACTAAAATGTAGCAATAAAATAAGGTAATGAAAGAAATATATTAAAAGGAAATATACATACATGCAGGGAGCTCAAACCCTTATAATACTGGCAAGAAAAGCAATGTATCCGTGCACGAAAGATGGAAAAGATTAGAAAAGAAAAAGAAAATGAAAATAATTATCTCATAATTGGTTCAAACTTCAAACATTAGACGGAGTTCCTAAAATGAATGGCATATTAAAAGTTATAATCTAACAATTACAAGAATGCTTTATGTAAAATGATGTTTTTATCTTATCAATGCTCGTGTTTAAATTCTTTTAAATGAAAAGTTCAATGATTACCATAATGACAAATATGCATATTATTTCAATGATTAGCATAATAACAAATATGCATATTATTTCTATTGCTGTATCATAGAACTCTAATTAACTGCGGACAGAGAAAGTGCTATGTACAGAAGAAAAGGAGCGAATTAGAATAGGTAAAACTTAGTAGATCATTTTAATTGTTTTTAAAAGAAATTTAATTACCGTCCAAATAGTTGTTTCAGACTTGATAATCAAGTCAAGCAAGATCGTGACAAGAACAAAACTAACTTTGCAAGAATGAAAACAGTGGAGCACATTGCCGTAGAGACTTCAAGTTAGCCTATCAATTTAATTATGCACTTCTCATGAATTATTGATTTTGCAATTGTTATACTGATTACCGCATACGAATGTATTTATTCCTTTACCTCTGCAGAAAGCAAATAAGCCTGTACAGCCGAATGTCCAAACGGATCTATCTGCCAACCAATCCTCGGAATCTGCCCAAACTCCTGCTTAATGAAGCGATGGCCCAGGGTTGTCTGATCAATCATGTCAATATAATGCGAAGCCGCCTCATCATGCATGCAGAAGCCCCCGTTTCTTCAATCAAAATTTTGAAAAAATTATTGAGGAACTAAGCGACGACGTGCAAGCCAAAACTTGATAACATGCGATTTACGATAAAGTATTCCCTAAAAGATAACAAAGAAGAATTAGGTTGAAGTACATTAACTCTAGTCGGCCGGAGCTGATCAGTCCCTTCACGATTTTCTTTATTGCATTACTCTGTTGCCTCCACCAACGCTGAAAAAACGCCTACAAACACCACTCATCATCAATGGTTAACCTAGAACACCTGATAATAGTTCCCCTAGTTCATCCCAAATCAAAAGAAATGCGTCAGAACCGAAGAAATGAAGAACCTCAACCTGCTCAACATAGATAAACTTCCTGTTCTTATCCTCCAGAAGGGCAGAAACAACCGAATCCAAAACGTTCCGCACGCATGCTCCCTGGATGGAGTTATTCGAACCAACGTAATACTGGTCGATGGTCTTCAGCCAGCCGACGTCATCGTGAGAGTGAGGAACAAGGTGGACGTTGAGCTTTCCCGGGACAATCCCGGCGGTGGTGTTGTAGGCAATATACTCAGCCTCGGAGAGATAGTAGAAAGCTGGAGCGAAGAAGATGAGGAGCACCAGGAGGCCAGACGTCCGGTGGTATGCCATTGGCGGCGACGCCGTGGAGCTTTCACGGTTTGTGGCCGGGAAGAATGTAGTCCAGTGACTGAGAGTAGCGAGAAGGACGGAGTAATGGATTGAGGGGTTTGGGCTTTATGACTGTATCCTCGTTTCTTCTTTTTGAAAAATTGATATAAATATTAGTTTTTACTTTTTATACAAATTTTCTAATATTTTACAATTTTTTTTTTTGGGAAAATTATGAGCAGTGAGCTCGTTCCATTATAACTTCGAAATAGTTACATGTAAAAGCTGAACATAAAAACAAAAACCAGAGGCAAAAATACAGCACTGGAACAAAAAACAAAAATTCCAATGCTGGGAAAAAAAACCAGACAAAAAGCTAGAGATCGAAAGGCCATAACATAGAAGCCTTCAAAAAAGGAAAGAAAAAAGAGACCAACCGGTGGCAGATAAAAAACCCGGACTCAGGAATTACCACCCACACAACCTGGTTGCAGAAAATAAACGCGAGAAGGAATCCTTGCCATCCAAAGGGGCAGATGGCAATTCATCATCATCGCCCATACCTGCCACCGATGCTCGAAACAGAGCACAGAAAAAACCAGATAAAAGAGATTCTCCAATCGGATCCCACAAATCCTCCAGCAACACAGCTATCAGAGATCTGCCACAGTTCATAGCAAATCCAGTAAAATTTCCCTTGTTTTCCAGCGCATAATTCTGGGCAAAACAGCCTCCTTAATTCTATGAATTAAAGAGGTAGACGAGATGGAAGAGGTCCCAAAATTCCGCTCATTTCTTTCTCTCCAAATGTGATATACCGAACAGCATATCAGGAGATAATAAAAATCTTTTTCACCATGTTGTGACCCAGCAATATATTCGAAAAGTTGCATAAGATTAGGTCTCAACAACAAGAATCCCAAATTCCTCATCAAGCAAGATATAATAGTGAACGAGTAGTCACATTCAAAAAAAAGATGAGAGGCCGACTCATTGTAATTGTGACAAAGAGCACAAATGGGATCCACAATTATGCCTCTCCTAATGAGATTATCGGCAGTCTTAAGCCCACCTTTTATTGCCATCCAACAAAAAGAAGAGTACCTAATCACATTTCTTTTGTGCCAAACAAATTGCCACCAATTTACCTCCTCATAATCTTTATAGTAAAAAACCCGAAAATCTTTGTGCTTGCATTGTTTACCATTCCCCCAATACAGGTTAGTATCAGTAACCGGGTCAATATAAATTTCCTTGAAAGCCTCATGAACAGCTGTAGGGAGAAAGTTAGGGATAGCCCAATTTCCCCTAACAATAATAGACTTAATGCTCTCATTAACAGGAAACAGAGAAAGAAAAGGCCCCATAGCAACAATCTCATTAAGACATTTACCTTTATACCAATGATCCCAGTATAAGGAATAATTAGAGTGAGAGGAAACATTAAAGTTTAGCTTGTCTTTTGCATAGATGGCATCTTTACACAGATTTTTCCAATACCTAGATGCTTTGGTGTAAGGCTCCTTCCAAGGTGAGATATAGGTATGAGAGAACCAAACACTAAGAGGGCTGTGAAGATTATAAAATCTGATAAGGAGGGAACAGTTGTAACTGAATTGTAGAGAAGGAAGAGACGGAATACCAATACCCCCCAGCTTTTTGGGCAAACAAGTACTCTTCCAAGCAATGAGGTGTAATTTTTTAGCCTTAGTGTCACCAAAGTAAAGAAACTTAGCGCACAACCTATCAATTTGCTTAATGATCGTTTTAGGTAAAATACCTCCACGAATCCAGTATGCAATAGTATTCCAAATGGTGTATCTGAGAAATTGGGTCCTCCCAGCAAATGAAAGAGCCTTGGCCTTCCACCCAGATAATTTCATAATAACAACTTCTAAGAGTTTAGCATAAGAGGCAAGCTTTGGCTTATAAGGTGACAAAGGTAGCCCAAGATAAGTCATAGAGGTAGACACCGAAGATATATTAAGGGCTCTGCAGATACTATCAGAGATATGACATTTGTAGGGAATAACAATAGAGCTTTTCTCATAATTCACATTCAGCCCTGATGCATCAGAAAAAACTTTAAGAGTATTGGTGAGATTATCACAGTTATTTAGATTAGCTTTACCGAAGAGGATCAAGTCATCAGCATACATGAGGTGAGACAGTCTATGCTCTCCAATCTTAAGAGCATCAAAACTATTCTCATTGAGATTATAGTCAAGCAAGCAAGATAGGGCGTCCATCACAATGCAGAAAAGATAAGGACTGAGGGGGCATCCCTGCCTAAGCCCAGAAGTAGAAGGGAAGAAACCTTCTAAAGCACCATCAATGCATAAAGAAAACCAGACATCAGAGATACAAGCCTCAATCCAACCAATAAACTTCAAGGGGAAGCCTTTCTGTTTCATTCTTTCTAGTAGGAACTTTCTAGAAACACTATCAAAAGCTTTTTTGATATCAAGTTTCACACACATAAGCTTAAATTTATTGGTAATTCTAGTATGAAGAAGAATTTCATTTGCAAGAATTACATTATCTGTAGATATCCTCTTCTGAATAAAACCAGCTTGATTTTCTTTGATGATAAACGGCATGATAGGCTTCATACGGGCTGCTAATACTTTGGCAATGATTTTGTACGTCGTGTTACAAAGCGCAATGGGCCTGAAATTAGCAATGGATTCAGCATGACTGGTTTTAGGAATTAAGGTAATAGCAGTAGCCTTAGTGGATCGAGGAATGAAGGAGTTGTGAAAGAAACTCTTGATTGCGTTGCAAACAGTAGGACCTGTTACCACCCAGGTAGCTTTAAAGAATTCAAAATTGAATCCATCAGGCCCAGGAGACGAATCAGAAGCTCCCGAGAAGACAGCATTTTTGATTTCCAGATCAGAGAAAGGTGCAGTTAGAGCAACAGAAAACTCAGGATTAATTTCCTTCCCAGCAGGAAATTTGCTAATATCAAAATCCCCCAAGGAGGGAGAGTTAAATAGCTTGTGAAAATAAGAAATGACATCAGAATATGTATCAGATATGGAAGCAGTGGGATTAGACATGCCTAAAGCAATGGCAGTTTTTTTGTAATTTCTCCTCATACGAATCTTGGCATACAAAAATTTTAGGTCATCCTCACCATGAGTTAACCATTTAGTTTTAGCCCTCTGCTTAAGCCAAGAGAACCACATAGAAGAGGCATTATCCAGTTGAATATTGATATTTTTTAAATTCATAGAGGAGATGGCAAGATTGTCAGTGGAATCCAGGCAATTCAGAGCCGCCAATTGCTTTTCCTTAAGCATATGAAGATGATCAGCCATTACATTGGAAGAGGCCCAAGATTTACCCCTCACAATATTTTTAATTTGTTTAAGTTTCGAACAAAGATCAACAAGTAAGTTCCCAGTAGCTTTCTCAGCAAAAACATCAAAAAGGATAGACCAAAATTGATCATACTTAACCCAATAATTCTTGAACTGAAACCGATGTTTGATATGAATAGTGTCCTTGGCTTTGACAATAATAGAACAATGATCAGACCCTACTGGATTATTCACAGTATAGTAGGAATCAGGATAACAAGAAATCCAGCTGTCGTTAACCAACATTCTATCCAGTTTTATGTGAATGGGTATATTAGTTTGCTGGTTGAACCAAGTGAACGCAGGTCCAATGGAGGCAAGCTCTTTAAGATTGGTGTCAAAAATAACACTATTAAAATCAAACAATTGATTTTGATTCAGAGTATTTCCTCCAAGTTTCTCGGAAGGGTACCTACAACAGTTATAGTCACCCATTAGAAGCCACGGGACATCACCAGATGGATTGATACACCTCAGATCCTCCCAAAGAATTTTTCTCTCCTCCTGTGAATTAGAAGCATAGATGACAGAGAGAAGAAATGGAACACCATTGCCATAATTAACCATCCCAGCAATCATTTGATTGGAAAAGAAAGTGGGCTGAAAATGCAGTCTGTCAGCACACCATTTAATCCAAATCCTTCCCGGGTTAGAGCAGTGAAAATTATTGCAACTTGATTCAGAATTAAAGATTAAATGACTATTGTAGAAACTCAAGTCAGATAGATGAGAAAGAGAAATCCTATTTTCTAGGATACAGATCATATCCAGTCGAAAGGACTGAACTAATTGCTTACAGTAAGACACCTTATTAGAAGAAGAAAATCCTCTAATATTCCAAGCCGCAATAGTCGGACAAATCATTTACGCTTAGAAGAAGGGGCGGGCGGCTTTTTGGATCCCTTTCCTTTACCTTTTTTAGAAACAGGGGATTTGATGGCTTTCTCGTTAGTATTAGAGACATGTTCCGAATAAGAAGAGCAATCATTATCTGAACCTGAAATAGTTTGATCCTCAGAAGATTGAAGAGAGGAATATTTGTTACTCATTTGAACGATAGGAGGATTTAGCACAAGATTCTGCAATAAATCAGCTTCCCCGCTGCCTTCTACATTTGGAGAATTGAGATTGGGTATAATCGAAGAGTTCGGATTTGCCTCTGTTCTGGTAGAGGTGCTAGGAATAACAGAATTCAAGCCTTCATTCTGAATATTAACATTAACGTTTCCAGTAATAGCTGTATCCAAAGGAGCAGAGTATGTTTCCTTAGGCACCCACACTACCTGAGAAGGAATCAGAGCATGCTTAGAAGATGAAGCTACCTGATTAGAGATTTGAGGAGTGTTGGATGGTAATGAGTGATGCATCTCTTTCTCATGAATAAGATTGTCTGGCCTCTCCCGGTTTTGGGATACCTTACGCGAATGCCTAGAGGTACTACGCCCCCTAACATGATTATTCTGAGTTTTTTCAGAATCCTTTGAATTAGGACAAAAAGAAGGTGAGTGAGTTAAAGACCCACAGGATGTGCACGGAGAAGGTTTCCATTCGTACTGTATTTTCAGTTTAATCACTTCCCCTTCTATTGCCACAGAAACCGAATCCGGAAAAACAGAATTGATAGCCACTTGAATACATATCCTCGCGTAAGTCAGCCTGGTTTTAGCGGCTGTTAAGGAATCAACAGCAATCGGGATACCAATTTTAGAGGCAATTTTAGAAATACCTTCAGAGTTCCAGCACACTAAAGGAAGATTATGAACCCTGACCCAAATCGGAACAGAGGTGAAGTTTTCCCTAGTCGGATGAAAGTTTTTTGTCCATTTTTGAAAAAGGAAGGGTTTTCCATGAAAAAACCAAGCACCCTTCGACCAAACCATATCAAAGTCTTCGAGTAGAGAAAATTTAAACAAGAAGAACCCATCCGTAAGAGCAATGAGTTTAAAAGTACCTTTAAGCTTCCAAATACGCTTTGCAGTTTCATTTAAAGCTTCGTAATAGGGTCTCTTACCGATGGAGTAACCAACCAAGCATTGGCTCCATTCCTCAGCAGCAGGATCGGTGAAGTCTTTGTCGAAGGGAATAATCTCCTCTGGAGTTTCTATAAGCGAAACCGGGATATGAGGAGCGGCAGGTTGAGGCTCATCGACTATGTTAGACCAAAGACGATCTAAAACCCGAGGAGCAGAAGGGATGACAGGAGTAGAGGCTTGACCCAAGGGAGGGAAGGAGGATGGATCAAGCGAGACCATGGAGGCCACCGGCATAAGGCCGGTGGCGGCCAGTGAAGGGGAAGAAAACAACACAGAAGCGGAGAGGCGGCTAGGGCAACCTCAGAGCGCTCCACGTTACGCTACATACCATATTTTACAATTTTATTATATATATTTCTTTATTATTATTGAAATGATGGTATATAGTTGTTGTTACTTCAAAAGGAACATTTAGAGGTCTAATTAATTTCTTGACGGAATCTAGCAATGTCATCCATCGATATCGGGCTCACACTTGCTTTGCTGCACTAAAGAAGCAAGGCCATAGGTGCTCCGCCCAACAATCACCTTAAACCTCGGTTGGTTATTATATGTTTTAGCCGCATTAAATTTTATTTTTAATTTTAATTATTACTTCCCCAAATTTTTTTATTATTCAATAAAATACTAATCATATTTGTTATATATATATATATATATATATATATATATATATATATATATATATATATATATATATATATATATATATATATATATATATATATATATATATATATATATATATATATATATATATATATATATATATCATAATTAAATTATTTAAAATTTTCAAAAAAAAAATATTAAAATTTTTATTTTTATTTTATAAATAGCAAAAAGTTAAATATTATAGATATAACTTATTTTTATATTGATAGATTTATACGTATATAAAAAAATTATGCATTTATAAATTATATATTTAAATGTATAAAATTTTATATTTATTTATATAATATTTCAATTTTAAATTATATTAAAAATATTATTAATATTAACTTATTTAAAATATATTTTATTTTTAAAATTATATTTAAATCAATATAAATATTTATAAATTAATCATGTAAATATATAAGATTTCAATAATCTTCTATTATATATCAATCTCTTTTATTTTTATATTGTCTAAAAACTTGAATCAACTAATTTAATATTATTTAAATATAGTAAAAATATCATTTATTAGTTTTGTTAAGACTGAACTTTTTATTTTTTATTTCCATCCACTTCCATGACTCAAAATAATTCATTGAAGAGGGAAGATGAGCCACAACGGCATTAAATACTTTTGAGATTTTAAATTTAATATTTTGTTTGAGATAAGGTTTAACAACTCTTTTTGTTACGTTTAAAAAAATTTTATACTAAATTGTAATTTTAAAAAGAAGTAAGAAAATTGTCTCAAATGAAATTTAAGATCTCGTTTGAGATAGTTATCATATTGATTTATAAAATAATTTTTTAGTATAAAAATAAAAAAATTTGTACTAAAACTGTTTTAAAAAGCACTAATAAAGTTTTTCTAAGATTTCATTTGAGATAAATTTTTTTTAATTTTTTTTAAAAAAATTTAATATAAAAATTTTTTGAATTAAAAAATTTTGTAAAAAAAATTATTTTAGAAAGTTGTATCAAATATAGGATAAATTTGTCAATTTAGAGGGGGGGTTTCGTAAAAAATTAATATTTTAATAAAATAATTGATTACTTCGGACGAGTTGTTTTTTTTTTTGGTTTTTAGGGAATTGAATTTGTCTTTTTATTATAAAAAAGGACGAGTTGCTTTTTGTCATATCCAGAAAATGTTTATAATTTGTTTGATTGGATGCCATCACGTGAGACTCGGCAAAAAAATTCAAATTAGTGCCAGCGAGGCGATTATAACCTTCAAGATCTTATTCCAAATAAATATGAGCCCTGAAGTGAAAAGTACCCAAAAAATAATAATATTGCTTGAAAATTTTTGTGAAGGCTGAAATGAATTTAAAATTCAGCACACATTGGAAAGAATTGTCTCATCGTAACAATTCTCAACAAGAATGTTTCATTTTGAATTCGAATGAGTCCAATTGGGCAACATTTAGCGATGTAAACGTCAAAGTTATATTATTAATTTAATTAATAAATATTAAAATTAAATTTGTAGTTAAGAAATATATTATGAATAATCTAAGACTTAATCATGCTATTGATATTGAATTTATTTGCTCAAAATAAATATTTATTTATTTATTTATGTAGATAAACTTTCATGAGATGAGATTGAATAATTATTAAGAAAATAAAAAATAAAAAATAAAAGGTGAACTATTTCCTAAATCAAAGAAGTATGTTGTTCGCCTTTAATATGCAAGGAGAAAAAGAGGAGCCAAAAAGAGCAAGAGAAAGAGATGAGAGAGAGGTCAATAAGAGGAGAGAGAGAGAGAGTAGGAGATGGAAGGCAAGTGAATGATCAAGTAAAAGAGAGAGAGAGAAAGACCAAGAGACTAAGTGAGCTAAGAGGAGACTACGCGCAAAAGAGAGAGAAGGACCAAAAGATTGAGTGTACTAAGAGGAGACCCAAGTGAGTATCAGCATTAAACATTATGGAGCTTCTAAGCACATGCAGCTGCATTAACAAGGAAAATCGTCAAGTTTATTTTTTTTAATTTTTTTTTTAAAATAAAAATCTTAATCCAATAAGACAAAAATGTTACAGCACAGGCCAAAATAGCAAAAGTCCAGAAAAAACTGGGCCTTTTTTTTTGAATTTTTTTTTTTGACCATTTTTGGTCAAACTGACCAGAATGGCGGCGCCCAATAGGAATGCGCCACGTGGCGGGCTGCGGCCCGCCACTTAACCACATCATCAAATCCATCCACAGGATGTGGCCATTTCTGGGCCGTTTGAGAGCTAGAGAACTTCAAATGCCCATAACTTTCAAAATACTCAACGAAATTGCATGAAATTTGAACTGTAGCTAGAGGGAAATATGATCTAACAATTCCTGGAGTTTGAAGGCTCCATGCATTGTAGATATGCTACAGTTTCAATTTGAAATTTAAACTAAAAACGCAAATAACTTACAATCCAACCATCGAATGTTTGTGTTCTTGGGCTCGTTGGAAAGCTGCAGGGATCCTCTACAACGCTTAGGAAGACACCAAGAGCTGGATCGCGTTGGATCGAAAGTTATCTTTGAAACTCCTCTTTCTCTCTCTTGGTTCTTCTCTCTTCACCAATGAGGCTTTAGAGGCTTGAATTCAGTGGGGGAAGGCTTGGAAGTGCTAGAGGAAGATCTGGAGGAGGTTTTGAGAGTTTTTGAGGGCTGGATTTGCTCTGGATCAGAGAGATTGAGTTAAAAATGGCTTAAGGTTGAAATTGGCTTAATCAAGATATTTTGCTCTATTCCCTTATCTCTAGGTTAAATTGATGGTTATGATCAACTGAGGGAGTGTCTATGATCAAGCCATCTGTCCAAGGAATTGATGGGAGCAGGTGGGAGAGCACATGGCAAGGACCTTAGGTGTAAAGGTCTTTTTATCCCCACATAATCAAATGAAAGAGATCCAAGCCATTGGATGTTGATCTAAGGGCTGGGATAGGGTCTAGGAAGGTTCTAGAGTCCCCTTAAAATGCTGGATGGACTTGGGTTAGAGGGGTTCAAATGAATCACTTTGGGTCATAAAGGCCTATTGGGCCTTTAATGGGCCACTAAGCCAAAATTGGTTGACTTGGCCAAAATGACTTAGGTTTGACTCAAAATGAGTTTAGAAATATTCAAGACATTGAATTGAATGAGTTTAAAAGTTTAAAGGCATTGATCCGGTTAAATGGGTTGAAATGACCCATTTGAACTCTTAAGGGTTCATTATGTCAATCTTGGTTGACTTGGTTAATCAGGTGGGTCCAGGATCTGGAAATGGGTTTAATCAATTTGAAATGATATTTGGAGACCATCAGAGGTGGTCTCGAGATCTGGGGAGGTCAATTCAGTCAAAATGCCCGTTTTGACCCTTAAGGGCCTGTTTGGTAAACATAGGTTGACTTGGTCAATCAGGTTGACCCAGGGTCTGGGTTTGGGTTGAACATGTTTGATTTGATATTTGAAACTTGCTGGAAGTGGTTCCAAGCAATTCGGACGTCGTTTGGTTTGAAATCAATGTTTGAGTCCTTAAGGGGTATTTTGGTCATTTTGACCCCTGGTCAACTGGGGGTCAAAGTGGGTCAATCAAAATACAGTTTAATGTTCAATGAGTTATAATTAAGGGTCTGGAAGTAACTAGAGGCTCTGGTGAAGGCTCTAGGGTCAAAATTCACCAAGTGGCAAGTCTAGTGGCATAGGCTGTAAATATTTAAAGGTTTTACAACCTTTGAATTTTGATTTAGATTCTGGGTTTAGAGACCTCAGAATGGGTTCAAATTTGGAGGGTTACCTTTAGAGACATATTCCATCATTATGCAACTGACAGACTCTAAATCAGATGTCAATTGACTGGGTTTTGAAGTGTTTGAAAAATTCCTGAAAAAATGTCTTTAGAACAGGGCCTTTGGACTTAGGATTTGGGTTTGAATTTTGGATTTAATCTGGATTTTGAGTTTGATTAATTAAGTTTGAGTTATCTAAATCATTTATGATTATTTGGAGGATCATAATTGATTGGATAAGGTTGAAGTTTGATTAGAAACAAGATTAAGGTTTGAACTGGAGATTAAGATCTTGAACTGGACTGGAGTCTAGATTTTGATTGAGGTTTGATTTGAATTGAGATCTGGGTTAGCTTAAGGCCAGGATTGGTTTGAAGTCTAGATTGATCCTAGAATCTAAAGGTATTCTAGGGTTTAGGACTTAGAGGAGTCATAGGTTCTAGATAGGTTCTATGATCTAGGCTCCTGAAAAATCCTAAGACCTAAATAGATCTTAAGGTCTGGATCTAGGAGAATCCTATAATTTAAATTGACTTGGAAGAATCCTAGAGTTTAGGATAAATCGTAAAGTTTGAAATCTAAAAGAGTCATAAGATCTAGAATAAATCTAGACCTCCTTTATTTGAAAATATGTCATTTGATTTTTGAAAAACTCGCATGTCTATTTTTTTGCAATCGATTGTTTTTCACATGTGGCATATGATTTTAATTGGTTATTCATCACCGTCATGTATTGTTAATGGAGTTAAAACTGATATTCCTTTTAATCAATGGAATAAGGAAGAACAACTGAATGCTCAACTGAATGCAAAATCTTTAAATTGCTTTTTCTTTGCTTTAAATTCTGATGATTTCATGTTAATATTCACTTGCACTACTGGTAAAGAAGTTTGCGATAAACTACATACCATAAACGAAGGCACGAATGAAATCAAGCAATCCAAATTGAATTTATTAATGCATAATTTTGAATTATTTTTCATGAAAATTTATGAAACGATCTTAGACATGTATACCAGATTCATTCAAATTGTAAACTCATTGCATGCCTTCGGAAAAAAAATTTCAAATTTTGAAAAAGTCAATAAAATTCTTCGTTGTTTACTTGAAAAATTTGATGCCAAAGTTGTTGCTATTTGTGAATCAAATGATTTGAATGATTATTCTATTGATAATTTGATTGGCTGACTCATTGCCTATGAGCAAGGTTTGGGTCAAAGACTTTTGGATGCAGGTGAAATGGTTGTTCTAAAAACTGAAGATACGGAAAAAGATTGTTTAGTTGGTGACGAATGCAATGACTTGTCAAGCAAATCACAAAGCTCGCCAAAGCAAAAGCAAAAGTGGAAAAAATGTAAAAGTGGTAAGGATGTACATATTTCTTCTAACTTTATTTGCTTTCGATGCAGGAAGCCTGGACATATGAAAAATCAGTGCCCTAATTTAAGAATTCTTCCTATGAAAGAAAAGGGCAAGGCAAAGCAAAATTTAAACTGGTGAAATAATGAAAGATAAAAAATCTCATGGGCAGATCTGGTTTCTGAAGCATCGGACCAGGAGAGAGATAATGGTTAAAAGCCTTTCGTATTTTTGTGTTGTGTTTTTATTTTTATGTTTTTTATTTTTTTTATTCTTTTAAATTTTTATTTTTGTGAAAGTTTTTCTCTGATAAACACACACATTCACTTTTCTAAAAATGAAAAATCTACTTCCTATTTTTTCTTAAAATCTTTGGTAAGTTGTGTTTGACTTCTCTAAAACAGTCAAAGGAAGGAAACTCATCTTTTTGACTCTCAATCTCTGTTTCCTAAAAGAGGTTATTCTACTTTTGATTTAAAATTTTTTTCATCTTTTAAATTAGTTTTTGAAACAAATTTTTTATCTCCCTACGTTTTATTTATCGCATATGAATCTTTTGCAAGTTGTTGAATCTAACTCATAATTTTCTTAATCAAGAAATTCGCTTTGTCACTAAGATGGGTTTTCCTTTGTTTTTAAGATTTAAGAAAGGGAGCATATTCAAAAAATTAGCCAATGATGCCAAAAATAAAAGATGCACAAAGACGCCAAATTGAAAAAAAATAGAATACACAAAGTGTATCAAAAGATGCGCAGTGCACCAACCAATTGTCAAGAGGCATAAAATGAGCCCACAAAATTTTATTGCTTATCATTCTTGTACTTCTTAAAGCTTAAGAAAACCCTTGATACTTTTGATACTTGAGTTTAAAAATCTTGATTCATGATTCAACAATTCATGCATTGATCTTCTTTTAGATATATTTTATGGAAGGAGTTTTTGAAAAATGATTGTTTATTTCTCTAATTTATTCCTTGATTTAGATTTTGAATTAAAAAGTTTTTTAGCCCTTTTAAAGAACTTAAGTTTGGATTATCAAATTATGAATTTCTAACATTTTATAGGCTATACGTTGTCAATTCAATTATACTAAGTTTTTGATTAAAACCAAGAGGTAACTTTCTCATTTTAAGAATATTTTTTTTCACTATATCAGGGAATGTTTTTGTATTTTTTTGTTTTGTTTTTTATTTGTGCCCTCTCACATTTTGATAATGTTAAATGGGAGAACGTACTGTTGAATTTATATCATTTTTCTTTTCTTTTCAAATATTTAAAACAACAAAAATATTTTTATCTCCCCTATTTTTAAAGTGTTATTCTAGTGAGGGAGAGATTAGGCAAAAATGTTCCTTTTTACAAATTCAAATTAAAATGTTTGCCATCATCAAAAAGGGGGAGATTGTTGCGGATCTATGGCTTATGATTTTGATGATAGCAAACATTCTTATTTCTCTACGATTGCCTTGTGTACTAACGTTTCAGGTTCACACGATCGGACTACAATTTGGAATCAACTCAAGATTGGGTAGACTAGGTCTGAGTCAGTTTGTAATCTTTTTTCCTTTCTTGAGTCTGTTGTATTTGGTGTGGGATCTGTTGATTTGTATCTTGGAAGATTTCCTGTTGTTCCCTATAAGATTTCTATTTTTGGTAATATCGACCGGGACGATATTTATATCGACCGGGACGATATTTCTATCGTCCTGGACGATCTGTCCAAAGGGCATCCTCATTAAGGCAGCCGTCATTAGAGGATCGGCCTGGACGATCTAACTCAATTATGCCTAAATTGATCTGGTATCTTTTGGAAAGCATTAATGGTTGATTGATACGATCATATCGTCCGGGACGATCGCCAGATCTGCTGGGACGATGTCCTGGACGATCAACATCGGACAGCTTGAATTCAGGGTGATGATCAGGATGATTGAAATCGGTTTTAAACTAATCAGCCTGGATGATCGTGATATCGGCCAGTACGATGTAACCAATTTTCTTCTGATCATCCCAAATCGTCTCGGGCTGATGAGCTGAATTTGTACTAATCGGCCAGGACGATATACTTATCGTCCTGGACGATAATGTCGGCAACTTGCATTAATGAGCTTATTTTGAGCTTTTCTATTTAAGCTTGGCATGACACTTTGTAAGCATCTTTGACAGCCATTGTAGCTTCGTTCTTGTGGGGGAGACTTGAAGAGATAGCTTGAAAGGGAGTGAGGAACGGGTGAGGTCTGAGAGGGAGAAGATCTTATGAGGGGGGACTCAAGGGAGTGTGGAGGGGATTCTACACGGTTGCTCCGGCAGGCTTGCATCTTAATACCGTCGGATTCAAGGCTTGTTTAGAGGGAAGTTCACCAAAGAAGAAGTTCACTTTGGTGTCAAAGGACCCGGCGACTCCGCCGCACCGGGGAAGGTGGAAGTGATTTTGTAAGGGCTTCTCCGCCTAGCTATGGGGGATAAAGGAGAGACACTTAGTTTAGTGCAATACTTTGAGGGTGCCTCCAAGGAGTGGACGTA
This sequence comes from Dendrobium huoshanense, assembly GCA_016618105.1. Taxonomy (NCBI): domain Eukaryota; kingdom Viridiplantae; phylum Streptophyta; class Magnoliopsida; order Asparagales; family Orchidaceae; genus Dendrobium; species Dendrobium huoshanense. The sequence continues at coordinate 5,763,508 of CM028354.1, forward strand.
GGTCAAGGTTTGACCTAACCACTATAAATCTGGTGTGTTTTTTTCTTATTATTGCTTCCGCATTTAATTTCCGCACTTTGGTTTTTATTGTGGTGAATTTTGTTTTTGGATTTAAGATTATGTTTGTTTTAAATACTGATTCACCTCTCTATCTCATTATTAGCCTTGGGCCAATTCATAAGGGCTAAACATCCCTAACGAACTTTCACCCTTTATAAGGTAAAATAACCTCTTCTTCAGCTTCACAAGAAGATCAAGAGGAAAGTACAAGCCAATCAGTTTGAATTCTAACACTATCCCCCGGTCTGCCACCCATATGGCCAACCAAAGCATCAAACGAGATTAAATTAACTGGGACCTCAACAAGAAATTCATCTGAATGCATAGGAGGAGAATAACCATTAAGGACCACATCACAAACAACCAAAGGATTACACTCAGGCTCAGCAATCAAATGCAATTCCTCAGAATCATCACTCCACATCTTCACATCCTTCCCACTAGAAGGACTATCCCTAAAGTTCAAGCTAGAGTTAACAGCGGGGACGACAACACTACCACCAGCCTCAAGAAAAGAGCTAGATTTGAACGATCCCTCCAAAAATCCAGGATCGCACAATCGCTTCCCTACCATTCAAAGAGGAAGAATAGAAGCACCAAAGAAAAATAAAAACAGACAAAAGGAACACCGCATGAAAAAGAGGCAAGGGAAGAAAACTTCCCTGAACCACCAAGGAGTTAAAGCCCCAGCCGGCAGGCCGCCGGGAATGCGAAGGCGGGAGCCCTAACAGAGACGAGAGCCCTAGTAGAGACGGGAAAAACTATCTAAATAATTTTAAGCATGACTTATCGTCAAGTTTATTTGTTCTTCCTTCTTTTCCTTGCAAATAGGTAAGATAAACTATAACCTAGCATTTGTTCAATTTTTCGTAAAATAAATTTGAGCCTTATATATAGCCACTAATGCACATAAAAAGATGTTGTAGGTGAATTTAATTAAGGGTTTTCAAGAGTAATTTTATAAAGAATATTAACCTAATAAATAAGAAATACTTTATTTATTTGCATGCAATCATAAATCTAAGAAAAAACCCTAAGTTTCTATAAGTCATGCTTAAAATGAATTTTTTTATGTGCAATTATAGGGTTTCTAAAAATGTGTTTAATGGTTCCTTTTAGAGGTTTGTGAATTAGGGTTAACAAATTTATGCCTTTTTTTTAAGTTATGATTTAGGTTGACTTTTATAAGAGAAGAATTATCAATGATATAGATAATTTTATTAAAAGAAATCAATATTTTCTTAGATGAGCATTATTTGCTTATCATTAAATTATAAATTAAGCAACATACTAAAAATTGTCAAGATATTAATTAATTTACTAAGAGAGTAATTTAATTATTACTTAAAAAGAAAAGTGTTCAATAAGTTGTACGTAAATGATTCACCTACATTAACATAAAGTTAATAGTAATTTAAGATATTAATTTATGAAGAATGTTAAAATGTTTCTTAGTATTAGGGAATTCAACTAATTTTATTTTTCATGCCTTAAACTTGGATGTTGTGATTGATTTATATGTATTGATGTTCAATAAATCATATTTGATTAGTAGTGCTTACACATATTAAAGTGAGTACTCTCATTTCTAAATTTGAATAATGTCGAAATTTAAGATTTTTTTCATTTCCACTTTTGTATATGCATAACATGATTCATTGATGTAAGATAATAAATGCAGATAAGTTATGATTAATTTATCTTTTCCAATGTAAAATAATCCTTAAAAATTGAGATGAATGAAATGTAAGACTCTACGTTTAGTTCAAATGATTTTATTTTATGATACAAAATTTTCTTATATGCAAAGAAAATTGAATAAAATGAAACCATATATTGATATTTATACATCCCTTGAAAACCATCAATAAGATATGAATCTTGACATAAGAAAATTTTAAGAGTGAATTCATGATCATCCAAAGTCTAAAGCTCTTATTGACATTTGACACTGATAATTGCCACCACTAACCATCATCATCTGATTTTGTATACAAATCACTTTCACTCAATCATTATTGTATTTGTTCATCAACATCTGACCACTATCATTTTATTATCATAATCAAACTCTTATAATTTGTTCAATGACACATTACCACTAGAGGCTTGACTAACATCATCCAAATATTGTCTTCAAGCAACCCTGTAGTCATCAATACTTCTCCAATAGCCCCAGCTTCAATGGGAGAATGAGCAATGCTCTAAGTATTATAATCATGTAATCTCTAAGGGAAGAGCAAACATTTGTAATCCACATTTTTTAAATATTATATTATCATTAAGGATTCATTTTTTTCAGAGAGGGTTGCTGAATTTATAATATTAAATATCACTTGCTGAATTTTTGTTTCTCTTAGAGAGGGTTGTTGATTAGAGAGAGAGAGAGAGAGAGAGAGAGAGAGAGAGAGAGAGAGAGAGAGAGAGAGAGAGAGAGAGAGAGAGGGACAAAATCCAAGAGAAAGAAAGTTGGATTTAGAGGTCATATAGTTAATTTTGTTAGACAAGCTAGTTGGAAAAGTTGTCTGTATCAAGGTATGTTATCATTAACCTACTCTAGTTTTAAATTAAGATCATTCATGTGAATGTTTTGGTAATTTATCTAATTAAATTTCATACAAACTCAAATTTATGAAGATTGGAATACTTTTCATCATGAAACTTTTTGAGATGTTATTGAGTTGAGTGTTATAATCATGTTAATAAGAAAAACTTACATTTTCACAGAATATTTTTAGCTACATGAAATTTAAGGTGTTTTAATGAGTGTATTTACACTAATAGAAGTGAAAATGTAAGTTTTTGGGTTGTGTTAGATATTATTGATATTGAGAAAGCATATGATAAAGCTACAAGAGAAGTTTCTGGAGTGTTCTAAAAATGAAAATGATTAATAATTCTATTATTCAAGTCATTAGGGATATGTATGTTGGAGCTGTTACTTGTGTTCAAACACAAGGCGATTTGACTAAGAGTTTTCCAATTTAGTTGGATTACATCAAGGATCAGCCCTAAGCCCATATCGTTTTTCTTTAGTCATGGATGTTCTTTCTAGATATTTGAAAGATGATGTTCCCTGGTGCATGCTTTTTGCTAAGGATATTTTTATCGTTGATAAGACAAAAGAGGGAGTTGAAGGTATACTTGAATTATGAAGGTCAACCTTAAAGTCTAAAGGTTTTCATTTGAGTAGATCTAAAATCGAATACATAGAGTGTAATTTTAGTTGTAATAGTTCTAATGTGGGTTTGGGACTTTGAGCGATCAAGTCATTAATACGAAAAAACCTTTTGGATATCTTTGATCTATTGTTCAGAGTAATGGTGAAATAGATGATGATACTATTAATATAATTCAAGTAAGATGGTTGAAGTGGAGGAATGCATCAGTATTATTGTATGATTAAAAAGTCCCCCAAAAACTTAAGGGAAAATTTTATAAGATAGTGGTGAGATCTACATTGTTTTATGGTGCATAATGTTGGCCATTAAAAGAGAAGCATAATATTAAGTTAAGTATTATAGAGATGAGGACTCAAGTGGATGGATGGATTTACTCTTAGAGACAGGTTACATAATGAACATATATGTGAAAAGGTTAGAGTAGCTCCAGTGGAAGATAAGATTAGAAAGAGCCACCTTAGATTTTTTTGTCACATAAAATGGCCGCCTTGCGATGACCCGCAGGAAAGTTGATATATTAGATTTGACTTATGTTAAGAAAGGTAGAGGTAGACCTAAAATTTCTTGGTCAGAAAATATTAGAAATGATCATTTCTTATTAGATTTAAATGAGAATTTATCTATTAACATGACACAATGGAGAAAAAAGATTCATCTAGCTGATCTCACATAGTGGGATAAAAGCTTGATGTTGTTCTTATTGTAGTTGTTATGTTATATTAAATATTGAACATAATATTCATACTATTTATATTGTTCATGCTATTCATACATATTAAAAGTATGAATATTTATTTATTCATGTGACTAAAAATGTGTAATCATTATTGGTGAGAGATAAAGACATGAAAAAGTGAATAAATAAATGGTGTTATACACAAGGAGAGTTATAAAGCCCTGATATTATATATTTGTAACATTGGGAGGCATAAGGGCATGACACTGTACATTTCAAGTGCTTAGGAGGCATTAGGTCTTGGGGGGGTGCTGTTATGATGTAATGATGTAAATGTGCAATTCTTGAGAGGTATAATGGTTTAAAAGGATAGATGTGATGTGATGTGATGATGTGTGATGAAATGTTGCTCATTTAAATTATTTTTATATTGTAATTTGATACATTCCTTCATATTGAATCTATATTGACACTAAATTCAATACAGTAAAATGATTGATATTTTGAAAATTTATGTTTAGTTTCACTATTGTGTGTTCTGTTGTAAAGGTTTCTTTGCATATACCTTATTTTGGCATTGGGCATCTCTAATGATGGGTGAAAAATGAAATGCTACACTTCTCCCTTACCCAAAAATATTATATAAGCATTCATTAAGTTATTTTGAAAATATTTGTGCTCTTATATCCTCCTTCATTTCCCCCCACTCTATAAAAATTATATATATATATATATATATATATATATATATATATATATATATATATGATTTTATTTGATAAACCATTAAATTTTGTTTGATAAACCCTTAATTCAAATAATAATGTCCTCCTCTAATTAAGGTGTCTTTGTGTTCTCATGTATAGATGTATAAAAGCATTTTAAGATGTGGTCAATAAATCATACCAACATGAGATGGCGCATGAAGGATAGGTTGTTGAGTGGAGGGTTCAATAAAATTTTGAAATGTTATAAATACACACAGTGAGAGCATTGGTAGGGATAGGGCATTGAGTTATATCTGATGCATGAGTTTGATGATGTATAAGGGGAAAACATATATATATATATATATATATATATATATATATATATATATATATATATATATATATATATATATATATATATATATATATATATATATATATATATATATATATATATATATATATATATAGTTGGGAGGGAAATAGCAGCTATATTTCTTGGAGGGAAGACTCTAAAGAAGGCAAAGCCGGAGATGAGTTTGGGTTATAGAAATTCAATTTTGTAACATCAAATTTCTTGAACTCAGAGAAGAGCCATATGATGAACTTTATATCTATGAGTTTACTTGGACATGAACTAAGGATGACCTGTAGGCAATACATTAAGTAGCTTGCTTAAGAAGAATTTTTAGAGAAATAAACTACAAAAAAAAATCTTCAAAAAGTAAAGGGAATACTAAAGGAATTTTTTTTTTTACTATCCCATTTTAATAAAGCAAGCCTAAGATAGCTAAGCACTATGGAAGGGTCAAATTATAGGCAAGCTCTAGGTGATCTCCTTAGGGTAAGTAGATGCACTTGGAAGGAATATTAATTGGTGTCAAGAGGATGATATCAACTACAAGTCAGGAGGATGACATCCCTTAAAAGCTACATCATAGTCATATTCTTCAAGACCTACATCATAATAGTATCTTTAAAGATTTGCATTGCAACTATATATTATAAGACTTGGTTATGGCCATCTATCATAAAACATACATTTCAACAATCTTTAGTAAAACAAATCCTATCATTTCTTGAATCACATTTATTTCCAACATAACTCATGCGATTGTCTTTGCTAAACTGAACAATACCACGATTGTCTTACTTAATATTGATAGTAACATTATCTTCTATAATGGTTATATTTTACCTTCCTCTAGAAACGTAGACAACATTTTACATTGAAATTGTCGATATTATTATATTAAAACAAACTTTACATTCTTTTAAATTGCATTAATGTCAAATTTTTTTGTGTGAGAATGGGTGATATCTTTTAATTGCTTTCAAACTAGTGAAAACCATTCAACATCACATGACCATATGATTTTCTTAGGTGAAAAATCATGAGTCTCACTTTTCAATTTACTTAAACTACATATGTGTGATAGATAAAAAGAATTCTTATATAATTGAGATTAACAGTACTCACTATATTAGTTTGATTTTTTACACCTTATCATGCTTGAAAATGTTGTGTCCCAATTTTTATTTTGCTCGATTATTTATATGTGAGAGATAAAAAAAATGAAGATATATAAAATTGATACTCACTATATCAGTTTGTGTTCCCTCACACAATGGGTCTAAACATAGGCCTGTTATATAATATTGAATTCCAAAATTTAATAGTGGGCAATAAAACCTTGAGACATCAAGTCCACTTAATTTATAGGTTTTCATTGCAATAACCTATTAACATAAATGTATACAAATATCCCTTTATACCATATTAATGTCTTGCATGTAAAATATTAAATCTTTTTTAAGTGTGAATATTAAATGTTCCCTTCTTTTTTTGAAAAAATCAACATTTTATTTGATCAAATGTGAATCTTGATGAAATATTTGAATTGAAAATTTAAAAAATGATCTTCAATATGATTTGAACTTTGATTTCAATAAACTTATAGTTGAACTAAACTTATTGATAAGATAAATTCAATAAAACCAAACGTGATCCTATCTGACTCGAAATGAGAATGAATTAAGAACTTGAAGCATTGTTGAAAATTTTATAATCCTATTTGAAAGTGCAAATGATTTTTGAATATTGTATAATTGTAATCAAAATGAGTTTCTTGATTAGAGAAATACAATGAGCATATGTTTACTTAATTATGAGGTTATAGGGAACTGAAATGGTAAATAAATTGTTTATAATTAGTGGAATTAACATTGGTTATCTGATTGGGTGTTTTGCGATTTTGGCTAAATTTATGAAAATATCACCATAACAGTTTATAATTAGTACCATCCAATTCTCCATGTGAAGAGAACTTTGGAGCTAATTTTCAAAAGAACTTAGAGTTCAAAAGAATTCAAAAACCTTACTCAATGATCGATGCTAACAGCTGCTGACAACAACCATCATTGCTCGATTATTGTAACCATAACATCATTGCCTAACCTTCATCATGAAATCATCATCATCCAATCACTTTTACCTAACTACTATCATCTCACTCCATTTCCCCATCATTGTTATCGAATATTAATAATTTGACCACTATCTCTTGGCTGCCATCATTTGACATTTATTGTCCAACTTATATTATCATCCCTAGTATTTCTCCAGCAGTCTCTACTGTATATATAATAAATCAATTTATTTTAATAACTTTATAAATATTTCTTCTCCAAAAAGAATGAACTTAAATAATATTACTTATATAGAGTATTATTTCAATTGAGGTTGTCTTATAGTTTTTTTCCTTTTTTGAGCATTTCAAATAAAAAATTATAGTGTCTTGCAACCTTCCTTTATCAATATGTATAGGATAGTCTTACAAAGTAATGAAGATAAAATATTTCTACTACTTGAAAGTTTCTACATACAATAATTTGGCAAGATTTGTGAGAAATATTCCTAACAAGCTATAAAAATGTTTCTAATGGCTATCAATCAATCACTCAATCATGAACAATATAATATAACAAGTGAAGTCTACCCAAAACTAAATTTGGAGGATCATATGTGCAGGTTGATGGAGCCTTAAGCCCAAAGCCTTCATCTCATAGTGGTTAGATAATAAAGTGCATCATCACAGCACAAGGGAGTTCTCCCACCACCAAAATAAATAATTGGCTATTACATCAACTTGAGGTCACCCATGTAGTGTCCTCTGATCATCATGCTGTTATTTCTCCTCCAATGTAGCCTCATCAGGATCCCTTAAACATATTTAATATAACTTATCATTCCCTTACTACTCAGCCAACCATAATCTTCTAATACTATTGAAGGATTTGAATCAACAACATCTTATTGATGCCCTTTATGAGATTAGCTTTGAAGCCATCTTCAAGAAAATTCCCTTTGATGGATATGAATTGTAACAATCTAGAGCTCTTAAATGAATTTATTTAAGAAGTTTAAAATTTCTAAACTATTGTGATGCGGCGCTATGATTTTTAACAAGCAGCTCTGGAGCATTTTGGGTTGGGGCACAAAAATTTGATGCACCGACACAGATGCACTTTTTTCTACAAAAACCTATGGAATGAACATGCGGCGCTACGGTGTTGGGTTGGAGCGTCTCTCTCTCTCTCTCTCTCTCTCTCTCTCTCTCTCTCTCTCTCTCTATATATATATATATATATATATATATATATATATATATATTCTTATTTCTTTTTATTATCGAGGAAGGAAATGAAGAGGGGAGGAGAAGGAAGAGAGAGGGAGGAGAGAAAAGGGAATTTGGGGCATTTTTGTCTGTCAGCTATGTTCCGAGATTTTTTTTATTCCTAGAAAGTATCCCGAATCTCACTATGGTTTTAAATAATTTTGAGTTTGATGAACTTAATATTTTCCAATTTGATAGAGATATAATATTCTCATGATTTACCCCACTTTCAACATGTAACTTTTTTATATATGATGTATATGAATTTTATGAGCATTTTGATCATAATATTATTGAATTTCATTGAATGAATCAATAGTTATAAATTTTGTAAGTAAATTAATAGTTTTTATATTTTATTTAATTCGTAGTTTGTTGCATTTCATAGATGATATTGACTTACATTGCATAGAAAAATACTTCTAAATATATACAAATGGGTTCAAAACTCACAAGTTTAAATATTTACCTCAGTGACATCAGAATAGATTAATACAGATGCTAAACCTGGAGGCATCACAACTCTCCCCTCCCCCAAAAATGTCATTCTCAATATTTTAAAAATTAGACTTCATGTTATATAAATAAATCAGGATAACTGTCTCATCTCATACTCTTTTTTCTAAGTAACTTCTCTTTTAATTCTTTTCTTCCACTGAGCTTTAACCATTTGAATCTGTTTACTTCTCAACTGTTTGATATCATAGGTCAGAACCCTCTATAGTTCTTCTCTGTAGTTCAGCATACATTGATGTCTTCAGTATATATCTTATTTTCAGAATAAGATATCCATTTTCTTATAAGAGACTCATGAAATACATTATGCATTTCAGACATATGATCTGAAAATGGTAACCTGTAGGCAAATTTCTCAATCCTTTCGAAAACCTCAAAGGGGCTATTATACCTTGGACTCAACTTTCTTTCTCACCAAATTTTCTAATGCCTTTCATTGGTCTAATCTTTACATATACAAAATCTCCCATTTGAAATTCCTCAGCTGATGCTTAGCATCAAAATATTGTCACTACATATCTTGTATATTCTTCAATCTGTCTATGATTAAACATATCTTTTTAGTTGCTTCATCAACTAAGGTTGGACTAATCAAATGTCTCTCTCCCACCTTTATCCAAGATAGTGATGTATATTGAGTCCAGTAATTAGGTTGTTAAGCCTAAGTAAATGTCCCACGGCTACCAAGAGGGGGGTGAATTGGTAGTTTTAAAAATTTTAAACCCTCTTAATGATAAAGTTGAACCGAAATAAAATTTTCTTTTAAAGTTTGTAGAAAAATGTTTTTCAACCACAGAGTTGTTAAAACTGAAATTTAAAGTGCGGAAACGTAAAAGCAATAAAGTAAATGACACCAGATTTATAGTGGTTCGATCTATAACCACACCTACATCCACTCCTCAGAGGCACCCTCTGAGTATTGCACTAATACCACAAAGTGACTCTCCTTTAGCACCCACAGCAAGGCGGAGAAGCATGTACAAAACACTCTTTTCACCACTACCCGGTGCGACAGAGAACCGTCGTCCTTTTACACACTCCACAGTGCTGGCAGAGAACCGTCGTCCTTTTACACTCTCCTAGTGTGGGCAGAGAACCCTACGGCTGTTCACACTCTCCAAGTGTAGGCAGAGAACCTTCGTCCTTTTACACTCTCCTAGTGTGGGCAGAGAACCCTTCGGCTGTTCACACTCTCCAAGTGTCGGCAGAGAACCGGATCTCCTTGACTGATCTTCTCACAAGAATCTAGAAGAAAGAAAGAAAAGAATGAAGAAATCCAATTTCACAAGTATAGACTCTTACCTTAGCAATCCAAGTGAAGCCTTCTCGCTCCAGTGGTAGGAATCCTCCTTTGAATGCTCTCTTCCACTCTCTCCTTGGCTATTCTCTCAAGAGGCACGAAGATCAAATGACAAAAAGATTGGGTGGCAGTCTAATTTGGACTATTTATACAAAAGACATGAAAAACCGCCCAAAAACTGCAAGTTTCCAATTCTGTACGCAGTGGATCGTCCTGTACGATCCTGGATCGTCCTGGACGATTTTACTTAAATGATCTGAAACGACCCAATTTGTATATGTGTACGAAATGACTTCGTACAGCTGATCGTCCTGTACGAACTAGGTTTGTCCAGTACGAACGGTTATTACAAGGTCGGTTCTAGAAACTGCTGAAAACTGTTCTAAGTCGGTTAATCGTTTGGACGAAAATATGTTCGTCTGGACGAAAATTTTCCAGAGAGCCGATCGTCCTGAACGATTATTTATTTCGTCTGGACGAAAATTTTCCAGAGGACCAATCGCCGCGGACGATAATTCGTTTTCTTCTGGACGAAAATTTTCCAGAGAGCTGATCGTCCGGTACGATATTTATTTTCGTCGGGACAAAAATTTTCCAGAGGACTGGTCGCCTCGTACGATGATAATATTTGTCTGGACGAAAATTTTACAGAGAACCCATCGTCCGGGACGATAATAAAATTCGTCCTGGACGAATAGGACTTAGAAAAAATTTTCCAAGCAAGTTCCTATTCGTTCCAAGTGCTCTATAGGAGATAACTGACAGATCGTCCAGTACGATAAATATCATCCTGTACGATCAATATAGAATTTCAAGATCTCCTTATTTGTGTGTGTGAGATTTTATTCACTCAATTACAATCACTCCCTTTCAAAATTAATTCAAAGAAAAGACAAACTTCAAATAAACAAAATATCTCATGTTGAATTTGATTTGAAGTTTTTGTAGTCTGGAGTCTGATTTTTCTGAAATGTTAGTACACACA